>JALJCO010009253.1:0-227388 GCA_023101725.1 Atherinomorus stipes | reverse complement strand
CTCCACAACACGGTGACGAATCACCAGAGTGTGTTTAGTGGGAGTCTGCGTCAGGTTTGCTGTAGGCTGTAGAAGAGATACAGAAATTCATTCTTACCAGCAGCCATCACCCTGAAGAACAAGACTGACTGATTATTATTGTTGTATTACTCGGTGGATTGGATTTTTCCAGATCTGATCAGAAATCGGGTATTTCAAATGATATTTTATCCTGAAGATTTAAATCCAGGTCTGTGAATCCAATCCTAGCTTTAATCCAGATTTTTTGCTCTCTCTGGTGTTTCAAAAGTTTGGGCCCAAATCTGGATAATTTTGATCCTGAAAATGGGGATTAATAAAAACCCACCTCAGAGGTGGATTTGAGGAGGATCTTGACGTGTGGAAAACAACGAGGTTTGCAGCTGCACTTACCAACTACACATCTTTCACTCTGAATCTGCTACATAAATCAACTCCTTTCAAACTGAGGAAATAATATGATCACGCAGAATTTTTAAAAATGAAATGTTTCATACGCATCGTGATGGAGCCAAATTTACAACAAACATCCAACATAGTGCTCTTGTTTCTACTGAGTAAATTATTTTTGCGTAACCATATTTGAAACTGCACCCATGCACAACATTTCATGTTCCAGTGTTCCAACCCTTTCAAACTTGTTCTGGAAAGCGATCTTTTGTCTCTCATACTGGTTAAATCCAGACAAACGCCTCCATGTCATTAAAGAAGAAATGTTGCAGCATGTCGTTTTGACTGAACGCACAAGAAAATGTCCCAACACCGCTGTATATTTCAGAATTTTTATGACTCTGTTTGCCTGGTGCATTTATTCATTCATTGCTGCAGCTTTCTGCTATCTACAAAAGCCAAATGTTCTCTTCTTTAATTTCTGACATCACAATAACAATGAATAGCGCCCCTTAGTGGCGACCCTCAAACGTCATTTCACATTACTACAACAGGGATGAAAAGATGGCTTGTGCGACAAACGACACATCTACAACATTTCCCCAAATCTGAACAAAGCTGTGATTCCAGTCCATAATTTAAAATAAATAAACAAAATCTGCACATAGCTCAGAATTTAGTGACAGTTGGTACAGACGAATCCTGCAAAGTTCAATTTCTGTCACAAAGTAAACATGTTGCCGCTCGGTAAATAAAAATGTTCGCATAAATAACTGATAACCATGTTTCATTTTCACATGAATTTATTACTTTAACTGCTTGTCAAGCATCTTACTCTTTACCTTCACCTCTTCTTGCTGAGCTGAGTGAGTCTGTCCCTTTCAAAGGACATTCTGCTGCTGAGTATGCTCAATATTCAATAGTTTCTTATACTCAAGATTTTAATTTCTCCACTTCTTGCTGCCAAATAACAAAACACTTTTATTATTGAGCTTCCTTGATTTGTGTCTTGGATATTAAAATAATTTATTAAATATCTTTATTGGTATGAAAATGTTAAAAGTAGTATTTACAGACCGCTCTGTTTCTCAACTACAGCTTCTCTGTAGCTGAACAAACTTCTGACTTAAAGAAGTAAAAGGAAATTTGACTGCCAGAGTTGTTTCTCTGACTGCAGTGATGGTTCAGCGTCAGCGTTGACTTATACATAATCATATTGATCAGACTCATGGTCATGACAAGTTCTTTATGTCATCATTTCCTGTTTCCTGTCAATAATCCAGTGGGAGGGACAGATTTATAAATCTCCATCTAACAGGATCAGGATCATTTTGATCCAGTCCACCAAAGTTTTAAAAATACCCAGATATCAATCTGAGATCCAAGGACCTGAATCCAGGGATTTGGAAATCCAGATTATTTTGATCTGGATTCAAAGTTTTGAAATACTGGGCCCTGGAGACCAAGCATCATGTATGACCTGCACGGTCGATCAGCAGCTGTTCTCACTCAGCAATCAGATCCAATCAGTTCCCCTGTGCTGAGGATCAAATAAAAGCAGCTGCTGCAGCTTGAAGTCAGTGCTCTGAACTTTGTGTTGTCTGTCAGTAGCAGGTCCCAGGTCAGCTTTAACTGCAGCAGAATGAGGTGAGGAACTTCCAGTCTCAAACAGAGCTTCTGCTCTGATCCTGGGCTGCTTCTGATGTTTCAAAGAGAAGCGACCTGCAGCAGCCACAGCATTGTACTGTGCAGGGAAGCTCCTCAGCATGTTGGGGGGAGGTGGTGGTGCTGAATAATGGACCCACTGGTCTGGAATGTCTTGTGACCTTCATGATGTGTCTGCAGGGTGTTGTGGATTTCTTTGTTGCTGGTTGAAACCATCACCTGTGCTCCATATCCAGGTAAGATGACAACTGGAATGAGAAACTGAGCTGTGACTGGATGCTGACTCATGCTGAACTTCTCACATGGACCCACAGATTCCATGTGGTACACAACTTCATCTGGAGACCAAGATCCCTTGGAGAAACCTGGTGTTGGCACTGGGGTTTCTGCATCTTATTACACTGGTTCCTACCCTGCTCCAGGTGCCGGCATCTTCTCTGGCTCTGGTGCTCAGAGGCTGCCTGGACCTTCAGGCTCCTCCAGCTACAGTTTCCGACCAGCTTCAGGTGCTGTTGGCTTCGGTTCTGGGTCTCAGCAGGGTGGCCAGTCTGGATCCCCAGGCAGCTATCAGCAGTCAGCACAGGGGGGAGGGAGCTCTTCCTCTGATGGTGGCGACGAGGAGCCTGACTTCACCCATGTGTCTCCCGGGGATCAAGTCTATGCTCGCAAAGTTCTCTCCCATTACAATAAGCGGAATTACAAGTTGTTCCAGCAGTTCTACACTGAGACTGAACCAGTTACTCCCCAGGAGCCAATATACCCATACCACGGCAAAACATCTGGGCATGGTGAAGGCCAGTTCCAGAAAGGCTTCTGAGGATGTTTCTGGTGAGACCCCCTTCCCTCAGTTTGCTCTGTAGTTGCTGCCAGTTTACTGACATCAAATAAATGGATTTATGACTTATTGGTTGTCTCCATTTGTGGAAATGGTAACTTGTGAGTTGGGCAGTTTAGCAACTTTCTCCTACCCTGTGCAGGGTCACTATAGGGCTCCAATGCTCATGCTACTTGGCCATGGGGTATCCTTTGGCTGAGTGGCATGACTCTCACCTGGGAGTCTGGGAATGGAGTCACACGTGGGGCCCTTGTTGCATATAATGGCTTGTTTTGGGCATCAGGACTACAAAATGCTGGGTCTCATCCATGCAATTCAACTATTTTTGTATAGCGTCCATTCATGACAGTGTCACCTCAGGGCGCTTAAACAGAGTTTCAGGTCAGATTCATAATAGCCTAGTTAAGGAAGCCAACAGATTTGGATCGAATCTTGACCTGGTCCAATTCCCCCATCCTGAGCAAGCACGGAGGGGTGGAGACAGTGGGAAGGAAACACCCTTTTAACATGGAGGAAAAACCTCAGGTAGGGCGGCCCTCGACCGGCTGGGGGGGAGGAGACAGGGAGACCAAGAAACACTGCAACATTATCCAGCCAGATCTGCTGAGAAGAGAACAGTTAATGATGCAATACTGTCACAGGTTTCTACATGGAGAGAAAGATGGTGGGAGAGAGCCCAGTGCATCATGAACGTCCCGCAGCAGTCTAAACCTATAGCAGCTTAACTAAGGGAAGGCTAGCCATCCTTAACTATAAGACTTATCAAAAAGGAAGGTTTTTAGCCTGATCTTAAAGGTAGAGGGTGTCTGCCTCCTGAACCTGAAGTAACTGATTCCATAATAGGGGGCTTGATTTCCAAATGCTCTGCCTCCCATTCTACTCTTGGAGACCCTTGAAACTACCAAAAGACCTGCAGTCTGAGAGCGAAATGCTCTGCTCTGGAATATATGGAACTATGGGATCTCTAATATATAATGGAGCTTGGTCATGGAGAGCCTTATGTGAATTTTAAATTCTATCCTGGATTTAACAGGGAGCCAATGAAGAGAAGCTAGAACTGGAGAAATATGATCTCTCCTGCTGGTTCTAGTCAGAACCCTAGCTGCAGCATTCTGGATCAGCTGGAGACTTTTCAAGGCATATTTGGGGCAGCCCAATAATAAGGAATTACAGTAATCCAATCTGGAAGTAAAAGCATAGACTAGTTTTTCTGCATCGTCCTGAGATAGGATGTTCCTAATTCCAGCAATATTACGTAGGTGAAAGAAGGCGGTTCTAGAAACCTGTTTTATATAGGAGTTGAAAGACAAATCCTGGTCAAAAATGACTCCAAGATTCTTCACTGTAGTGCTGGAAGCCAAATTAATGCCATCCAGATCAACTATAAAGCTAGATAATTTAGCCCTGAGTTTTTGGGGTCAAATGACTATAACCTCGGTCTTGTCTGAATTTAGAAGCAGAAAGTTCAGGGTCATTCAGGTCTTTATGTCACAAAGACATCTTTGTAATCTAACAAACTGGTTTCATCAGGCTTCATAGATAAGTATATCTGAGTGTCGTCTGCATAACAATGAAAATTTATGCCATGTTGTCTGATGATATTACCCAAAGGAAGCATATATAATGTGAAGAGAGATTGGTCCGAGCACAGAACCCTGGGGAACTCCATGAGTTACTCTGGTGTGTGATGAAGACTCGTTGACATTAACAAACTGAAATCTATCAGATAAGTATGACTTGAAACAATCTAATGCAGTTCCTCTAATTCCAATAACATGTTCAAGTCTCTCTAGCAGAATGTTGTGATCAATGGTGTCGAATGCACCACTGAGATCCAACAGGACAAGTATGGACAGGAATCCTTTATCCGAAGCCATGAGAAGATCATTAGTAACCTTCACCAGTGCCGTCTCTGTGCTATGATGAGCTCTAAAACCAGACTGAAACTTTTCAAACAGATTATTTCTGCTCAGTTGGGCACAAAGTTGAGCTGAAACTGTTTTCTCAAGAATTTTAGACATAAAGGGGAGGTTGGATATCGGTCTATAATTAGCTAATTCTCCTGAGTCAAGAGTAGGTTTTTTAAGTAAAGGTTTTATTACTGCAGTCTTAAAGGACTGAGATACAGGGGTTAGACAATGAAACTGAAATACCTGTCATTTTAGTGTGGGAGGTTTCATGGCTAAATTAGACCAGCCTGGTGGCAAATATTCATTAATTGCACATTGCACCAGTAAGAGCAGAGTGTGAAGGTTCAATTAGCAGGGTAAAAAGCACAGTTTTGCTCAAAACATTGCAATACATACAACATTGTATCAGAGTTCAAAAGAGGACAAATTGTTGGTGCATGTCTTGCTGGCGCATCTGTGACCAAGACAAGTCTTTGTGATGTATCAAGAGCCACAGTATCCAGGGTAATGTCAGCATACCACCAAGAAGGACGAACCACATCCAACAGGATTAACTGTGGACGCAAGAGGAAGGTGTCTGAACGGGATGCTCGGGTGCTAACCCAGATTGTATCAAAAAAACTTAAAACCACAGCTGCCCAAATCACGGCATTCGCTTGGTCCAGGACTTGGGCTAGATGGGCCAAGGACTACTGAACCATTCTGGAGGACCATGTGCATCCAAAGGTTCAAACATTGTACCCTGAAGGCGGTGCAGTGTATCAGGATGACAATGCACAAATACACACAGCAAGACTGATGAAAGATTGGTTTGATGAACATGAAAGTGAAGTTGAGCATCTCCCATGGCCTGCAAAGTCACCAGATCTAAATATTATTGAGCCACTTTGGGGAGTTTTGGAGGAGCGAGTCAAGAAACGTTTTCCTCCACCAGCATCACGTAGGGACCTGGCCACTATCCTGCAAGAAGTATGGCTTAAAATCCCTCTGACCACTGTTCAGGACTTGTATATGTCATTTCCAAGACGAATTGTCGCTGTATTGGCCGCAAAAGGAGGCCCCACACCATACTAATAAATTATTGTGGTCTAAAACCAAGTGTTTCAGTTTCATTGTCTAACCCCTGTACATATCCTGTCAATAGAGATGAATTGATCAGATCTAGTAGGTAAGTGTTAATCAAAGGAAAGACTTCCTTTAGCAACTTGGTTGGGATGGGATCCAGAATGCAGGTAGAGGGTTCGGATGCCACAATTAGTTTGGTTAACTCAGATATCTGTATAGGACAGAAATGATCCAGACATAATTCAGCATCTACAGATGTCTGTAAACCTGCTGGGGGTAAGATGTCATTAGTAGCTGGGAGGATGTCATGGATTTTCTCTCTAATAGAAACAGTTTTGTTTGTAAAGAAACTGCAGTAGACTGCAGTGTTGGTTCTTGGCAGACTACATGATAGCTAGTCCAAGTTCTTCCCCCCACCCCAATGCCACTCCGGTGTTTAGAAGACAGCAGGTACAGATTTCTCATATCTTAAATGGAAGGAAACTGTCATTGGACACCACTGCTAGCAGATTGTTTGTGACCTGCTGTAGGAAACTCCAGATGAGTGTACATAGCTTTTAGTATTGCTCTGATGAATCACAATCTCTCTTACCAGTTGAATTGACAGTTACTCCTACTGCTGTGGTAAGTGAGCCAATAGATAAAATGTAAGGGTTTTTTTTTTTTTTTTTTTTTAGCCTCATTACTTTCACAGCTAATGTATAAAAGCGTTTAATCGCGTATGGGGTACTGAACCCTTTTTACTGAACGTTGAAAAAGTAACTCCTTTAAATGCAGATTGGAAGGGGTGCTCATAGGAGCAAATGGGACTCAAACTCTGAGCTACCTGTTAGTGCTAATAGCTATGTAGGAAAAGCATTAACTGGCTTAAAACTAGTTACTGGATGATGAAACCAAAGCCTCTGACAATAGCTGGGTGTCTATTACACCTGGAATTGCACAAAAACTAAATATTGAAATCAAAAACCACTGATGGAAATACTTTTTTTTTTCCACAAATATATTAGAATTGACATTAAACAGACAAACAAAAATAAAAACCTTAAAAACATACAGTGTAGATATACCCCCTCCAAAATGAATAAAATATATAAAACACCCCACCCCAAAAACCCCAAGTTCACTGTGTTACCACAAAAGAAAATTTAGTTTACATGACTGTGTTTGAGATGTAAGAAGGGTAACCAAATATCTTTAAAATTTTCAAGCTTCCCTTTAGCTATATATGTCAGTTTTTGCATTGCTAGGTTGTTGCTCAATAGTTTGATCCATTGGTGTCATATCTATGTTATTGACACCAAGTGGTGTAAACTCACATAGAAACAGGGAAATTACAGTAACTATGAACTCGGTACTGCTGCCTCGTAGAGAAACTGATACATGAACCATCGAAGCATGGAAGAACGAAAACAGAGAAGCAGAGCTACACATGAAATGGACGTTGCCATTTACGTATGTAAGGGAGCATAAATGGGCCTTTAAGGAAGCTGAGATCATTCAACGTCTGAACAAAGATGTTGCAGATCTTCCATAAGTCTGTTGTGGAAAGTGCAATCAGCTTTGCAGCATCTGCTGGGGCAGCAGCACCAGAACCAGAGACATTAAGAAACTAAACAAGATTGTTCAAAAAAGAATGCTGCACAAGCTGATGCAAATGATGGAGGATTCTTCCTCCTCTCCACAACACGGTGATGATTCAACAGAGTGTGTTTCATGGGAGGCTGCGTCAGGTTTGCTGTAGGCTGTAGGAGATACAGAAATTCATTCCTACCAGCAGCCATCACATTGAAGAACAAGACTGACTGACTGATTATTATTGTTGTATTACTATTTCATATATACTGTATGTTATATTGTAAAAAAAAAAAAAGAGTATGAGCTTATTACAATATTGACTTTCCCTTCTGGGATAAATAAAGCATTTTTCATTTAATTCATTTCATATAATTACATTTCTGTTCAACACTTGCAGGAGTACCGAGGCCTCGGTTGGTGTGGTCACATGGCTTTTGGCACACAGACTTCCACCACAGCGTGAGCAACACTTAGGCCCAATTCTCTTTTTTACCCCTTCCCCTTCTCCTTTGCCCTTGCCACTTAAAACGAAGCTTCGAGGGGTAGGGCAGAAAGTCTACCCCTACAAATTGGGACACCCCTTCAACAATCATATACATCATCAGTGATCCTGCCGGCTTCTGTGTAAGCAGATGTGCGCTGAGCTGTTGAGCTGTTCTCCAAATCTGAGATGTCAAGTCTTCAGCTGTGGATTAACGTTAAGAAGCAAATTTGATTTGTGCATGACATCCCTGCTTGTGTTATATCCCACGAAGAACCTCCATGTAACTGAAGACCAGCAGTGATGTTGCCGAACTTTTTATTGATATATCACTATAGATCATCAGGGCTGCCTTCAGGGCAACGCTGGTTTTCAGCCTGGTAGCGTTTATGTAAATAAAGTGTCAATGTAGTACTAGCAATTGTTTTCATGAGTATTTTACAAAGAAAATGACCGGTAAACATTTAAACAGTGTTAAACTAGACAATAAAATGGTTTTCATACTTTTTAAACTTTATCTATGGAGAAAAATATTTATATTTGTGGATGTTTTTGGACTCGGTAGCTGCCATCTTGCTGGTGATTGTCATACCCGTCCGTTTGAAGTGTGCTCCTGAAAAATCCGTTTGAAGGGGTATAGCCCTACTACTTAGCCCTTCCCCTCTGTCCTAACAGGTATTGGGACACCCCTATACATAAACGCGCAAAATGGAGGGGAAAGGCTAAGGGGGTAGGGCCAAGGGGTGAAATGGGATTCACCCGGTTCATAAGATCGAGGTGGAGTCAAGCAGACGGGCTCAAGTATAACATTGCACAACATTCCTAGACATGGCCCCCCCAGGGAGCTAGCCATTAGCACAATAGCTGATCTGTTGCCTGTTAAAAGGACGTGCCAATAATGTGTAGTTTAGAGGTTAAAACACAATGGAACTGTTACTGAACTGTAAATGTTAATGGCAAAGCTGTCCCCCCTATTGTACAACAAAGTTGGAATGAATAAACTAAGTCTTGTGAAACTTCTGGGTCATAAAATGATTTAAGGCGTGATTTACTTCCTCTTTGCATTCAGTTGGTGGAGCACATCTTAGGGTGCATTCACACTCTGGTCTGCTTCAAATGGACCGTGGTTCGATTCCACGGTTAGTCCACTTCGTTTTGTGCAGTCTGGTCTATCGGATTTTCCAGCGAACCTAATGGAAGTGACATTTTTCAACCGCAATTAAGCAAAAGAAGAAGAAGTAGAAGGAAGTGGGGTAGATTATCATTTGAGTCGGAGGATAAATAAAGAAAACAGCCCATGTCTGTGACAACAACAAAAAACAACTGGAAAATGTGAAGACAGAGATGGAGTAGCCTAATAGTAAGAAAAAGAAGGGTTTCCCTTTAATCACGGAGTCTGGTTTATTCTTCTTCTTGCTTTTTTATCATTGATCAGTGGCTGTATTGGGGAGTGTCTCCCCCTAGCGAACAGTTGGTGTAACTACGGTTTAACCAGGCGGTTTGGTCCAATTCGGTTACTGCAGTTTGAACGCAAATCGAAGCAAAGAAAAGTGCAAAATGTTCTTGAAATGCCAGCCCAATTGGATTGAGTCCCCAGACTATCCTGGTGTGAATGCACACTTAAAGATGTCTCATTCAATTCTGGGAAGTTCAAATCTTTGATGTGCAGCTATAATCTCTTAGTCCAACTGCTAGAGCTCTAATATTTAATGTTGGTCGTGCTAAAGTCTTCACATTGGTTTTAAGTCTGGTGTTGGTTGGACAAACACAAACACAGATTTCCTAAAGACCTTCAGTTTAAAGTCTGCGACGGTGAAAATCGTTTGGTGTAAGCCCGGCATAAATCATATCACCTGGAGACCAAGCTTCATGTATGACCTGCACGATTGATCAGCAGCTGTTCTCACTCAGCAATCAGCTCCAATCAGTTCCCCTGTGCTGACGATCATATAAAAGCAGCTGCTGCAGCTTGAAGTCAGTGTTCTGAACTTTGTGTTGTCTGTCAGTAGCAGGTCCCAGGTCAGCTTTAACTGCAGCAGAATGAGGTGAGGAACTTCCAGTCTCAAACAGAGCTTCTGCTCTGATCCTGGGCTGCTTCTGATGTTTCAAAGAGAAGCAACCTGCAGCAGCCACAGCTTAGTACTGTGCAGGGAAGCTCCTCAGTATGTTGGGGGGAGGTGGTGGTGCTGAATAATGGACCCACTGGTCTGGAATGTCTTGTGACCTTCATGATGTGTCTGCAGGGTGTTGTGGATTTCTTTGTTGCTGGTTGAAACCATCACCTGTGCTCCATATCCAGGTAAGATGACAACTGGAATGAGAAACTGAGCTGTGACTGGATGCTGACTCTTACTGAACTTCTCACATGGACCCACAGATTCCACATGGTACACAACTTCATCTGGAGACCAAGATCCCTTGGAGAAACCTGGTGTTGGCCCTGGGGTTTCTGCATCTTATTACACTGGTTCCTACCCTGCTTCAGGTGCCGGCAGCTTCTCTGGCTTTGGTGCTCAGAGGCTGCCTGGACCTTCAGGCTCCTCCAGCTACAGCTTCCGACCAGCTTCAGGTGCTGTTGGCTTCGGTTCTGGGTCTCAGCAGGGTGGCCAGTCTGGATCTCCAGGCAGCTATCAGCAGTCAGCACAGGGGGGAGGGAGCTCTTCATCTGATGGTGGCGACGAGGAGCCTGACTTCACCCATGTGTCTCCTGGGGATCAAGTCTATGCTCGCAAAGTTCTCTCCCATTACAATAAGCAGAATTACAAGTTGTTCCAGCAGTTCTACACTGAGACTGAACCAGTTACTCCCCAGGAGCCAATATACCCATACCACGGCAAAACATCTGGACACGGTGAAGGCCAGTTCCAGAAGGGCTTCTGAGGATGTTTTTGGTGAGACCTCCCCTCAGTTTGCTCTCTGTAGCTGCTGCCAGTTTACTGACTCATGTCTGTGTTGCAGGTCATGGAGCTGCTTCTTCCTACTGACATCAAATAAATGGCTTTGACTTATCCATTGTGTCCATTTGAGGAAATGGTAACTTGTGAGTTGGGCAGTTTAGCAACTTTCTCCTAACCTGTGTAGGGTCACTAGGCCTCAAAATGGCTCCTATTGGGCAAACTGATTAAACCAGGTTCCTGAGGTCAAACACCTCGATTACTCAGATCATCCAGTAACTGATGGGGAAACAAAGGCACCATTTAGTTCAGGAGGTAGTGGAGCTGTGCATAAAGGCCATTGCTCCTACTAGGCCACAATAGGGGATTACCACGCTTACCAGAACTTCCCGGTATTTGGTCACTTTCTCTTCCGGGCCATGTTAACAGCCATTTCTGCTCAGTTATACTGTTTAAATCGAATAAACTCCAAACAAGTTTTCATTCCAGACTGAAGTGATATTGGGTCAAAGCGATCGCTTCGCCGTGGTGAAGGGCCAAACTTTATAATACGTGTTTGTAGCCGGTGGGGCACCGACACTGGCACTTCACAGGATGCTAGCATTAGCCAGCTAGCGTTTACTGACGTGCTAAACTTTGCATCTTAAAACACACATCTGAAAATCAGGTCTGTACCCCCCACCCCCCCGTTTCCAGTGGAACAACTGGGGCTGCCAAGAAAGGAGATGCTTTCAGATGCTTGTGTTTTCAGCCGCACAAAGTTAGGCACGTCATCAAGCTGGCTAACCTGCTAACAGTAGTCCGCCAGCTACTACTGTTAAACTTTGTAAATTGGATAAACTCCAATGCCAAGTTTTCATTCCAGACTGAAGTGATGCTAAGGAAGAAGTGGATCAAAACGACCGATTCGCGCGGTGAAGGACCGAACTTTATAATAAGACTTGTTTGTAGCTGGCAGGCTAGCATTAGCCAGCTTGATGATGTGCCCTAACTTTGTGCGGCTGAAAACACACAAGCATCTGAAAGCGTCTCCTTTTTTTGGCAGTGCCCAGTTGTTCCACTGGAAACGGGAGGGTACAGACCCAGTCTTCAGACGCTTGTATGTTTTCACAAGCAAAGTTGGTAACGTCAGCTAACGCGAGCTTGCTAACGCTAGCTGTAGTGTAGTCTGCATCATTGAAGTGCCGACTACAGACATACGTGCAACCTTGTTTTATTTTAAATTTCGGTCCTTCACCTCCGACAAATCGCTTTCATCCACTTCTTCCTTGGTGTCTTTTCAGTCAGGAATCCATGAAAACTTAGGTACGGCTGGTGTTTATTAGATGTACACAATGGAACAGAGCAGCAACATCGAGACTCGGATTGAGCCATTCCTGGCCCGGAAGAGGAAGCTTCAAATGTTTAAACTTCCGGAAACCGGAACGCGGAAGCGTGATAATCCCCTACAGGAATGGAATCCCCATACAACAAAACAGGCTCCACAGTGAAACTGGAACAAGGAGCGTTGCCAAAATACCAGTAAATGGTTCAAATTGGGGGGGGGGGCATCTGTCACATGAGACTTCAATAATGGACAAGAACTGAAGTCCACTTTCAATTTCATGAGTAACCCAGTCAATTCAGGGGCCTCCTAGCCAAGTGATTGATGGCTGCTTGTCCCACCTCCCTGTCTTTTGCAACATCCATGATCAATGGTTGTCGTGTGATCACTTGTGTAACCAGAATCTGAATATGACACTGTTAATCTGACAGAGAATGATGGGGGAATGTATATGTTAATGGAAAAGCTGCACCTCAATTGTAAAAGTTGGAATAAATTAAGTCTTGTAAAACTCCTGGGTCATAAAATAATTTAAGGCTTGATTTACTTCCACTTTGCGTTCAGTTGGTGGAGCACATCTTAAACATGTCTTATTCAATTCTGAGAAGTTCAAATCTTTGATGTGCAGCTATGATCTCTAAATCCAATTGTTAGAGCTCTAATATTTGATGTTGGTCAAGCTAAAGTCTTTACATTGGTTTTAAGTCTGGTGTTGGTTTGACAATTTCTTTCAAGTGACATGAACATGCATTTCATGTCTACACAGAAGTTTTATCTTCAGACACCTTGTTACCAGCAGCCTCTGTAAGAGACATCAATTGATCCCATTCCTTTAGTTGGATAAATGAAAAGTACTAACGAAAAATTGGACAGAGGAAAATAGATTTCTTTTGCAGCAACAAGGTTATTCTTAAATAATTACTAATTAGCAACTTAGTATACCTCAGGATAGTGGGCAGTGTGCCCTTAACAAGAACATCTGAGGATTAGAGAATGTCAGGACTTAAATCTCTACAGCAGATGAATAAGATCTGAATGAATGTTTTAAAATGGTTTTACTCCTATCTCTCAGATCGACAATTTTTAGTAAGTATGGATACATGCTCCTCAGAAATCCATAAAATGAAGTGTGGGGTTCCCCAAGGATCAATTTTAGGCCCGATACTTTTTAACCTGTACATGTTGCCACTTGGGGACGTCATCAGAAGACACGGCATTGACTTTCACAGCTATGCTGATGATACCCAGCTTCACATCGCCGTGTCTCCTGATGACCTGGAGCCAGTTAACACCCTTTTAAACTGTATTTTAGACATAAAGTCATGGATGGCAGAGAACTTCTTACAGCTCAACCAGGACAAAACTGAAGTTTTAATCATCGGTCCTGAAGACAAGAGAGAGATCATTTTACCTAAATTACAAAATTTTAATCCTTCTCAATGTGTGAGAAACTTGGGTGTTCTTTTCGACTCTGAGCTGAATTTTATTCCACACATCAGAAATGTCACAAAGACAGGTTTTTATCATCTTAAAAATATCGCCAGAGTCCGCCCATCTCTCTCTCTTGCCAGCACGGAGGTGCTGATGCATGCTTTTATTTCCAGTAGAATAGACTACTGTAATGCCCTGCTCTCTGGTCTTCCTAAAAAGTCTGTCTCCAGCTTACAGTTATTGCAGAACTCGGCAGCACGAGTTCTGACGAGGACCAGAGGGCGGGAACACATAACACCAGTTTTAAAATCGCTGCATTGGCTCCCGTGCGTTTCAGGATCGACTTTAAGGTTCTCTTAGTGGTTTATAAATGTCTTAATGGTCTTGGGCCCTCTTATTTATCTGACCTGCTTTTAAACTATGAACCCTCGCGGACCCTGAGGTCCTCTGGTACCGGCCTTTTAATTGTTCCCCAGGTGAGAACTAAAACTCACGGCGAGGCCTCATTCCACCATTATGGTCCTCGTCTGTGGAACAGCCTGCCAGAGAACCTCAGGGCTGCAGAGACTGTTGATGTTTTTAAGAAGAGGCTCAAGACCTACCTTTTTAACTTAGCTTTTTAATTTTATTTCATTTTACTTATTTTACTTTATTATTTATTTATTTTTCATGTTATCTTTAAGTTATTTAAGATTTTATTGACTTGTTTAGCACATAATTTTATGAATACCTATTTATTTTTCTATGTTGCTCTTATCTGTTCACTTGTTTTATCTGTTTTAACATTTTAACACCAGTGTTTCCTCATGGGGATCCTTCACTCTGGGAGCTTTGCCTACATGGTCTGGAGGGAGCTGGTGGGGGGCTGCCCTTGTCCTGGTGGCTGGGGCCCCGCACTGCAGCCCTATCACTGTGGTGTGGACCCCGGCCTGCCCTGATCTGGTTGGCTCCTGCAGGAGCGCCCTCTAGGACCGTGTCTGGCTCCTGGAGTGAACGGATCCCCAAGATATCGCCTCCTCACAGTAGGTCAAGCCAGATGTTTATTAGTCTTAGTGTGGGTGGGTGTGGGGTGTGTGTGTGTGTGTGTGTGTGTGTGCAAATGTTTATAGTTTTGTGTGCTGTGTTTTGTGCTTGGGTGTGTGAAGGGCTGTTTTTATTTTTAAAAATGTGTTTGTTTTTATTTTCTTGAAAAGCACTTTGGGTTGCCTTTTGGCAGGAAAAGCGCTTTATAAATAAAGTTTGATTTGATTTGATTTGATTTGAATGATGTCCATCACAATCTTTTCTACTTTTGACTTTTTATACAAAGCACCACACAAAACCTCATATCAGGATTGATTTTTTTTTTTCATTATACTTGTAAGATCCCCAAGGGGAAAATAGGGCTCTGCATCCATCTCTGTACTGTAAGTACCAGAGAGCAGTGGGCTGCTACCAAAGGGAGCAGTTGGTGGGGTTAAGGACCTTGCTCAGGGGTCCACAGTGGTTCACCAAGGAGTCGTGTTGGGGACTCAAACCCAGGTCTTCAACGCCAAAGCCCACAACGCTACCACTAGGCTACCCAGTCCCTGATTTCAGGCTGAGTTACATCACTACAATCCACATCACATCAGTATTCCTGAACTCATTATTTGTTTTTTTTTTTAATCACTTAAATAATTGATTGTGTTTATGCCCATAGAAAAGTATAAACCAGTTGCTAATACAAAACATAATTGTTAGATAAAAAAAAAAAAAAAAAAAAGATTTGAGAAGGTGCAATATACACTGTAAAATGTGGGCCTTCAAAGGATAACGTTCTTTTTTTTTCAACCTGGACCTTATTTTACCGGAGAAAGCAGCTGGGAAGATTGTTGGTGTCCCCCTCCCCTCTCTATTGGACATTTACCACTCCCGCCTCACCTGCAGAGCTACCAGGATCACAGGTGACCTCACCCACCCCGTCCACAGGGTCTTTCCCCTGCTGCCATCAGGGAGGAGGCTGCAGAGTCTCTGGGCCAGGACCAGCAGGCTCAGAGACAGCTTTTTCCACCAGGCAGTGAGGACGCTCAACTCCCTCCCTGCTCTACCCCCGCCCCCAACACACACACACACACACACACACACACCCACAACAACCACTGACTCTGCCCGCTCACAGTCTCACCTACCGCAGGACTGCACACCTCACTTTATCATCACCATGGCACCAGTTCAACACTGCAGAACATTGTACTAAATGGCACTATTACAAGTTGCACTATTGCATCCATCAGGACTGCTACAGTTTACTTTGCCATATGCATTATTGCACTATTGCTACTGTACTGTTACATCACTAAAAACTTACTGTACATGTACAGTTACATGTTTACAGTGACTATTTGCACTATTGTCCATCAGGACCACTGTACTTTTACACTGTCACACTTTACTATTGCATGCTACAGTTATATTGTTTACATTGTCATTGCACTGTAATATGTGCACTACTTACTACATTAGCATTGCAATACCGTTCACATTGTCTACTATTTGTAAATTTATCTTCTTTTAGGATTTAAACTTAGCCTCATGTTTAGATTTCTAGGTTATCCATGCGGATTCATATATTTTTATCTTATAGTTTATTATTTTTTATTATATGCACTGTGGTTCTGAGAGGACTGTAATTTCATCTGTGTTGTATGTCTAACATGTGGCACATTGACAATAAAGTTGACTTTGACTTACAGCTGCCTTATGTGTAGAATGAGCTGATCTCTCTTCACTGCGGTTGTCTCTACAGTACTGTTTCTGCATGCTCAATGCGAGAGTTTCAGGTACGAAGCCTCAAAGGGATGCCAGGCCGGCGATTGTTTTAGGCGACCTAGGCGATCGCCTAGGGCTTTTTTTTTCCCCTTTTCTTTTTCTTTCCCCCCTCTCTTCCCTCTCTCTTCCCCTCCCCCCCCTTTCCTCCCCCTTCCTCCTCTTTTTCCCCCCCCTTTTGACAAATGCACTGAGGGTGCCCACTCGTGGTGTGGGCACTCTATTTTTCAAGGAGCACGCACCGACGCTGCGTAAATTTCCTTGCAGTCAGATTGGACTAGACAGGAAGTCAGACACAGGATTCAGTGTAACTGGTTAAACAAAAGCCACCGTGCAGTTTTTCAACTGCTGAACTATCTGAATGTGACATCACATCCGTGGACACAGGGTTCCAGGAAAATAAGAAACAATGAAACACAAACATGTGGACAAAATTAACCATTTGGATGAGAATCATACGGGATCTTGCAATCCCTTCCATGATTCCATGATGTGATGGATCCAGCAACACAGGGTGCACTCACGGGTGTGCTTGCGGGCGCGCCATGCACAGTGTAAATGCTTGCGCTGTGGAGGTCGGAGCAAAGCACGATGCAGCCGCTACACAGCACGCAAAGATCCGGTGTAAAGGCGGGGTAACTCTGGGCTCACACTGAGTGCAGCGTGGATTAAACTCATGCATATGCATGACATTAGTGTCACTTCCACTTGTCACCAGAAGGGGCACACTTCTGGAAAAAAGCTGGAAATTGTGCTGTACTCTTTTAACAGGTAAATAACATTCTGTCTGGCAGACGTTTCTACTACAGTACAGTACAAGTTCATGCCAGTTGGGCATGTCCCACGGTCGCAATCTTTTTTCTTTTCTTTTTTTATCGTTTTAACTGTTTTTTTTATGTTGCTTATTATTTGTCATGTAAAGTGACCTCGGGCTTCTTGAAAGGCGCTTCAAATAAAATGTATTATGTAATCAGCATCAACAACATCCTGTCTCAATACTCTGGAAATTAGATAACTTGAGCAAATCTGCACAGCGTTGAGTAACTTTTAGCCAAATAAAGGCAAATGCCGCGAGATCCTCCATCCTTGCAGTCTACACATTGGCGAACTTGTCCGACTTGACTGAGCTGCTTTGATGGTCCACCCCTGACAAATCACGCAGATCTCGTCTAACCATGAAGTCAGACAGACACAGTCAATCCCAACGAGCCTAAGGTCCGAGAGGTCAGACAAAGATGCTTTGGATATGTACAGATGAAGGATGCTGAAATTGGAAGTACCAGGCAAGAGGCCTAGAGGAAGACCAATGAGGACATTTATGGATGTAGTATCAGAAAACATGAGTTAGTTGGTGTAAGAGGCTTAGATGGAGGCAGATGAAAAAGGGAAAGTAGAACATTCACACCAGCATTGCTTGTACAAATATTATTCAGAGACCGTTAATACAGAGGAACGAATTCCGCTACGTCACCCGTTGGTTTCTGAAGAGCTAAAAGTGAAGCCAGTTGGGCGTGTCCCACCATCGCCATCTTGCCGTGTCATGTGTGTCGTCACTCCCAGAAAATACTAAAATGGGCAAAGGCAAGGCCGCTCGAAGCCAGGGGGCAAATGATTGACAGCTGATGTACTCTGGGCTAAATGCTAACTGAGCTAACTCGAAACTAACAGGAGCTAAGGAAGATTAGCCCCCTAAGTGGCGGATTAAAGGTAAGACACGCTTAGACTTGCTATTATCTCACTAAAAACCACCGTTGTGCGAGTCTGCTACAAACTGAGACCTTACTGTGAGCAAACAAGGAGCTAACTAGGAGCCACCGGTCGGCAGCCAGGGCTTCCGGTCTGCCGCATGTCAATCATAAGGACACGCCCTTAATTATGTCTAATTTCAAGATTAAATAACATCTAAACAGATAAGTTATATATAAAAAAAAAAAAATTCACCCCCTCACAGTTGGCATGAAGGTAAACTTGACCTATTAAACCTGAAATGATTTTTTTGAACCAAGCTGTAAACATGTTTATTTCTGCTGTGAAGTTGGGGTTTTTAACATGGGAGTCAGTGGGGATTTGCTCTGTTTTGCAGCGAGCCCCAGTGGATCAAGGGAGAACTACAAAATAATGACTTCTTCCAGGTAGACACAAAGTTGGCCTCCGGAGGTTGCCGCTTGATATTACCTCAGCGTACCAGAGTAATGATCCAAAGCAATTTTTTATGCTTCACACAGAAATGATCACCTTGCTGATGGAGATTGCTTCTGTGTCACTCTGAAGTGCCGTTATAAACAACTGCTGTTTGATTTAGGGAAGCAGTTTCGCTGCGTCAGCAGTCACCCTCGCAGCATCCTTCAGTTTATCCTCCAACTTTGCTCGGGATCTTGAACTAGCTCTTAAATCCTTGAAAAACTGAGGACCAAAAAACATCCTTTCGAAAAACCTCAAACTGATTCTCATAAAGATTGAAGCACACACACACACACACACATGCACACACTCACAGACAAAGCCTGAGGGGAAGTGACAGAGCCACCAGGAAGCGTTGCAGTGCCCGCTGTGAATAGAGGAGAGGAGCTCTATCTCCACAGATCAGCTCCACAAAGGCCTCTCTGTCAGTGGTTTACCTCTCTTCATACGACTTGTCACTGTGCTCTTCCTCTTTAGCGCTTGCCTGGCGTAGATGAAGCCGTAGAGTGAAGGTGGAGGCATTTCACTCCGCTGCGTTCAGAGGAGATTGGTTGTGAAGTCTGGCTCCCCCTCATGCTCTTCCTCAGAGGCTGGCCTATTGATTGTTGTGTGTGTTGCTGCTTCCTGAGATCCGCGTCAAGCCTTATTACAGCAGCAGCGGTCCTCTGCTTCTGCACAGCACGAAGCTACAGCGGAGCAGTACAGGAATTTAACGGCTCCCTTAGACACCGGTGTTGGCTTTGGGATTCTCCATGTGGTGTTTTTGAGTTACAATACTGTACATGTTAAATCTTAAACTACTTTACTCCCAAAAGGTCTTTCATTGAAGCAAAGACGTCTGTTTCAATGACATTTGTTAATCAGACACTGATGTGATCAATTACAGCATAACAGCCACGTGCACACTGTAAAAACTTTGAAGTATCGTTTTTTCCATGCAGAAATGTGTAAATTTTACAAGGGTTATTTTTAAGTAAACTTTACTTGCATATATGACTTATTCCTACAGCAATAACTCAAGTAACCTTTACTCATATTTATCAATGTTACCATTAAGTTTCATTTTGTTGTGATCGGTAAGTTCTAGACTCAGTTTTCATCAAAATGAAAATCTCACATTAAAATAAACAGTATTTAAGACTATTCTTAAACAACCACACTGGGACGGATTACCAGATTAGTTAAATTAGCAAATACAGTTGATCATCAAGCAGCCCAACTCCTTAGAAAATGATGTAGAATCATCTATGATAAATGGCGGGGGTGGCTTTGTTTATCTGCAGTGACGCATGATAACATAAATTTTTGGGCCGGGAAAAATATCGATAATATCGATAATCAAATATTGCAACATTTTCATATGCTGATATATCAATATTTAAGAACGCGGTATTGATTTATTTTACTAACTAAATCTCGCGTGATTTCGTTGTTCTGTTACGAACTCGCGGGTTTTCGTGACATCTCGCAATTTTCGAAAGATGATGATGAAATGATGAAATCTTGCGAGATTTTGTTGGTAAAGTAGATCAATATAGCTTTTTTTAAATATCAATATGAAATCTGTATATATATCTGTGTATCTGTGTATCGATATTTTTTCCCAGCACTAATAAATTCCCACTGATACGATAATTAACTTTTCTGCCTCCCATGGCAAATACCGATAACTGATAGGTTCTTATTTTAAATTTGATATAATCTTCATATAATCTGCAGTTTGTGCTCCGGATGCAGCATGATATTCATGGTGACATTTAAGTAGATCTGCCTAATCTATAGCAGCAAACAAAAAGTTTGGCCTATTTTAGGGATGCACCGATTGTGAAAGTCTGGGCCGATACCGATACCGATGTTTAACATAACAACTTGGCCGATGGCCGATGTTTTCTATTTTTATTTATTACTTCCTTTGTGCCACAGAAATGTACAAGTCTTTCAGCTCTTCATCAGTCTATCCTTAATAGCACAAATTCAATCAGACCAATTTATAAACAAAACAACCTTTAATGTCACTTTTGGGTGACATTAGTTAAACAAGCTCTTTTCTTAAAACTTTTCAAAAACCTGGACTATAATCACTAAAAAAATGCTTCAGTATATTCCCAACAACATTAGTGGTTTTAGCCAATAAACAAAAACATACTCAGTGAAAATTATTTTCATGCCCAAAAAAATATTTTGGAGCAGTACTGCAAACTGTGTAACGCTATCTTTTTCTAAATGGTAAAATATTCCACACACCCCGCCATCTTTTTTTTTCTACTAGGAAAGTGCGTGGATGCCTTCTACCAGTATCTCTCCCCACCCACCCAAAAAAGAGGGAAAAAGAGTTTTCTTAAGCACAGTGCTATACACATTAAACATTATATATATATATATATATATATATATATATATATATTTATATATATATATTGCTCTATAATAATCGGCCACTCCATCGGCATTCATTTTTATTGGCCATGGCCATGGCAGTAACAAGGCAAACATCGGCCGCCGTGTCCAGCCATGCCCGGTGCATCCCTAGGCTATTTACAGTCAATGTTTCCCTCTTTCAAATAATCACACAAAAATGTGGTCATATTGTTCCCATGCCCCACTGAAAAGAAAGAAAAAAAAAGAAAGAAACAAAAAAAAACATCTTTCCTCTGGTTCGGTTAACTTTATTGACAACTCTTTCATTTACAATTTGATTTTTTCTGTATATATTTTGTTTGGTAAATCCCACTGAGACACGTGGTCACTTTTTCAAGGGAGACCTGTTTACCTAACATGCATGTCTTGTGGAAGCTGGAGTACCTGGAGAGAGCCCACGCTTACACGGGGAGAACGTGCAAACTCCACACAAGGCCACTGTTTGAACAGCCGGGCTCGAACCAGCGACCTTTATGCTGTGAGGCTGCGGTGCTACAGTAACCACCACACCACCGTGTAGCCCACCAATCACATCAGGGAGTCTTTTACAATCTGGCTATGGACAACAGATGAAAACTAGCCTTTTGACTTCAGTAATATGTCATATTTAGAAGGTTTTTGTTGCTGTTGTTGCGCTGTGCTGTTGAAAGACATTTCTGTTCCCTTCGGTTCTGGTCCATTTGTGTACCATATCAAGCTGTATGAGTTAATAAAGTATAACTAAACCAATTAAAAATGATGAATAAAAGTCAATAAAATAGAGATTATGACAACAATCAAAGACGCTAATAATAAATGAATAATTATTATATTAATATTAGGCCAAACACATATATAATTATTACTATGATTATTATGAAAATCATAATATAATAACTATGATTATACTACTGTTTAGAAGTACTGCTATTTATAGTTATTGTACAAGCTATGCACATTTTTCAATGCTGCAGGTACCCTTAGGGTTGGAATGGTACAAATTTGTACTTTATATCACTTTGTACCCTTTTTAAAAATATATAGGTACACTTCTGGCCTCATAAAGACCAATATTGTACTTTTGAGAGAACAAAAAAAAAAGTACCTACAGGTACAATTCATAAAAGTATGCCTTTCTCTGAGTAAAAACAGGGTAATACAGAACTCTTGTATAATTTACTTTTCATGTCAAAGTGATTTTTACAAGGCCAAAAAAATCCATTTTCAGTGTACACTTCCTGTCAGAGGCTTTGAAAAGTATCCCAGTAAGTCCCCAGTTTGGTTTCATCCTGCAATAACTACTGTAATGTTTTTACTAATCTTGAGCCACTGTCAGGTTTGAACAGGCGAAGAAAGGGTGATCATACATATATTACACATATCAGGCGTAGAGAAACACCACAGAAAAGCTCTGAATCTGGTTGCATTCAGATGAAGTGAGAAATCTAATGAAACTCAGATTTCTGAGTTACTTGTTCCGAGAATCGCAGGAGTTTCCAGGAATTTTTAAATGTTCCTTTTCTGTCATGAGAAGGTGTGTTCCAAACTTTTGGCCTGTACTGTACGTCTACTGAAGCTGCATTGTCAGATGTTGTTTTCTTGAAAAGGAAATATTGCTCCACAAAGTCCTCATCACAGAATATTTGTCTTCGCGTGTTTAAATTCTGTTTCTTTTTAATGGTTAATTTAACATTATCAGTTCACACTGAATATACTGTTTTAGCTAATCCAACTCATAGTCCTTTTTAAAATTTCAAAGTTGCTGCAAAACAAGAACAAAGATAAATGAAAAAAATAATTATGTTAGTAGGAACTCTATCATAGCTTAGCTTTACCACATGAATTGCTGGTTTTAAATAAACCAAGAATGAACCATTTTTGTCTGTTTGTGCAGCAGGGCTTCCTCAACAGAAAAATACTCTATCCCCTGTCCAGAGGATGGGAGAGGAAAGCAAAGGAGTCAGTCATTTTGGAAGCTGCTTTGTGAAACTTCACATTAGATAAATGAAGGAGATCGTATTTATTATGTAAAACAAAAACAGTCAACAACACATGAACACAACACTCTTCACTATGACGAGGTGAGGTGATGTTGGGATGTTGGGAGGGGAAAAACAAGAAAAGCCTGATGATGTGTTTTGGGCTTTTTTTTCTACAAAATGAACTCACCGGTGAAAACATGACTTCAAGGAACGAAAGTTATACCATAGATATGGATGCTATTTGTTCCTCGACAGCAAGTGGACAGCATTTATGATGGGTGCTATCTCCACTCTGACCACTAGATGTCAGCAGCTCTTACACACCGCTATTCTAAAGCAACACTACATACGATTCCAACTTTAAAACTCAGACACTGGCATTCATTATGGTGCCTTCAGACCGAACACGTTTTTGGAGTCATAAACAAACTTGACGCCAAAAGTTTGGCGCTGGTCACACGCAAGATGTGTAGAGCAGCCGCAGCGTTTTGGGTGGGCCTACTGGGCCTGGGCCCACCCACTTGCGCCATGGGCCCACTTTGTGAGACTGCTGATAGATCAGCATTTTTTTACTCAAAGCTGCAGAAAACAGCAAACGCGTTAACAAGGCAGCAAATGGATTCTTTCAGTTTACTTGTTTTCTGTTAAATACAGAATCACCTCTAAAAGAAATGGTCAGGTATTGTTTCTGTATCTGCTCATAATTACTGTGCTGTTAATTTATAAAGCTTGGGAAACAACATTACGCGATTGCAACTGTCATACTTGCAGACACGGCAGCACTTTCACCACTTCAGATCGAAATAAATAAATAAATAGATGGAGGAAACACGGAAGAGCTTTTTCATTCTGAGAAAAACTGAACAATCAGACAAGGAAATGTTATCTAGACTGAATTAGGAAGAACTGACCCATATGAGCACGAGGAATGGTCCAGAAGTATCGGATGTGATGCGCAGCTCAGTAACGAGTCAGGGGAGACGCAGTCGCGCTCGTCTGCACGCTGGTCCACTTTCCACAGCCAAACCACACACCCCGCCACATTAACGCGTCCCCAATGATCAGTTTAATATCGCACAAAATATTGATAATCAGAATTTGAATAGCATCACTTCAATGTAGCTGGATCTGTCTCACAATAAAGTAATTCAATGGTAACATTATCATTAACGGTTTAACAATATAGGTTCGCGTGGTTATAGTGGTAGAAATGATCCCTCTGGCACCATGACTTAAATGTATATGTCACTCCTTTAAGTTCGACTTAACCTTTTCTTTATCTTTAAAAACACACACATAAAACCCTCTGAAAACCGAACAAAGCTGGCGGTGTTTGATGCGTTTTAATGGGCGCCCACCCAGAGAATGAACACTGAAAGCTATACGCACTCTGATTGGCCGAGTCCCACCCTCGTAAGCAATGAGCCAAAGTCCAATGCCACATGTTGCTGTTTTTGTGAATGGAATACAGGTGGGTCGGTAAAATAAGAGTAAGCCATGCGCCCATTTTCTATATGAGCTGGTTCTGGTTCAGAGCCAGAACGGCTTCTTTGGCTTCCCACCGCCAAAGCACGCGCTCCTCGCTCTCCAAACTGATTTCAAACAGGCAAACCAGTTCTTTGCTGGGCCAGAGTTAAAAAACGTTTTACATAACTTGATTTAACAGGTGGGGACGGAGCACCTGCTGCCAGCATGAGAGGCTTTAAATATGGACGTAATCTTTAAACCAGCGGCGCAACGGATTATAAAACTGGTCAGAGGAGGAAACCTGATGTTTAAGAGATTGCTGCATAAAGAAGGTGATGTTCTCCACCATCCTGGTGTCTGCTGTTCTGCTCCTTCATCACTCCAGCAGCAGAAACATCTCAAATCAAATCAAGTTTATTTATATAGCCATTTACAGCTCCCTCACTGCTGGACGCTGGTGATGCGCGACGCAAAAAGTCACACCAGCAACAAGTTAAACACTCATATCCACAAAGAATTAAATCAAATTTATGTTGCCCGCAACTTGCACGCACCTGTGAAGTTTAATTTAACTAAGTTTTTATCCTAAATACGGGAACGCGATGCGATCCGCAACATCTTTGGTAAAAGGATGGTGACAACAGGCAGTTCTCTCAAACAGCTGTGCATGTGCTTGTGTGAGCGCGCGTGTGCATGTGTGCATGAACGTGATGGAAGTTAATATTGGGCCCAGCCTCATCTGAGCAGGCCCGTCCTGAGCGGGATTTCTGGCGCCGCGCCGCGGTGTAGAGTGTCTAGATCTTGGTGGTGGAGCCGGTTGTTTTCCTTTGCCTGTGTCTTTGTACAATATGAAGTTGAATAGTGGCTTGGCTTTATTTGCTCCAGGCCAGAGAACGACGTCGTCTCTACGCCATGTCTTGATTCATCAGATTGTTCAGCTGTGTTCTGAGTTTGGTGAGTTTCACCATTTGCCCCAGGAACTGCGTGCTGACGATGGGCAATTTCAGTGCTACTTTCAACTGATCCAGACCTGCTGTCCCACATCGGGACAGCAAGTCAAAAAAGTCATCAAACCACCATTTAGAAACCTGGGACCAGATGCAGATCGCAGTTTATCATCCACTGTCTTCATAAAGTGAAGAGTCAAGTGAAAAGATTCCCTGGGTTTCAATGGTGCCCTGAAAGGGTGGCCAGGGTTCCCCTGAATACAAAGCTGGCCATACCACTGGCCACCCCAGCAAAAATTTTATTTTTTCATTTATATCAACTAGGGGTATCAACGTCTACACGTGTAAACGGGTACACAGATAATAAATAATTTTTTCCTCCTCGTCTTCCACCTCTTCCATTTGTCACCAAGACTGTATTTTTAGGAGTGGTAATGTTGCCTGAAAGCTTCAGATAATAACGAACTATCCGCAAACATAATAGATACCTGAGGCGCAATGTTCCGTTGATATTTTTATATATAATAAACGCAGCCACAGCCGGTCGTGTCACTTCAAGTTGACTCGGGGACGCAGTGGGGGCGAACAGCAAGCACACCTGCACTGCTTTGCGGTGCTGTAGCGAGTCTGTTCAAGCTATCAGAGATCCATCCGTAAACTCTGCAGCTGGGAGTTACAGATATGTCTTTCTATGGATTAGCAAAGGCGAATATCGTCAGAGATGTTTTTTTATCAGGAGAGCTGACCCAGACGCCGACTGAATCTGCGCAGTGGAAACGTTGTATTGGGTGAGTTTCAATGCAAGTTCGGAGAGCTAGCTTAAGTTGTTGCTAGCTGGGTTTCATGTATATTTTTTCAGAAAATGAAGTTATGAGCGTGGATCCGATTATACACTAACTGTAACAACTGCAACTGTTTAGCTAACTGCTTGTGTTAGCCATTGTTTACGTACAGTTCATTATCAGAACACAATGTACTTCTCTCATCTAAAACATTTCCTTGAGATACCATACTTTCGGGTCAGCCCAGCCAGCCGTGAAACATCGATAGGCATCCCTGCATGTGAATGCTTTTTTTCTCCCATGTATGAAGAGGGGTCATTATGCATTTGATAAATGGAGGAAAAATCTGGTCAGCTGTTTGAAACTTCTGCAGGAATTCCGTTCAAATCGCACCCAATAAAAGAGAATTTTTTCGGCAAATCCTTTCAATTCTCTCGTTTTCTAGCCGACCCAGTCATTCTCCGAATCTCGCAGCACTGACTTTAGCTTAGCTTAGCATAGTTTCTGTAATCGGGTGCTTCCAATAGCATCACTTGGTGAAAGTGAACTGATAAACTCGATATTTTTTCCAATTACGTTTCGAGACCCGCACATTCTGATCGAGTAAAAACGAGAAGATGATTTCACATCAAAAGACTGACAGGTGGCATTCAATCGGGGAACTATATGCCGCGGAAGTACATAGGCGAAGCACTGCAGATAGTAGCAAAGGCAACCCTGCTTACGGAAGTTGGGGATGCTGCGCATGCGTGCTGCCTTTGCTACTATCCGCGGTGCTTTGCCTATGATTCACCTGTACTATGATTCAGAGAATGACTGGGTCGGCTAGAAAACGCTTCTGCCCACTTGTCCAAATCAGGGGACTGCGGGGGGAGGCTCAGTTTCACCCAGAGGTGGCATATGCCTTTAAAGGGACATTGTGTAACAACTGTATATCTCGAGCAGCTCCCTCGTACTGAGTTCATGTGAAACCGGGCAGGGGCAGACGGACGACAGCCGCGGCATGTAAAGGCATAAACAAACCGCTATGTGAAGACGTGGTCTGTCAGCTACAATGACATGTTGCCTGAAAGCTTCAGATAATAACGAACTATCCGCAAACATAATAGATACCTGAGGCGCAATGTTCCGTTGATATTTTTATATATAATAAACGCAGCCACAGCCGGTCGTGTCACTTCAAGTTGACTCGGGGACGCAGTGGGGGCGAACAGCAAGCACACCTGAACTGCTTTGCGGTGCTGTAGTGAGTCTGGCACCAGATATGACAACCATGTTGACAACCATGACAACATCTGATATGTTGTCATGGTGATGTCGTATTGTTTTCCCTGACCCATGTTTTACCGTCTTTCTCTCGGCTTCTGTGATTAAAATTACATCTGGTTTGTTACCAACGGCCGTCAGCCTGACTGCATGTGAACCCAGCATCAGTGTGACGCTGGTTCCTCCTTTTCTAAAGCATCACCTCGAACTGAGCTGACAGCTCCGGTGTGTCCGGCGAGTTTCTGTGGTTTCCTATTGTCACGCTTCTACTGAATGTAAAAACATGCCGATACGACATGGTAGCCACCACCGACCCAACACGTTCGATGTATATATGATACGAACGGCAAATTCAGAGCCAAGAGGAGCACTTCAGTTTGTTGATAGGAGGGATTACTGATTAATGGAAAAACACTTTTGAACCAAATAATCAATTTTTGTAAATAAATAACAGGAGAACTTACACAATATACCTTTAAGGAGTTTTGCTGCAGATAATGCCTTATAAAGACCCATTTATTCTGCCCCCTTCACTCCCAATATATGGATATACACGGATCTACGACTATCTAAATAGCATCCGAAGGAGTCAGAGTGATACAGAAATATTGCCGCTGATTAAATGCACGTACAAATTCCTAGAAATAAGGTCCTGGTTGAAAAAAAATTAAGTTGTCCTTTAATAACCCTTGGACACCCTGCTATTTACTATGACCACCCCTAAAAATATCTCTGCCCCCTGCCGCCCCTGCCATGACCTGGATGACCACATATCTTCCCCAACATCTGAAATTCATGTTGTAAATTAGCATTTGTAAAAGGATCATGTTGCTATTGTGCCTGACCAAAAATTATGCCCAGCAGTCGGCTTGCTCTGTTCTCAGAATCTCTCCATTAAGGCTTCAACACCCTTCACTATGCAAGCTGAGCTTGAAGACCCCAAACTGGATTCTTACTGTAGAAACATCCACATGAATTTATTTGTTCAAATAGTTTATCAACACAGTAGCCATTTCAGCTGTATCATTTTCCCCTGCATTAATCCCATAAAAAGATGCTGCAGGATATTTTCTTTAGCTCATAGTTACATCTGCTGTACAATTCAGTTGCAGGCAAAAGAATGAAAATGATCAAGTACCTCCCTGGTGTTTCTCTTTTAGAAGTCTGAAAATGATAGTTTCCTTACCCGGCAATAAAACATGAATCTATCCAGTGTGTCACATTGCAAAAATGCCTAAAAATAAGCACATGTGCAGCTCCATCAGTGGTAAAATGCAACATCATAAACACTATAAAGCCTCCAATGTCTGCTCATCATCAAGCAAATTATTGAGTGGGAGTTGTGATTGAACGAAGCAGGACTGATTAAAGTCACGTTAGCATGTCTGTTGTTGGCTTTTCTTCCGATCATTTGCAGAACTTGTTCAGACCACACTGTTCCCACAGCCCACAAGAAACACTGTGTATTTTGCAGGGAGCTTGTAAAGAGTTAGTCCAAGTAAATATTTTATGCGGGGTGGTTTTTGTGTTTGATTACCCAGCTTGCCCTCCCATCCTGGCCAGGAAGTACAAGGAGGATGAACTCGGCTCTCCCTTTGCCACTCATGCGATGCACTCATCCATGCAGCCTCCCTCCTTTCCTCTCTCTAACCCCGTCGCTCTCCGCTCTGCCCATTAACTTCAATTAATGTGATGGTTCATCAGTGGTGAGGACTCTGTCATGGGGCTGTACCCCACTACTTATCTGATTACTCTTAATGGGAGAAAATACGATAAACAAATTCAATTATCCCTGACCTATTTCCAATGGTTGGGACACAGGATTATTATTCATGTCATCTCTGAAGTATGAATATGAAGAGATCTAATTACCTTGGTGTCACGTTATGGATGGACAGGGTATGTAAATATATTCCATATTCATGGTGATGAACTACCCTGCATTGTAAAGGCCAGAGAGGGAGTGAGTGATACTGAAGATGAACACCCCCTGTTGTGTCCTCAGTGGCCATCAATTCTTCATTGAGAGCAGCCTCCACCCTCCTGTATTGATGATGGCCGTGCCGGCACCGAGGACTCATCCGGCAACCGCACGAATGATGAAGACAGATGGATACAGATTTAATTAAATCTGGCCCTGACTATATGAAGATTGAAGGAGGTAATTGAAGATGAATGCATGCTATGGCCGTTAATCCGACCTCTTGTGTGAATTTCATGGAGATGTTCTTCAGAAAGAATTAAGGTGGTCATACATGCATAGTAATGCTGGGGTGTAAACAATGACAAACCACTTCATAAAGAATATAGAGATTAATTTGGTTTTGTTCAAGTGTAAAATGGATCAAAGTGAAATATAAACTGCAGTTTACTTCATCTTCATTATTCATATCTAGCTATTTGTTCAGTTTTTCTTCTCTTTTGTGTAGATTGTTGCTGAATTCCAACATCATGTGAAGCAAAATGTGATTGTGTCAGCACACCAAAACAGCCATGTCATGATTTTTGTTTCATCTAATGGGTAATAAACTTTTTTGGGCGGGTCATTATGTTTTGCCTGGGATTTTTCTGTATGTTTTTTATTGGGGAAAAAAGGTGGAAGAATACTAAGAGGTCAAAACTTCTACAGTTACAAGGCTATATGTGGAGTTATCTCTGGGTCGGGGATCCTGGAAACAGGTGAGGCATCCATCAACAGGGCCTGTGCATGGTTTAGTTGGTGATGATGGGACTAATTACTAACCAATTTAAGGTTGATTAAATCCACACACAAAACACTACTGGGTCAAAAAGGGACCATCTAATTTCTAGGTTACTTCGACCCAGAAAATTGGGTTATTGTTTTTGCCCCAACTTTCGGGTTGAATATTTGACCCAGAAGTTGGGTTATATTGTCTACAATGTTTGATTATTTAAACCCAGAAGTTGCGTTATATTGACTACAATGTTGGGTTATTTAACCCAAAACTTGGGTTATATTCACTACAATTGGGCTATTTAACCCAGAAGTTGGGTTATATTGACTACAATGTTGGGCTATTTTAACGCAGAAGTTGGGTTATATTGACTACAATGTTTGGTTATTTAAACCCAGACGTTGGGTTATTTTGACTACAATTTTTGGTTTTTTAAACCCAGAAGTTGCGTTATATTGACTACAATGTTGGGTTATCTAACCCAAAACTTGGGTTATATTCACTACAATTGGGCTATTTAACCCAGAAGTTGGGTTATATTGACTACAGTGTTGGGTTATTTAAACCCAGAAGTTGCGTTATATTGACTACAATGTTGGGCTATTTAACCCAGAAGTTGGGTTATATTGACTATAATTGGGCTATTTAACCCAGAAGTTTGGTTATATTGACTACAATGTTTGGTTATTTAAACCCAGACGTTGCGTTATATTGACTACAATGTTGGGTTATCTAACCCAAAACTTGGGTTATATTCACTACAATTGGGCTATTTAACCCAGAAGTTGGGTTATATTGACTACAGTGTTGGGTTATTTAAACCCAGAAGTTGCGTTATATTGACTACAATGTTGGGCTATTTAACCCAGAAGTTGGGTTATATTGACTATAATTGGGCTATTTAACCCAGAAATTGGGTTATATTAACTACAATGTTGGGCTATTTAACCCAGAAGTTGGGTTATTTTGACTACAATGTTTGGTTATTTAAACACCGAAGTTGGGTTATATTTTTTTGTCTTTTTGTCTTTTTGTCTTTTTATTATTTCTTCGGTCAAATTAATTCATTTGAAGATACACAACACATTTTTCACTGGAGTTAACATGACCGAAAGGGTTTAGGCTGAAGTTCTGAACTTATAATTGCCTAACCCTATTTACAATTATGACATTTTGTCAACTACGACAGAACCAAAGAAATATACTATAATATACTAACAAAGATTGTTACAAAGGATGAAACTTCCGATGACAAATATGAAACAAAAACGCAAAAAAGGAAACAGACAACAACAACAAAAATATATTGACTACAATGTTGGGCTATTTAACCCAGAAGTTGTTTATATTGACCACAATGTTGGGTTATTTTAACCCAAAAGTTGGGTCAACAACCCAACAACAAATCTGGGTTGAAATAACCCAAAAATTGGTTGGCCCTTTTTAACCCAACAGTCTGACCAGTCTGTGTAGGTCTTTCAGCTCATTCATAAGCTCTTAAGTTATTCATACCACAAAATTTTGAGTCATTAAAAAGTTTTATTTAAGAATGAAGTTTCTTCAGAGGAGGAAAATTTCTCTTCAGAGGTAATTTTGGATTAGATCTCTTTTTTTTGCGTCACTGTCAAATGCCCCAGAATATGAATGTTGCTCATTGAAACCTTTCCAGGACATTTTGACTTTTATTTTTGCTTAAAGGAGTAGCTAAAAGGACCAATGCTGCCCCCCAAAACAAAAAACAAATAATAAATTAAATAATTAAAATAAGATTTTGAATGACCTATTTAAAAAAAGAAATTATATAGAAAATATATGATAAATAAATGCATACATACTTAAAATGAAAGTAAATTAGTTGAAAATAATTTTAATAATCAATATAAAACAAATAAACAAATAAATCTGTGAGAAAAATCAAAGAGAGCAGCCTCAAATGTTCAAAATAATGTCATTTAAACTAGAGAAACAATAGCAACCATGGGAAACCATTAAAATGCAACATAATAAACAGTGATGTTTATGTTCGCAGATACTTGATCTGAAGAAAATTTGAGCAATGTTAACTATGTTACTCAGATGTAGCGCTCCATGATGAGGCTCCATGACTTTGGAAAAGCGAGGGCTCCCTCTGTTGGCCAGTGACCGACTTCTAATGGAGATAAGGGGGACGTGGGGCCAATGTGGCTGTCACCAGAGATAAATGGAGGCTGAGTGTGTTAGGGCCACTGTTACAAAAAAAGGTTCAGAAATGAAGAAACTCACTTGATTTAACCTCCACTGAGAACCAGTGACTTCTATTCTAAGGCCGTGCGCTTCCTTATTGAGCTGCAGACTACTTGTGTTTAAACCCTTGTGTTTGTGTCTGCTTTCATTTCTCTTTTTTCCTTTCTCTTCTCACACTCTCAGCCTTCTCTGACTGTCTTTTTTGTGTGTGCGAGAGAGTGTATTTCTTTCTCTATCTCCAAATGTGCTGCCGCTTGTGTCTCGAAGAGTTCACTGACTCTAAAGGATCGATGAAGGGAAGAGATTCAGAGCCAATTATTTTCAGCTTAATGGTCCCTGGGGTGCAGGGTTGAGCAACAACAAAACGCCTTCAAGAGACATCAATTCTGGACAAGCCAGCTCCTCCATTTCTGCACTGCCACAGAGTGGGCATCAACTCCCAGCTCTCTAGAGGAGAGTGAAGCACATGTTGGAACACACACACACACACACCATAAAAGCAGCTGGAAAGTGTAGAGTCGGAGCATCAATACTCGCTATGAACAGATTTCTGTCCTGTATCTGTTTGCCATCAAGCTGCTTTCCTGTTTCAGTCTGTCAGAAAAAGAGGAAATGAATCCAGCTGGAGGAAAATTTCTGGGTCTTGGAATTTCTGAAATGCAGTCAAAGGCCTCTGTTGGTGTCCTTTTATGTCATCATAGCGTGAGAAAAGTCAGTTTTAAATCAGAGAATATTTCTTTATATATATGTACAAAGTTATATTATTATTCTGTGACAGACAGTTGCATGTGGGAACTGTTTTGATTTATTTTTATTTTTTTTAATGTGAGGTGGAAAATGGCTCAGGGGGCTTAAGCCTGGAATGTTTTTTATTGCTTTTTTAAAATCATTTTAGATTTGAATAAACAATTTCTCATCAATTACAGTATGTGCAAAATGTAACAAAAAGGGGGATGCTGCATGCCGTTACTATGCTACCCTGGTGCTCAAAGACCTGGTCTAGTCCTGAATGAGTCAGTCCTGGGCTTCGACTGATTTTAATTTTGTCCTGTAGTTCTTTATTGACATTGTCGAATGTTTCATGTCTCCAGGTCCTGCATCCTGAATAAGACGTCCACACTCAGGCCCACTTCATATTTACTGTCATCCTCAAAAGTATTCATACCCTCAAATTAAAGGAGGAAAAAAAAATCAGCCATAAGTGAAATAAGATAAAATTGATAAAGTAACAATAAATTAAATTCTATGAAAATCATGACGTTGATTTTGAATTGTGGTTTGAAATAAAATTAAAAACAAATACACAAAAAAGTAAACAAGCGTGATAGGGCTCAGAAGCAAAAATTTTGTTGAGCAACACTTTGAGGCAATCACTGCAACCAGGTGTTTTCTGTAATGATCAAAAAGACTTCTACACCTGTTGACTGGCAGGGTGGATGATGTTTTTCAGGAGCATTTTTTACTATATTGCTAAAAGTCTGATTCACACCCCAATTGCAGACAATTAATTTAATGTTCCCACACAAAAATAAAAAAAAATATTAATCACCTGCTCTCATCTATGCCGCTGTTTGCTCCTAAAAAAAAAAAAAAAAAAAACGGATGTGGATCAAGTCATGGAGGTGTTGGTGCTTGCAGTGAGGATGTTTTACGCCGCATGTATGAGCAAGCCAGATTTTTTCAAATCTGGCGCCGTTTTTCCAGGATCCCCTACCCTGCCTTTAATGAGCAAGGCGCTTTAATTTGGGACAGTTTTGTTTGTTTATTTTTTTTCAAATTATTATTTCTCACAACAATTCGAAAGCAACATTTTATTTCACTAAATTATAACTTTATAAATTTTTATTTATTATCAGTTTATCTAGTTTCTTATGAATTACTATTGTGAATTTAGCTCTTGTTTTTTCACTGGAGGGTATGAATAATACTGCACATATGAGGACGACTGCACATTCTCCCAGACAACAAATTCTTTTCCTAGCAATACAACAGCACATCATGTACATGAACCCGTTCTGTACTTTGAGTAAGATGGGAGACACCAAGACTGAGTTTTAAAGGTTGAATATGGAACATTTTTTATTAAGAGCTATATTTTTTCAAAAATAATACCTCCACAGGTCGTTTGGGGGTGTACAGAATGAAAGTACAACATTTCCCAGAAAAATTATATTTAGCCTAAAAATAATTATAAAATAAATTTTGACGGGTTCGATAATGGCACTTTATTTACGTCTATAAGCCAATACACGCCGCCATTGCAGGTTGCCAAATACGATCTCTGTATGGAAGCAATATTTCGGTCATAGTCAGGCTGGTACAGGGGAAAACCGTGGAGATGACGAGTGAAGCAGCTGCTTCAGAGCCCAGGAGATATTGTTATCTGTTTCTGAGGAGGAGTGACCTGAGAAGAGCAAAACCTGGAGTAAATTTAGGTGAAGACTTCACTAAATGGACCCGCATAAACGTTTTCCACGGAGTAAAATACGGAAATGGCGACTTTTCTCCTGGATCGGTAAGCTAGCTTGTTTGCTAACATGGCTAACGTTAGCTGTCAGTTATAAACTCCTCTGTGTTACTTGTTGGACATGCTGCAGACTGTTGGTCACTTGCGTATCGGCAGTGAGCCTGGCATCCCAGCGGCTGGAGTTGTTTTTCTGCCGTTGCATCAACCTAGACACACGTGATGTCACTGTTCTGTCCGTATTCCATATTCAACCTTTAACTTTAAAGGTTTTCCATTAATACACAGTGGCGTGGTGGTTAGCACAGCAGACTTACAGTCAGAAGGTTGCTAGTTGAATTCCCAGCTGGGGAGGGGGTTCGAACAATTCCATCAGTGAAATTGTTTGGAGCAGAACCTGTGTGGAGTTTGCATGTTCTCCCTGTGCATGCGTGGGTTCTCACAGGGTACTCTGAGGCTTCCTCCCAACATCCAAAGACATGCATGTTAGGTTAATTGATCACTCTAAATTGTCCCTAGGTGTGAGTAGTGTGAATGGTTGTCTGTCCCTCTGTGTTTGCCCTGCGACAGACTGGTGACCTGTCCAGGGTGTACATGCCTCTCGCCTGATAATAGCTGGGATAGACTCCAGTGACCCTGAACTGGATGAGCGGTACAGAAGAAAAAAATGAAAACATAATGTAATTCTGATTATTAAAGAACATGGGCAGGAAAGGTTAAACTTTAGATAGATAAAGGCAAAAACTGAATTATTCTTGTTCTTATTCTACTGGTATGTGACCATACCAGTAGATTAAATCATTTATTACTTATTGGTGTATCAGAGCTTGTAATAAGGAATTATTTTGTGGGCCAAACCTCTGATGATGACAATGTATAGCTCCACTTCTGCCAAACAAACCATAAAGCAGTCAGCCCCGGCTTTCTCTTTTCATATGTGATTTACTAAAATGTATTTTTTTTAAAAAAAAAAGGAAATATTACGTCAAAAATAAAAACAAGAGATTAATTTTCTTGCGCCTGACTTAGCTTGTGAAAAATTCATATGAAAGATAGATTTTATCGACAGCAAAACTCTTGCACTTGCCCATTTTTCATAAAATCCCCCCAGAAGCTGTTTAGAAGGAATCATTATCACCAAAAACTAAATGAACACATATTACTTGTTCTGTAGGACAGCGGAACCAGAGGGGACAATCCCTGCTGAATCCCCCAAACTCCCAGAGAGCGCGCTCAGACTTCCATTGCTGGAAAAACACAGTTGTGTCCTCTGATAACTATCTTAAAAAAAGGAGAAAAATTGGGAGGTGAACAACCTGCTGGGCTTGGAACTGTCTTCTTTCCCGGGCTGCTGAGCAGTGGGACGCCAGGTTGTTTAAAGCAGTCCCACTGGGCGTCTGTGCGGCAGCGTTCAATGAGGCGCCGCCGGCGACACTATCCCCCAACAGCTTAGTGCTCATCAACTATTTAGATATGCACTTAACGCTCTTGGGGAAGCTAATGTTTAGCTGCTGGCGAGCAGAGGGAGAGGAAACACTCATCAAACTAATGGCCAGGAGATAAGAAAAGGAGAATTCTTTGCAAGACTCTTCAGGGCCAAAATCAAACCTGATTATAACTTCGACTGTAGAGGCAAGGTTAGTTTCCTTTGCAAGAGGGGGTGGAGGGGAGAAAAGGGGATGCTTGTGGTCTCGTGAGTACCACCCCACCCTGTACCCCCGTTCTCTCACTATCCTTCCCTTAAGTCAGTCCCCAGGCACTGAGCTATGAGGTCCCTTCCTCTTCTATAAGACAGCGTCCCTGGACGGTGGAGAGATCCCTCTCTGTCTGTCTGCTCTCACCCTGGTACTCAGACCCCCCCCCCCCTTCCTCCTCCCTCACCCCGCTCTCCCCTCCTCCTCCGTCACTTCCATCTCCACCGCATCCCCAAACTCCCACAAGCAACTCCATGAGGGGTCGCATGATGAATGAGCAGAGAGTCAGCAGGACCTCTGTTGTGTGGGTGTGCATGTGTGCGTGTGTGTGTGTGTGTGTGTAGGGGGGAGCCTGCACGCACACGCCTCTGTATGTATGTGTGTGTGTTGGTCAGAGAGTGATGACCACAACTGCCAGAGTGATCACAGTGGGATTCATTACGGCGACAGACAGGGCCGCCTCTAAAACACTGACCGTGTGTGTGTTTGAGCGTGAATTTGAGTGTGTGTTTGTGTGTCTGTGTGCATGTCTTGACAGGCCCTCCACTAAAATGGCGTCTGAGGATTACACTGACTGCGATGGAATAAACAGCGCTGTGTGTGTGTGTGTAGGTTTGATAAATTATTTACATCAGTGAGAAAGCAGCGTCGACACTGTTTATGCCCGCACCTGCTCTTCTCAGTGCTTAAAAGATGATTTATGTGTTATGGTCACATTGGATTTCAGCAACTATTGGTCTGCCGTCTTTTGGGACATAAAGCGGTGGTTACAAAGTGCCGCAGGCTCGTTTGGGAGGCGGCACAGCGAGAGGAGAGCAGCATCATATAACTGGACCAGGCAAACTCCTGTCCAGAGGGCTGTTACAGCAGTTTGTTTGCTCTTACACTCAAATGAGTTATGGACACACTAAGGGAGGAGGGCTGGCGATGCTTGCTATGAATCTTGTAGTGTAAGAAGGTATCATCAGAACAGGTACACTCAGCTTGAAGTTGAAGTACCTGCTAATGCTAAACTTGGGAGAAAAGAAAATTCAACTAAAACTTTTCCACTTTAGGAGCTCCCCAATGACACACATCAAATATTGACCAATTTCAGCTCATTTTAACTGAAAATTTTAAGGATGCACAATCACTTTTGAAAAAAAACGATATTAGGGATGGGCATATCAATACCCTGGAGTCGATACTTTGATACCAGCCAGACAAAATATCGAATTCAATACTTTTTTGAGTATTGCGATACCACTGTATAGATACAAAACATGTAATTTGTTTCATTTCTGAGAGTTTTAGGCAATGAAATAATGAAGGCAGCCAGAGTCTAGCTTCTGTGTCACATGATGATGCTGCTCCTGTTGGTGGTTGATGTTTAGGTATTTTTCAGTGCTTTAATGTAGATTATAGCACATTATATTTAGGTAAATTTATAATATTACTATTACATTTTATATCTGCAGAACAGGATTAGGGCCACTGTGGAAAAAGAAAATTCTGAGAAAATTCTGAGTCAGAAGTCTGACTTTTTTTTCCAGAACATTCAATTTTTTTAAAAAAAATCAGCAATTTCTTTTTAATTTCAGAAGAAGTCAGAATTCTGACTTTAATCTCAGAATTAAAGTTAATTTGCAAAACTCTGAACTCACGGGACAATAGTATTTATTCGTTCGTTCATTCTACTTAAAGCATTGATAAAATCAAGGAGTTTTGCTGCAGATAATGACTTATATAGTGGCTGCCCCCATCCCTGCCATTTCACTGGATGTACACCGAAGGGCGCCTCAACCTAATATCTTCCCAAGGCGTCAAAGTGATGCGGAAATTTTACTGTTGAGTAAATGCACGTGTAATCAGCTAGAAATAAGGTCCAGGTGGAAAAAAAAAGTAAACTTATCCTTTAACTCTGAATTCACAGGTATTCGTTCACTTGCTTTGCAGGTGAACCAAGACCCCCAGCTTTCACTGGAGTCCGCTTCTTTGGTGCACCCCAGAGTACGGTTGGTGTTCAGACTGTGCCAAACGAAGCGGACTATCTGTGTAATTGGACCACAGTCCATTTAAAGTGGACCAAACAGCCAGAGTGTAAAAACCCACCCATAGAAACTGGATGGAAAAACTGCATGACAGCATGTGAATTTAGAAGGAAGTAGCAGCCAGATGCTGCAAATGAACTATGCTTAATTCATTGTAAAAGAAAAAGTTTTGACAGTTTGCTTCTTTGGAGCTTTCAGCTGTGTTCACATAATGCTCAACGAAATTTTATGTATGGGAAACATTGATTGTTTGGTTAAAGGTGCATTGTGCAAGTTTAAATGTTAAATATTATTCTTTTCTTTCCTCCACATGCTCCAACAACTGCCTGACATGTAGAATGAGCTGATCTCTCTTCACTGTGGTTGTCTCTAATACTATTTCTGAATGCTCAATGCGAGAGTTTCGGGTACGAAGCCTCAAAGGGGCGCTTGTGGGGGAGACGAGCTATTCCGCCACCTCAGGTCCGTGCATGTCCAGACAACACTGACTGCTGCTAAAAGATGGAGAGCAGGTGCCTCTCAAACCCCAAGTCAGACTCCAGGAAGACAAATAATAAAAGTTTTGCGTAGTGAAACGAAGAGAACCAAACTTGAGTCTGACTGGCTCCGGAGTGAGGTGGGAGAACCAAGCAGCTTTTTTTTCTTTTTTTTTTTAAATGAAGGGAGCTCCGATCTGCTCTGGGAATGAAAGGGACAGTTGGATTTCTTCTTACTGACAAGGTAAATGTGATGTATGATGGAAATAAAAATGAATAATATTGCAAAGCTAAGTTTTTAGCATGGAAATGTGGCAATGTGACAGCCATATGACTGTTGGGGAAGAGATACACTCTGGCTGCTTGTTACATTTAGTTGATGCAGTAATTTCAGGCAATCGTGGTCTCAGTCTCTGAAATTGGATATCTGATCTACAAGCTAGCGTTAGCTTGTTGTTACCGTTAGCATACGGTTTACTCAACGATCAAACCGTAAGCAATTTGCAGATTTACAAATTTATTACCTCAGTCGACATCGTGTCTCTAACTCTGGGCTCAGAGTGAGTGTAATGTGGGTTAAACTAAAAACCAACGCAGTCGAAGCAGCTCATGCGTGTGCACGACATTAGCGTCACTTCCACTTGTCACCAGAGGGGCGAGCTTCTTAAAAAAGCTGAAACTTTTAATGTACTCCTTTAAAGGCATATGCCACCCCTGGGTGAAATTTTGCCTCCCCCCGCAGTCCCCTGAGTTAAGCAAGTGGGTAGAAGTGTTTTCTTGCCAACCCAGTCATTCTCTGAATCTGGAAGCACTGACTTTAGCTTAGCGTAGCTGCTGTAATCTGGCGGTTCAAACTAGCACCACTTGACGAAAGTGAACTAATTAACTCAAGATTTTTTTCCTGTTACGTTTTGTGACCTACACATTCTGATCAAGTACAAACGAGAAGCCGATTTCATATCAAAGGACTGACTAGGCGGCATTCAATAGGGGAACTACAGGCGGATAGTAGCAAAGGCAGCACACATGCGCAGCATCTCCAACTTCCGTAAACAGGGTTGCCACCGGATGTTGCGATTGCGTTGGTGCCTTTGCTACTATCTGCAGTGCTTCACCTCTGATTGCCCTATACTTCTGCGGCACATAGTTCCCCTATTGAATGCCGCCTCGTCAGTCCTTTGATGTGAAATCGGCTTCTCGTTTGTACTCGATCAGAATGTGTAGGTCATGAAATATAATTGGAAAAAATGTCCAGTTAATAAGTTCACTTTCGCCAAGTGGTGCTAGTTGGAAACACCAGATTACAGCAACTATGCTAAGCTAAGCTAAAGTCAGTGCTGCCGAATTCAGAGAAGGACTGGGTCGGCTAGAAAACGCTTCTGCCCACTCTACCATGCCTTTAAGGATGATTTTATAAGATTTTTAGAGATTTCATTTGTTTGAACTCCTGTAATTTGAGGAATAAAGGGCTTTATAAAAAAAAAAAAAAAAAAAACAGTGAATACTTGTGTAGTTTATGACCAATAAAAAAAAAAATCAAAGGGTAAACCAAATGTCTTGAATGAACAAAAGAAAAATGTCAGAAAAAATGTGCCTCCAAGAAAATGTGTGATAAGAACAGGATAGGATTTATGATTGGAAGAATATGTAAATATTCCTTCTCCTTGTTAGGAAACTCATATAAGCTGTCACACAAAGCTGAAGTCTTCAAATCCACTGAAAAAAACAATTCCCACATCTTTTCTTTGCAGGCTCAATTACTTGAACTTTGGCCCGTATCAACGCACATCTCACAATAATCTGCCCTCAAAGTTGCACCCATATTGCTCCGCTGTGGCAATGAGAATGTAACATGCAACTTGCCTGGAACATCTTAGCTTCGGATTGCATCACTTTCCCCATAGAAATCTCCAAACATGTCCCAGATATCAGTCTCCTGCTGCAGACAAGGGTGTCTCAGCCAGATTTACATACAGCCCCAACAACACAGACACCCAGCGGTTCCTCAATGCCTCACACCAGCTCAATATTTCATAGCCATATGAAATATGCCTGAATGTGTGCATGGCATCTGCCATCTATGGGACTTTGCAGCCCCCAGGAGGGCTGTTTGATGTGTAATTGGGAAGTGTGCTGAATTAATCAGCAGTTTATCCGCTTTTTAATTGAAATAACACTTTCAGAAAACACAGAGAACACAGAGAACAGCACCGTAGATCCTTCCCATATTGTCTTTGGCCTATTGTTAATTTTCGTCTGTGTGCTTGCTAATGGCCCATTGAGATTCAAGGGAAAATAACAGAGTTGGAAATCAAAACGTGCTAATAAAATACCTCCTCTGTGTAGACAAAATGCTGGCTGACTGTTCTGTTGAGAATTGATGTGCTGCTGATAAGATTTTTTTTTTTTTTTTTTTTCGTTTTATGTCCTGTTGTTTGCAGGGCCTTTTGTTGATTCACTCCTCACTGGAGTCTTTCCCAGTTAAAAACCAAAACACTCATATAATAGAAGATTATATAATCCTCAGTGTCTAGTCTGCATTACTGCTCGGTGATGCCTGAGGCAATGAGACTCTGGCAACGCTGCCACCCACATGCCTTGGCTTGTAACCCCCGCCATCATGCCCTCCATGTAACACAAAAGTCAAGCACCAGTAAGATACATTTTATTGCTAAGATTTCTTTCAGTCTTCAGTGAACATTTTGCATTATTTTAAATATAACCAAAATGGCGAATTGGACACACCTTTTTTTTTTTTCTTTTATGGGCAGCATTAATACTTAATTCAGAAAAAGGGAATTTTTTTACAGACAGACAGAAATAATAATAATAAAAAAATAATAATAATAAACAATCAATCGTGAGAAAATGGACGATTATTTTGTTGAGTAAAAACTGCAGAGAGAAATATCCTCCTGTAGTCTTTGTGACAGTGGAGTTGAAGCAGCATCTGACTGAACATGCTGCATCACCCCGGTTTTCCACCAGAAGCGGCAGGTGCATGAACAGAGCCAAATTTCCAAGAAAAAAATTCGGCGGCTATCTCAACAGATTCAGTCTTTCCCACCAGGTCCGAAGCACATAGTACATGAATCGGCTCATGCACCCATAGGAAAAATGTGCTGTTTTTGGCTCAATCTCATCTCTTGAGATGAGTTTGAGCTTCTTATGATAGCATCATTCTGTGATCATTTGTTTCTTAATTACTTGTCTTAAAGGTTCCTTAAGAGCAAGAGGTGAACTAAAAAAGAGGAAGAACATCACTGAGACAAAGGGCGATGAGTTGAGATAACTATTTGAGCCATACTCGAGAAATGGGATAAACAGAGGAGGTCTCATAATTGTCTGCTCCTGATCTCAATTATGTCTCAGCTAAAAGCCCATTTATGCTCGATGCAGATGATGGATATGCAGATGGACGGACGGTTTCATTCATCGTCTGTGTCGGTTACACACGTAATTTGGTGCGTTTTCAAGGGGCTTGTATGTCCGTCACTAAACGAAGAAGACGGAGCAATACCTCCGGAAACCGCAGGGTCAGTGTTGAGCTGCGCAGCTGATACAAACCTGAGAAGAACAGGAACCAGAACATAAACAACACAATAAAACCACCTGAGTAAGAACACACCAAACGAACAGTGGAGCATCTGTAGACATGGCTGGAGCTTTTAAGGAGAGGCTGTGCAAATGTGTCTGAAAATACACTCATCTATGACATCACATCGCCAGTGCACTTGGACAGGCTGCACTGCTGCCTCGCGGACAAACTGATTTATAAACCATGGGAACGTAGAAAATGCATGGAAGTATAAAGCCGGCCAAGCAGGGCAACACATGAAACGGACGTCACCATTTCGTACCATAAGGGAGCATACATGGGCCTTAAAACATAAGCGATCGTTTTTGGCATCAGGTCTAATTTCTGTGCTTGCTGCAGCTAAATTTGTGACTTATGGCAGGAAGTGGGATGTAGAAAGTGGAAAATTCAGTCCATGGTCCAGATGGACCAAGCGATAATATGCAGGTCGATCTGCATGCCAGCAGGAGATGAAGATACATTGTGAAGAAAGTGAGAAAGCCAGGGTATCATGTGTCACGAACCCATTCACAAGTAAAGCAACAATTTGATTATAAGTTTTATTGAGTTATCTGATTATTGGGATGCATGTAGAGGGACTCAAGGAAGGACACGCACACAAGAGAAACAACAGGGTGGGGGATTGATCGTATTTCATTCCAGGTGCACGCGCGCAGGGGAGGAAGAAAATGGGTGGCAGTGGCTCAGGTGGTAGAGCAGGTCGGCCACTGATCGAAGGATCAGCGGTTCAAATCCTGATCCCCCACCCATCTGTCGTTGTATCTTTGGGCAAGACACTTAACCCTCCTTGCCTCCAGTGAGGGCTTCACTGGTGTATGAATGGTTCCAGTGGTGGTTGGAGGGGCTGTAGGTGCAAAATGGCTGCCATGCTTCTGTCAGTCTGCCCCAGGGCAGCTGTTGCTACTGATGTAGCTTACCATCACCAAGTATGAATGAGGAGTGAAAGAACAATGGATCTAATGTGAGTGCTTTGAGTGCCCTGCAAGAAAAAGTGCAATATAAATTATTATTAAGAGGGATTCGGTGTCAATATATCTAAGCACATGCAAGAGATAAACAAGGGGGCATCGGCTAAACACGGTTGACACGAGGACTTTGTAGTGTGGAGCTTCAGTCTGGTGGTGATGCATAGGTGGCCAGTTGGACACAAAATTTGTAAGCACAAAAATCTGTTCTATTCTTATCGAGTGGGTATCGGGCCTACCACTAAGCAGCTTGTGCTTCATTCATTTTTGCATAATCAGCTCCGGGGGCTCCAGAGCAGTCCCCAGCACAGAGACTGCCTTCTTTATCAGTAGTTCTGAATTTCTGGCACTGATGCTGCTGCCCCAACAGATGGCTGCAAAGCAGATTGCACTCCCCATCACAGACTTATCGTTGATATGCACCCTCTTGCTGCAAAAACTGAAAGACTATCTGCTCTCTCCCTTGTTGTAGATGACCTCAATTGCATTCCCAGTCACCCAGGTTTATAATCCTCCACCACCTCCACCTCTTCTTCAAGGATATGAATATTTTATATTGAAAATATTCAGCAGTTTCTATTGAAACAGAAAACTATGACGCAGATCCAGAAAGAAACTGTGTTTGGGTGTTAAATTGTGAGTATCAGTATTTATTGTACAGGAATTCAGAGACTGAGAAGCATGAACAAAACAATCTTTATTCTCTGTTCCATACGTATTTATAAAAAATGCCCTTTAAAAATACAAATTTAAATAAGTGTCTGAGACTTATCTGCAATGCTTTGTGCTGTGCCATTTCCTTTCTTTGTTTAACGTTGTTCTGTCCAGCATCAGGCAGGCAGAATGATGATCTGGCTGTTGTGTCATGCCAAACAAAATAGCTTTCCCAAGGGAGAGATTCATGGATGTAAAAGAAATGTGTTTTTGTCGATATATGGCTCCTTATAAGACTTAAGGTTTATGTTTTTTTTTTTTTTTTTTTTTCCTGTTTGTTTATTCCTGGATTACATATTAAAGGCTTTATAAAAGATTTTTCTTTGAACAATTTTTGCAATATTCGATTAAATTGGGTTCATTGCCCCATAAAGTATGATTAATTAAAAGCTTTGAAGATCTAAATATTATTATACTGTACATCAGCTGTCAAAATAATGGGATTTAGAAAACATCTGCCAATTATTTCTGCTCTCATCGCATGTTTTATCGGTCTGTTGCTCGTCAATCACTCTTACTACCATAGTAAGAGTGATTGACAGGCAATAGTCAATGGGGGTAATAGGTGAGAGTGATTGATGAGAGTGATTGGTGAGAGTAATATGTGCCAGAAGCAGTGCACGCTCGTCTGACGTTTACAGCAGGTAGCTAACAATCATTTTGCTAGCAGTTAGCGACATCCAGACTATGACATGGTCTTGCTTGCGTTTGTGACATGATGGGAGAATCTGTACCTGCTGTCTGCTAGACGCCAGTGTCGGGACTTGGCTTGTGCACATGGCTTAAAGGATAACTTTATTTTTTTTAGCCTGGACTTTATTTCTTGGAGTACTAGGTATATGTGCATTTACTCACCAGTAAAGTTTCTGCATTACTTTATGTCCTACGGAAGATATGACGTCGAGTCACCCTTCGATGTACATCATGTAAAATGGTGGAGACAGGGCAGCCACTATATAAGACATTATCTAAAGCAAAATTTCTTGATTTCATCAATGCTTTAAGTAGAATGAACGAATGAGTTCTATTGTCCTGTGAGTTCAGAGTTTCGCAAATTGTGTTTTTGTTGTTGTCTGTGTAGCAGCTGCTCTTCTCAGCTGTACGGAAGCATCATTGTGACCACGCAGCCCTGAAAAGTGTGTAGTACACTCTGATAACTAACGGAAGCTAAATCTGGACTCACGGGACAATAGTACTCGTTTGTTCATTCATTCTACTTAAAGTATAAAATCAAGGAGTTTTGCTGCAGATAATGCCTGATAGAGAGGCTGCCCCATCTCTCCCATGGATGTATGCCGAAGGGTGACTCAATTATCTTTTGAAGGAGTCAAAGTGATACAGAAATTTTATCAGTGAGTAAATGCAGGTATAAACTCCTAAGGTCTAAGTTGAAAAAAAAGAAAGTTATCCTTTAACAGTTAACTTTCCTTTTTTCAACACGGTCCTTTTTTTGAGGAGTTTATATGTGCATTTCCTCACCAACAAGATTTCTGTATCACTTTGGCTACGTTCACACTGCAGGTAAATGCGACCTGAATCCGATCTTTTCGCTCAAATGTGACCCGTATCCGATCTGCCTCTGACTGTGTGAACAGCGCAAGTCGCATTGAATCTGACATTTCTGGATCGGATTCAGGCCACTTTCAAATGTGGTATTAAATCGGATACATATCCGATCTGTGTTGAAGCGACTGCAGTCTGTACGGGCATGTCGCATTTTATCCAACCTCTTCTCTGAGATCCAGACAGACGTCCTTATTTCTGCACCAGATGAGACAAACGGAATGTAAACAATGGACTGAACAGTTAAATCGTATTTTTCTGGCTCTGATTGAACGTCAGCCTGGAAACTAATGAAAGTGTTGGGGGAAACTTTTTTGTGGTCCAGCAGCTCAGTGTGTGAAGGTGAGTGAGACGGTGTGCACGCGCGGGGGAAACGCGTCGCTGTGGATGAGGCCAGAAGAGGAAAGGTGTGTGTGAAATGTGTCCGGCTTAGAAAGGCACGTTCACCGCAGCAGGTAGAGAGAAGAACCGCGGTGATAAATGTGGAGAATTAAAATAAAGCCGCTTCTCTCCAACATAACGCCCCCCTCGTGCGCGCTCAGTAATCAGCTGATCACTGTGATATGAGTTTATTTCTACATGTTGCAGCAACTGTTCAACACACAGGCGTCATCACAAATGCGTTTGTCTTCTTCCTCCGTCGTCACAAAACCCGCTCATACATTTGCCGACTGCCGCCACAAATTGCTTTCAACGTGAGTCCGCAATGCCGGTAACCTCCATGTTTGTTTGCATTGGTTTCCATGACCACCGTTATGTGCGTGATGTCATTCATGTTTAACTGAACATGCGTGTCACTTTAGAAGCATGAGCTGTTCATATTGCAGTCGGCGACAGGCCACATTTAGAAATGTAATGTGAACACCCACACAAAAAGATCGGATCTGACAAAAAAATCGGAATTGAGCATTAAGACCTGCAGTGTGAACGTAGCCTTTGACTCCTTCGGACAATATTTAATTGATTTGCCATCTGGCGTTCATCCATACACATCAGGGGTGTCCAAAGTCGATCCTGCTGTCCTCCAGGTTTTCTTTACCTTCTTGTTTTAACACACTTGACACCATTAAATGAATCTAACAACCTATGAAGTTCTGCACAATCACTCATTAATTTAGAAAACCTGCAGGATTGTGGCCCTCAAGAACCAGAGCTGGACACCCCTGATATACATAATGGGGGTGAAGGGGGCAAAATGAATGGGCCTACTTATAAGGCATTATCTGCAGCAAAACTTTTTCATTTCACCAATACTTTAAGTAGAATGAATAAACGAACGAACGACTGATATTTTCCTGTGAGTCCAGATTTAGCTCTCTGTTAGTTATTGGGGGCATTCTCAACACTCTAGTGGCCACTCATGCTGGCCCCTCTGAATTGCCACAAACATCTTCTACTGCCTTTAAAGGGCTCCATAAGATACTGCAAATTGTGTCCTAATGTTATTTTTCAGTCACCCATTCAAGAACAAGTGTCAGCAAAGATGTGAATTTATCCTGTTGGCCTTCCTAAAATCAGACTGCACACACCATCAGATCCCTCAATCACAAGTAATATCACGAAATCTCCAAATCACCTATAACTACCAGATTCACCTGCTGAATGTGGTATTTAATCATTTCAATTTACTCCTTTTTATTTGATTTATTATACTGATTAGTCTTATAGGGAGATCAAAGTTATGCCCTAGCCACCCGGTTAATAACACCACGGACCAACCTTCCGACTCACCTGCAGGTTTTATTTAATTAGATGCACCACTCGCTCCATCGACACACTGCATCATAAAAGGCTGCCACAGCAGGAGGTCATTTTCTTCACAGAAGGTTCAAAATGTAGAGAAAGATGAAAAATTATTCCAAGGTGTACTTCTTCCCCCTTCAGCCAATGCAACGCAACGATGTGTTTCCTGACGCCTTCATGAGACCAGTCTGCTGTCCAAGTTCTGGAGTCACTAATTTCCCAGCAAAAGCTGCTTTTATGGTTATAATATCACTGTGATCATTTAAGTTATGTGTTTCCACTTTGTTAATAAATCAGCACAAACAGGTTTCAGTAAACTAGAGATGGGCTACACCAAAATTTTCCCTGTTGATACCGTCCCGGTAGATTATGGTACTTTTTCATTGATACTGATATTACTATGATACTTTTTGTCCCTTAAAAGACAATCACATAATTGTACAGTTTGCAATAATATCTTGAATGCAAGGGCAATATTAGATATAAGTAAAACTTGAGAACAGAAGTACTGGAAAGAAATGCTTTTTAAAAAAAATACTGAACTATATTGATGAAGAGAATTAAACAAAAATATGATTAAAAACTAGGTATATTCGATATTATCGGCCGATATTGACATTAAAAAGTAATATCGGAAAATATCGATCATTTTTTCAGACTGACATTTTCTTTTAAATCTTGCGAGATTTCGTAACGGAACAAAAAGAATGGATCAAAAAATATCTCACAAGATTTCGTTCCATCAGCAGCGACATTAAACGGATAGTTTTGATAAACAGCTGATAGAGGTGGTGAGAAAGTAAGAAAATGTAAACAACACCCATAACAACTCCAGAAGTTTATCGCAAATGTATAATCACTGGATGAACTGAACACCAACCCCCCACAAACCCCCCCCCCCCCCCCCCCCCCCAAAAAACGAGCCTAGTTGCAGAGCTTTTTGCTTCTTGTGGAGTGTGATGACTTAACAAAACCTAACTTATTTCTTGTTCTTGCAGCCTCGAGGCCAAGAGCAAAGTTCTTGCTTCTCATGGAGTATGTAACAAGTTTATGAGAGATACAACCTCACAGTTGTCAGCATATATCGGTATCGGTTGATATCGGATACCGGAAATTAAGAGTTGGACAATATCAGATATTGAGGTAAAAAAAGAAAAGAAAAAGCCAACATTTAACATCCCTATTAAAAACCTCTTTCACTTATCAAATACGTTGAGTACAGGTTAGATCATTTAAATTAGTTCAGTGGACAATGTTCAAATATAAAATGTAATAATAGTATTATACCTGTAGATTTACCAAAACATAACATGCAATAACCTGCATTAAAGAGTAGTACACCCACAGAATGATGTGCCTTGATTTTCTACTCGCCTTCATGCTGAGCAAGACTCTGGAGCACTTTTTCAATATCTCAAATGCAGCCAGAGATCCGACAGGTTTTCGTTTTCCCCCCAACTTTCATATAATGGAGTTCACCGGCAACTGAACCAAAAAGGTCCATAAAAGTCCACAAAAACTTGTCATATTCCTCCATACTGCTCGTCCAATGTAATCCAAGTGTCCTGAGTGGGTAGCGTCCATAATTTACTCCAAACGACATCATTTAGTATATTTTTATAGCCTAAACTGTACTACATTGCACTTTATATTTACGTGTTTGTGCAAGTTCACGACACTTCTGAATCCACAGCAGATGAGATTGCGCGTTCTCTTTTTCTTTCTTTCTTTGTTTTAAATAAATAACCTTCCTTCTTGTGTTTGTTCGCAGCTCGTTCGCTCTTAGCACAATGTAAACAGCTAATTTCTTCTTCTATGCTTGCATTATCGGCAGAGTAGGCGCTGAACGCCACGGCTTCCACAGTGTCATGAACTTGCACAAACTTGCAATTAGAAAGTGCAATGTAGTACTGTTTAGGCTATAAAAATATACTAAATGGTGTCGTTTCGAGTAAATTATTGATGCTGCCCACTCAGGACACTTGGATTACATTGGACAAGCAGTATGGAGGAATGTTGCCAAGTTTTTGTGGACTTTTATGGACCTTTTTGGTTCAGTCCCCGGTGAACTCCATTATATGAAAGTTGGGGGAAAACAAAAAGCTGTCCAATCTCCGGCTGCAAAGTACCGGCGTTGTCGCATTGGGGCGCCAATGATCTCGTGGAGTCCTGAGCGTTAAAAAGTGCTCCACAGTCTTGCTCAGCATGAGGGTGAGTAGAAAATGAACGCACATCATTCTGTGGGTGTACTATTCCTTTAAAGCATTGAAAAATAACAAAACATCTGACTGAAGCTAGAATCTGGCAGCTTTTACATCATTTCATTGCATATAACTCTCAAAAGTGGAAACAAATTGCATGTTTTGTATCTGTACTGTGGTATCGCAATTCTAAAAAAGGTATTGATTCCAATATTTGGTCTATCGAAGTATCGACACCAGGGTATCGATTTGCCCATCCCTACAGTAAACATCTTTATTATCATTATTTATTTTCATTCATTTTTTGTCATCATTATGTTCCTTTGTCTGTCTTGCCTCTCTCACTGCTGTTAATACTGACCTTTTATGGCCATTTTTGGGTGTTTTCCTGCAAAGTAGGTCGAGCTGGCATGTCTTTTAACTTAGAAAGATGGATATCCATCAATCTAAGAGGAAAAATATGGAAACAAGCAAGCTTTCTATGACGATTCTGGTGAATCAGTACCATTGTTGCTCCAGAGAAGCTGTTGAAAGTGAATATTTAATTTTCATGCAGGAGACGCAGCCATGGTGCTGCTTGGTCCTGGACATACTGAATGCTAATTCACACTATGATCATTCAGATTATTTATGTGCACATCTTGTAGATTTAATTACTTATCATACACAATATTATTGGATATGTTCAGTCAGAACAGCATCTTAACTCAGTATTACTCTGAAGCCTGTTCAAAGAAAATAAGTTGAGAGCGTCCATATGCTGTCAATATGCCCGAGATGTTGCTATATTTATAGAGATTGCACCGACCATTAGACAAAAGCATGGAAGTGTCTCTCAGCATCCCCCTGACAGCAGCCGTAGCAGAGGTAATAAATTGTTGCAGTGGAGATCAATGTCTGTGGGAAGAGGGGAGGGAAAGAGGGAATGAGTCTCATTGTTCCTGCGCTCTGTGTTTCCGCTCTTTAAGGAAGATCCCGCCTGCCCACATGACGGATGGCAACCATTCTAGAGTGGCCGTTTGGTACTTGGCATCATTGTGGACTGGGAGGCAGGTCCAAGAGCAGCTGTCCCCAGCGCCCTCCAGGCAGGGCCCCTAGGGGTCTCTGCTCTGCCTAGATGGAAAGGAGCCATCATAAATCAGCTCGTCTGGGGGCTGATCTGCCTCACCATCCATCTTAGACCCTGGTCCCTGATGGTAAAGATGGGGCAACAGGGGTTGCAAGGCAGAGGGTAGAAGGGGGTTCACATACCTGGGGAGAGGGAGGGAGAAGCAGGGAGGCAGGGCAGGGGTCTCCGCCAGCCCAATGATCCAGTAATCCAGGGGTCAGGAGATGCTGTGAAGAGAGGAACCACCAGAGAGGCCACACCAGGTGTAGTCATCCATACAACTAGTTTTCTTTTTTTTATTTCTACGCATAACTTGTTCAGTGTTACACATGACATCCATACTTTTGGAGCACTTCTAAGCTCCGAGAGCAATCTGAGATATGGAAATGATTGCACTGACACATTATCGCTTATCAAGTTCTTATTTTGCTTTTTTTCTAAAAGAAAGAAGCTTGAATTTAAAATGAATGATTATTACTGAAGTTTTTATTCAACGCTTCTTGTCAAAATACTTAAAGGAATAGTACACCCACAGAATGATGTGCCTTCATTTTCTACTCGCCCTCATGCTGAGCAAGACTCTGGAGCACTTTTTTAATATCTCAAATGCAGCCAGAGATTGGACAGGTTTTCGTTTTCCCCCAAATTTCATAAATGGAGTTCACCGGCGACTGAACCAGAAAAGTCCATAAAAGTCCACAAAAACTTGGCAACATTCCTCCATACTGCTCGTCCAGTGTAATCCAAGTGTCCTGAGTGGGTAGCATCAATAATTTACTCGAAACGACACCATTTAGTATATTTTTATAGCTTAAACAGTACTACATTGCACTTTCTATTTGCATGTTTGTGCATGTTCACGACACTATGGAAGCCGCAGCGTTCAGCGCCTACTCTGCCGATAATGCAAGTGTAGAAGAAGAGATTCACTGTTTACATTTTGCCAAGAGCGAACGAGCTGTGAACAAACACAAAAGGGGATGGTAGTTGATTTAAAACAAAGAAGGAAAGAAAAAGAGAATGAGGGATCCCATCTGCGGCGGCTTCCGTAGTGTCGTGAACTTGCAAGGGTGCGCTTTTCAGCAGCTCGATATAGAAGGGCTGCCCCATATCTCCCATTATATGAATGTATGCCGAGGGGCGACTCAGTTGTCTTCTGAAGGAGTCAAAGTGATACAGAAATTTTACCAGTGAGTAAATGCATGTATAAACTCTTAGAAATAAGGTCTAGGTTGAAAAAAAGGTTTTGTAGTGCCAGTTCACAGTGAAAGTCGTCTAAAAAAATTCCAGTCCAGTTACTCCAGTAATAATTCAACCTGAATGATATTCCAGTCACAAAGATCAGTTCTGTAATGCTAAAATTTTGCACATGTATATATGGAAAAGAAATAGAAAAAACTTAAAAATTATTTGTTTGCTTCATGTTTTGTGCATCATGTAAGACTTTTATGATTTACTCTTAAGTAGCCAGCTTTGTATTTCTTTCATACATTGTCATATATTGTCCTTATAAGTACCCAAATCAGACAATTTTCCTTTTATACTATTTTTCTATAGATCTTGTATGTGGTTTTACTCTTATAGGCATTGAATACAAGTTTCAGACAAGACAGTTAAAAACTTTACAAGATTTATTTATATCTTTTCCGTATGAGTGTGTTCAGATACTACACACCCTCCCAGAGGGAACTGGAGAAGGCATGTTAGAATCATTCTTGGTTTTAGGATCTTATCTCCTTTTAAATAAGTCTAAACTAATATATTTAATTGTTTCTTCTGTGTGGAACTGTAACTAAATGTTTTGTTTGTTTATTTTGTGTCTGTGCTAATCTGGTCTCTCTTGTGCAAATAAAGGTTAAATATATAAATAAACAATAAAAGTTTAGCTGTCATAACTTATTATTCTTTTAAACATATTTAAATATATTTTTGTGGTTTATGTAACATTTAGAATTGAGCTTTATTATCATTGTTGCAGCGCTATGTGAAATATGTTAGCTGCAGATAACACCAAATACTAGCAATACTACTAACTCTGAAATGAAATATTTTGAAAGGGTGAACAAATAAAATGAGAATTAGACTCATTTCCAGGTGCTGTACTTGTCTAAAGAGAAGAAACAAGGCTGTGTAGTATCATCTGAAGGTGGCAGTGTAGTCTCTGCTGAATTAGTTGTTCAAACCTTCTGCCTGAAGCCACTGCAGGAAGGTTGCTTCAATACTACCCTGAAATGCACAAGGACAACCTCGCCAAGAGGTCAGCAGCACACATCAACATAATCCAATCCACTTTATTTATAAAGCACATTTAAGTCAGAACATGTCTCCAAAGTGCTGCACATACAAACTGCTCAGCAATAAAAATGGACATTTTGATGGTTAAAATAAAAACAAAAACCAGCAAATTTCTGTTTGATGCAGACACGAACAACCAGCAGACAAGAGAAACAAATAAAAGTTAAAAACCCAAGCACTGCTCAATGCTTTCACATTGTTTGTCATTTAAGATTAAGCAGAAAGCTTCAAGTGAAATCAGTTGAGTCATTTTGTAGTCTGTTTTATGCTGACAGGGCAGCAAAACTAAACGCTCTTTTCCCAAGCTCAGTGTGCACAAGAGGGACAGTCAAATTATAAAAATCACAAGAGCACAGAGTATCACAGCTTCAAGTCCTTTGAAGACATTTTTCCCAAGTATGAAGGAACCAGTCCAAGAAGAGCTCTGTGAACCAAGGTTAGCCAGCGTGTTTCCCTGCATACATTCAAAGCTGGCCAGCCAGTTTTGGCATGTAGATGACAGTGGTGAGTTAGAAAATTGCACCCAGTTATGAACCTCAAAGCACAGAGTTTAAAGATTGTAGAGATTTGTTTGAAGTCTCCATATAAAGCACATCACTGTAATCAAGGAAGGGCAAAACGACTGGAGAAAGCAGACACTTCCCCAGGCTATTCTGAAATAGGAGCCAAGTTTCAGCCTGAGTTCAGACACAAGGTGTTCAGTTTGTTGTTTAAATGTTGAATTCTGGTCAATAAGAAAACCTCGATACTTGAAGCTTTCAGCTTGTGGTGAGGTTGTTGGCGATTCACTTAAAGAAGAAAACAACATAAATGCTGGGGAAAGAAATAATCCACTGATGGAATTACATTCAGTTACTCTTTGGATACATGATGCTGAACTTCGACCTGACCAACTGCAGCAACCCCAGATCATAGACTGCCCCCACAGGCTTGTTCTGTACACTAGGCATGATGCTGCATCACTTTTTCCTCCTCTCCTCCTCAGCTTGCTTCATACCTCCGGATACGGACAAAATTGGCTCATCCGTACCAAACGTTGTCTTCGTTACTGGTCTACACACTCAAAAATAGAGGTACCAGTTTGTACTTAAAAGAGTACAAAGCTTGTTGCTGGGGGTGTTCCTTTTTAAAGGACATTTCTGTACCTTCTGTCCTGGTCCTTTTTTGTACCTTATCAAGCTGTACGAGTTAATAAAGTACAATTAAACCAATTAAAAATGATGAATAAAAGTCAATAAAATAGAGATTACAACAACAATTCTAATAATAAGTGAATAATTATTCTATAAATATTAGGCCAAACACATATATAATTATACATATAATTATTACTATGATTACTATGATTATTATGAAAATCATAATATAACAACTATAATTATACTACTGTTTAGGGGCGCCCGAGGCCCCCCCCCATGCCCCCCCCCCCCCTCTTCGTCAGAAAATACTCTCTCTTTTAAGTACTGCTATTTATAGTTATTGTACAAGCTACACACATTTTTCAATGCTGCAGGTACCCTTCGGGTTGAAATGGTACAAATGTGTACTTTATATTACTTTGGACCCTTTTTCATAGTATATAGGTACTTCTGGTCTCATAAAGACCGATATTGTACTTTTGAGAGAACATTTGTAAAAATGTACCTACAGGTACAGAAATGTTCCTGTCTCGTACCTCTATTTTTGAGTGTGTACATACCTCTGTCCAGTTTCAGCGTTATTATGAATTTTGCTCCATACACCCTCTAGGGGGCAGTGTTGGTTGAAATTTACCGCCATCGGCCATCACGAACATGGCGTCAGTAGAAGAGGTAGTTTTGCTACTTCAGAAAAGGTGGAAAAAAGAAGTGTACACAGCGGTGGCATGTCCTACCACTGAAAAGTAGCACTTCTGATATTTTTAAACGCCCTCTTCCTACTCTTTTTTTTTTTTCAATTTTCACGAATGGGTAAACTGCAAACTCTGACTCTATACTGCCGGCACGATTTCCAGTGGTATTGCTCTGTTTTGTCCAGAGCACTCCGGATTCGTAAGCTCCCTCACAACGGACATACTGATGGATGAAACAACCTCCGGATACGGATGAAAGCGTCCGTATCCAAATTTACCGTAGGGCATGAATGGGGCTTTACCCTGATGCTCCAGCTCACGCTGGAACAGTGTAAATCTGGACTCTGCTCAATTTCATCTTATTTCAGTGACGGCTCAATTTTTTCCCTAAGTTCATGGACCTTTTTCATAATTTATGCATACGTAACTCGCGCATGCTCACAACTGCTGCCGCAGGTCACAAAGCTTTCGGTCCATTGGAATAGAATAGAGACTGGTCTTTACAGGGTTGATCACAACGATACCAGACACTTTTTGCATTTCTGACTGCTTTAATCAGCAAGGGGAGAACTCTCCTAGATGGGGAATAAGTTTTTACTGGTTTCCCATGAAGAAACACCAGCGATCGGCCTGGATTTTTTTCAGTCACCGTGTTAAAACTGAACCCTTTCACCACAACACCTGCTCAGCAGCCACATCGGCGTCTGATGACCACAAAGACATGGATTATAGTCTTTCTGTGGAAATACCGTGGGACAATGATAGACAACGACACGAGTAGGAGGCAGAACCAAGTTGTCGCCGGAAAATTAACGTAAGCACGGCGCCAACCATGGTGTGTGCGTTTGAAAACGTAACTGACCAATTTCTTTTCTTTTGTAGTGGTTACTGTGACCCGGACGGTACCGCTAGCTTAAACACAAGCTACATTATGCCGATCTGACATTGTATGTAAAACTGAAAGAACACCTGTGCCTACCTTCTTAATTTCCCTGGCGACTGACTCTGTGTTGCCTCTCATTGTCTCTTGTCGTCCCCTTTATTTCCACAAAAAGATTATATTTTTCATCTTTGTGAGACGCCAGCACGAGGCTGCAGAGCAGGAGGCTGCATAGCGGGAGTTGCAGCAAATGTGTCCAGTTTGTGTGACTACAGAAATCCAGGCCAATGGCTGGTGTTTCTTCACGGAAAACCAGTAAAAACTTGTTCCCCATCTAGAAGAGTTCCTCACTCGTCGATTAAAGCAGTCAAAAATACAAAAAGTGTTTGGGATCACTGTAATTAACCCCGTAAAGACCAGTTTCTATTCTATTCCAATGGGCTTCCAAAGCTTTCTGACCGGCTGGTGCGAGCACGTGCAAGTGGCGTATGCATAAAGTATGAATATTCTCCATGGTATGCATGTGTATATGTGTGTATGTATGTATGTGTGCATCCTCAAAATTATTCATACCCTCCCAAAATAACGAAAAAAATCAGCTGTCAGTGAAATAAGCTGCAATTGACACAAGTAACAATACATAAAAATTCTATAAAAATCCTGACATTAATTTTGAATTGTGATATAACAGAAACATTAAAAACAAACAAACAAAAAGTGAAAGCAACAAGTAAACAAGCATGTTGGGACTCCTAAACTAAAATTTTGTTAAGCAACACTTCACAATCTCTGTAATATGTGGCTATCTGTAATGTACAGTCATACTTCTGCACCTGTTGAAAGGTATTTTGGCACACTAGTCATGGGAAAGGTGCTCTAATGTGTCTGGGACAGCTTTGCTTGTTTCATTTAAAAAAAAAATAATTTTTTAACCACAATTCATAAACAATATTTTATTTCAGTAAATTATGATTTTGTAATTTTTTCAAATTTATTATTATTTTTTTTTACTTAACTGTTATGTGAATTACTATTGTGAATTTAGCTTTTTCTTTAATTGGAGGGTATGAATAATTTTGAGAACGACTGTCAATTTTTAAAGGTGTGTCAGGTTTTAAAGGTGTGTTTTACATACACAATCCTTCTTAAATTATCTTTAAATTAATTTTTAATTCTAGTCAATTTAATGAGCTCATTTTAACCTCTTTTTATCCCCAACTTTTGTTTGTCGCGAGAATACGCACGAGAGTTAGACCTGTCTGTAAGCGCGTTCACGGGGCAAATGTCGAAGTCAAAACAAAGTTTTATCAGGACAGACCAAGTGAAAGAAATGATGTCCCAACAGAGAAAAACGTGATAAAAAAGTAACAGTACGGTTGATAGAGAGGATCCGCGGAGTAAAAGGGCTGGACTCTGATGAATATAAGGAGCAAACATCTGACATGAAGTTAACCAAACAGTGTTAGCTTCTGTAGCTGCATTAGCAGTTTGTCTGTTCGTCCACCATCGTTTACTTGTCTCTGACACAAAAGATAATAAGTTACACAAGCAGCAACACTTACCGACTGCACATCCTCACTGATAAATATAATCCACTGGTCCCTGGTAAAGTTGTCCCTCCTGTTAGAGCACTGAAAACTGATGAATTTCTGCCGAAGCAACTTAGCATGGCAATCCCCCCCCCCCCCCCCCCCCCTCCTCCTCCTCCTTGTTGTTGTCCTCTCTGACAAAGCTGGTCAAAATGTTACTCCGCGGCAGGTAATCAGCTGCTTTTAGGTGGTGCTAAAGAGGCTAGCTTAGCAGCTAGCAGCCTCTCTCGTTCACGTCATTGGGAGAAAGAAATCCAAACCGCGTACTGTGGAGAGCTCACTCTTGTGGCCGATTCCTGGTGAGAAGAGAGAGCCCGCACTCAAAGACGACGTCACTTTCACTCTCCGGACGTTATGGCACGTTTTAACTGAGGTCCTGTTCCAATACACGTTTTGACGAGAAAAAGTGGGATTTCCGGGTGATGACTCCTTTAATAGGTTGGAAATAAAGAATTGAAATTATATCAATTTGATTTTTTTATTTCTATTCATTTATTTTACTTGATTATTTAATAGTGTCCTTAACACTTTGTGCCACTCATGTATGAAAACTGCTTAATGAATAAAACTTTATTTGACTTGATCATTCGGGATTTTTGTGGTTGCATTTCCTCTTGGAAGATGATAGTTTCCCACTATCCTTCCAGTTTTTAATGATGTGTTGGACTGGTACCCAATTTTATAGTTTCAAAAATCTCCTCAGATGTTTCTTTTTTTTATCTCTTCAAACCCACAGGATGTGCTCTCTGACAAGGTTGTTTAAGAAACGAAAAGCTACTCACCGCATCAGTTTGGGGTTATATGCAGTTAGTAGTAATTATCCAATGGGGGGCTCTCATTTACAGTATTCCAGGTGTGACTTTTTTCCTTTCTTTTTTTTTCATGTAGCAAAAAAGTGCTGAAAGTGGTGTGGTATTTACACACACTGCCGTGCTAACTCTGGGGAACTGCAGTCTTTTTCTGTCATTCAAGTCTTACATTTTACCAAATGCAAAAATGAAGCTGTTGCACGTGAGCAGCAGTAAAAACTTTAGCGTGCATCCAAACCTTTTACCTCTAAAAGTGTCTTCTTTTTTTTTTTTCCTTTTTCCCCTTCCCCCCCCCCCCCCCCCCCTAAAAATTTAAACCACATCTAAATGAAATGTTATCTACAGTTGTATGAGCATTGATGTTGCTTGTTACTGAAGACTGAGAGGGTGGGAGTCTGAGACAGGAGCATGAGCACATATCAAAGGGTAACAAGAAGAAGCTATGACTGATTTTGACTGCATGAGTTGGTGTGTGTGGTTTTAGGAGTGTGTGCATTGATGTGTATGTATGCATGTGTGTGTGTGTGGCCTGTGGCAGTAGCAGGGGTCGAGCAGAGAAAGCTTTTGCTCCGCATCTTCAAACAGCAGCATGGTTCTGTGCTGCAGGACCCTGCAGACAGTGGCAATGCCAGGGGCTGCCGGGGTGGCTTAGAGGAGTCACACTGCTTCAAAGAAACAAGACACAACTGCAGGGCAGAGCATCTGATGCGAGCGTGCGCTTCCACCCTCCAACTAACCATAGCAAGGAGGAGATGAGGTGTGTAGGGGGGGTGACTTCTCTATTCACCACTGCCTACCTCGCTCTCCACTGCAAACAAGAGAGAAGTGAAGAAGTTACAATTACAGCCTGTCATGCAGCTTAAACACCCTGCTCCATCTCCCTCCATATTTCCTCCTGGGACTGGAGCAGCAGAAAATGGACGGAGCTTTAAAATAAGCTGGAAAAAATACTTTTTATTAAAACTGGGAAAAATGTTTACACAGCATGAAAAAATAACATATTTCTATGTTATTAAGTGTAAGGGTGAATTCCAGTCCCCCCCCCTTACCCCTAGCCCCTGTCCCTAAACCTTCCTTTTGCGGGTTCATGTGAAGGGGTAGTGGTGTCCCGATTCTGGTTCAGACTGATGGGGAAGGGGAAGTGGTAGGGCTATCTGGCCCTTGAAACTGAGACTTTCCAGGGAAACACTAGAAAACAAGTGGTATAGTTTCATGCAAAATACAGGCAAAATGGCGAAGAAAACGGCAGCTAAAGAAACGCACAAATGTGAGTATTTCTTTGTAAATAAAATATGAAAATCACTATTTAAAGGTCACTTTAAACGAGAACTCAGTAACTTTAGCTTGCGGCTCCCCCTACTGCTCTCCTTTCACTGTTGTAAAGGTCATAATATCCCCTACCCCCCCACAGCACACAGATGTCTTCTCTACCTGTCTTTCCCCTATTTTGATCCCTGACTATATTTCTAAGCTTTTACTAGCTTGTTGATGCTACTTTGCTACGTTGGCAGCAGCAGCTCATCTCCCTCTGCTCAAAGCAGAGTCCTGTGTCTCCTGCAGCGGGACGTTTTACCCACGTTTTGCTGGTAAATAGCTGTGGATTATATTTTTCTCTGGTGTTGGTGGGTAGCAGGTAAGAATACAAACTTTTATTAACTTTTTGTGGAAATGACAAGTAATTATTGAGCCTATTCAGACGTGAGGCTCAGTGTTGCTCCACCTGGTGCTCAGGCAGCACAAGCTACATGAACCGGATCTTCACTGTAGTCCTGCAAAGAGTTGGTTTTGAGAGCCAGGAGCCGGTGTTTAGGAGGTGGGAAGCTAAAGAACCGATTTTTAATCTGGTTCTGGTTCTAACCAGCACTGGAAGCAGTTTGCGTTGTCGCAAGATTTGTGTCGGGCCGGCCACAGAAAGAGTTGCAAGTGCCAGACCAGAGACACCAGGAGGACTGTGGGAAGCATCGAATTGCTCCATAAACACTTTGTTTAGCCCCACAGGGATTCTGAAAAGCATTTATTGAGGTGAAAAAGTTACTGAGTTCTGCTTCAATGTATTACAGACAGTTTTATTACAAATGTGAAAAAATTGCTAGTTTTGTAGGGTTGCATGCATCTTCTCATGTCTGTAATGTAGCGTTAACATTAAGCTTCAGTCAAAGGCATCTTCTTTTCCTTTAATTTTTACGTATTTTAGCCCAAAGCCGAAAAAATAATCCAATTGCCAACGAAAGGTACATTATTGCTGCTGCAGACGGCATTGCAAACTCTTTCAGAAAAAGCTGTAATGTCAGTTTACTGCACCACAGACGACTGTTGGTGACGCATGAGGATTTCGAAGGTTTGTCCCATTTATTAGAGTTATAATTCAGGAAAAGGGTAGGTGGTAGTGGTAGGGATGAAAATGGGAATTGGGCCTAAATCTTTAAAGAAGTTGTAATCTAAGATGTAGCGGTGGTAGTAAGACATGCATTGGGGAAGTGTGATGTACCGATGTTTAGGCTATAAAATATACTAAATTATGTCGTTTTGAGTAAATTATAGATGCTACCCTCTCAGGACACTTGGATTACATTAGACGAGCAGTATGGAGGAATATTGCCAAGTTTTTGTGGACTTGTATGGTCCTTTTTGTTTTGAGCGCCATGTCACCCCCATTATATGAAAGTTGGCGGATAACTAACCAAACTGAAATCTGCATGGCCTTCCCTGAAAGACACTTTATCTGGGTGGGAGCAGAAGATGCTCTAAAACCTCCATGTACTTTTCAGCATTGATGGAGCTTCACAGATATGGAAGGTGCCATCGCCATAGCAACCCCATCCCATCCAGTTTTGACCTTCAGCCTTGCTCCATTAATGCAGATTTCCACTGATTCTCTGACTCTTTTGCTGATGTTTTACACCACAGATGGTGCGATCTTTAAAGTTTTTCCATTTTACATCAAGAAATTGTTTCGTTCTAAAATTGTTCCATAATTTTCAGGTGCAGTTTGTGTGGACCTCTGCCCATAATTACATCAGAGACTCTGCCTCTGTGAAATGCTCCCTTTACCCAGTCATGTTACTGACCATGTTGCTAATGTTACCTTAATTAGTTATCAAATACTCCTCTATCTGTTATAGATTTGTGCCCCGTTATTATTATGCTGTCGCCATAGACACTGATGCAACCCAATCTCATCAGAGATGCAGCTTTTCAACTGTCCACTGATAATGATCTGGATGCTCCCGACCCTCTTAGGTCTGCAGGACTGAAAGAATCTCACATTTTCATCCATCTGACCACAGAAGAGTTCTCCGCTTTGCCTCAGACCATTTTAAATGAGCTTTGGTCCAGAGACCAAACTTTGGAGATTCTAGATTCTGCTCACACATGACTTCTACTCAGTTGGTGACAGTGATTTCTGGAAGTCTTCCTGAGTCCATACAGGGATTTCCAGTAGAGAATCATACTGTTTTAATGCAGAGCTGCCTGAGGACCCCAAGTTCATGAGCGTCCAGTTGACCTTTGATCTTATCCCATGATTACAGATGTTTGTCCTGATTCTCTGAATGTTTTTGATATTATATACTGTAGATCAGGGGTGGGCACTCCAGGTCCTCAAGGGTCGGCATCCTGCAGGTATTAGGAATTTCTCTCCTGCTGCACACCTGACTCCAATCAACAGGTAATTGTGCAGAGCTTGATGCCTAGCTCTGAACAAGTCACAAGGTGTGTTACCACAAGGAAACTCCTAATACCTGCAGGATGCCGGCCCTCGAGGACCTGGAGTGCCCACCCCTGCTGTAGATGGTGGGATCGGTTCTACATTGAGGCCTTCATTATTTAATTGTTCCACAACTTTTAGACCTAGTTTGTCTCAGATTGGTGAACCTTTGCCCATCTTTACACCTGAGAGACTCTGCACCTCTGAAATGCTCCTTTTATGCCCAGTCATGCCGCTGACCTGTTGACAGTTGATCTAATTGTCAAATCCTCAAATCCTCCTCCAGCTGATTTGACTTTTACAGCCTTTCGTTTACCCCGTTCCAACTTTTTTAGATGTAATGCTGCCGTCAAATTTAAAATGAGTTCATATTTCTCATGAAATAGTAAAATATGTTTTTATTTACATTAAGCAGTGTCACTTCATTTTAGAATTGGGGTTGTAGATTTACATAATTTCTTTTATGAGAATATGAGCACTTTGATACAAGAAAGGTAAAAACATGGAGGTATAATAATTTTTTTAATCTATTTCTCTGCAGAAGGTAGCATCAGGAAGTAGACTTGTAGTTCTCAAGACTGGTCTTGGTCTTGAGACCGGTCTCAAGACCAGTTTTTTGTGGTCTTGGTCTTGTCACAGTCTTGGCAGTCTTTGATCTCGGTATTGGTCTTGGGTCTCTTGGTCTTGCAATGTCTCGGACTGGCCGAGCGGTCTTGAAGGGGTTTGTAACCTGTAATTTCCAGGCAGGTACTGTTCTTTTAATATTTCATTATACCCCTTCAAGTACCGATCAAGTACCAAATAACAAAAATCTTATTTTTATACTAAGCAGATGAACCCAGTACAGTGCTTAGGTTCTACAGTTCTTGAAAAATGGCAAAATATAAGGTTTTTTTTTGGTCTTGGTCTTGGTCTCGAGCTGAACGAGTCTTGGTCTTGAGTTGGTCTTTTTTGGTCTTGTTACTCTCTGCTCTTGGTAGTGTCTTGGTCTCAGTTTAGGCAGTCTTGACTACAAGTCTATCAGGAAGACACATAATTCTGACAATAATTTTGACCACTGTCAAAATTAGAAACATAGTGGTTAGGAATGTCCAACATTATCGGCCTACCGATATTATTGGCTGATATTGGCATTAACATGTGATATTGGAAAATATCTGTATCTTTTTTTTTCGGACCAATATTTTCACTAACGCAATTACGTCAAATTTCACAACAGAATAACACGACCTCATGAGATTTCATTTCATCAGCACCCCACCAGCATGTAAAAAAAAATCCCTGTTATCGTGGAAGAACTTCAAATCCCAGCGTTCCTTTCAGAGTCATGTGACTACAGTGCAGCTGCTGCTGCTACAGCTGCTTGCTTTAAAGCTTTATAATATGTCTGGTTTTAAGTTGTTGGTTAAGTTACCAAATTGTTAGAAACATTAGAATTAGCCACATGTTGGCTAATACCTGCTAGTGTCTAATAACTGGCAGCCAGATGTCCAAAATGAACTCCTCTGGCTGAGTTAAGGACATTTTGGGATCTTTATTGGGAGAAGAATATAGTTGTACTTCTCAAAATATGAGAGATACAACCTCAGATCTGTCTGCATATACAGCTGTGTGAAAACGTTTTTGCCCCCTTCCTGATTTCTTACTTTTCTGCATGTTCGTCACAGTTGTTTCAGATCATCAAACAAATTTAAATGTGAGACAAATATAACACAAGTAAACAGAAAATGCAGATTTTAAATGAAGATTTTTATATTTAAGGGGGGGGGGCAAACTTAAATGGCCATCTGTGAAAAAGTGATTTCCCCCTAAACAACTGCAATCAAGTGTTTGTGATAACTGACAATGAGTCTTCTACAGCGCTGTGGAGGAATTTTGTTCCGCTCATCTTTGCAGAATTGCTGTAATTCAGCCACATTGGAGGCTTTTCCAGCATGAACCGCCTTTTTGTGGTCATGCCACAGCATCTCAATTGGATTCAGGTCAGGACTTTGACGAGGCCACTCCAAAGTCTTCATTTTGATTTTCTTAAGCCATTCAGAGGTGGACATGCTGGTGTGTTCTGGATCATTGTTCTGCTGCAGAACCCAAGTGCGCTTCAGCTTGAGGTTACCAACAGATGGCCGGACATTCTCCTTCAGGATTTTTTTGGTAGACAGCAGAATTCATGGCTCCATTTACCACAGCAAGTCTTCCACATCCTGAAGCAGCAAAAAAGCCCCAGACCATCACACTACCACCACCATATTTTACTGTTGGTATGATGTTCCTTTTCTGAAATGCCGTGTTACTTATACGCCAGATGTATTGGGACCTACACCTTCCACAAAGTTCAAATTTTTGTCTGTCAGTCCACAGAGTATTTTCCCAAAAGTCTTGGGGATCATCAAGATGCTTTCTGGCTAAACTGAGACGAGCCTTTATGTTCTTTTTGCTCAGCAGTGGTTTTGGTCTTGGAACTCTGCCATGAAGGCCATTTTTGCCCCCCAGTCTCTTTCTGATGGTGGAGTCATGAACACTGACCTTAACTGAGGCAAGTGAGGCCTGCAGTTCTTTGGATGTTGTTCTGGGGTATTTTGTGACCTCTTGGATGAGTCGTCGCTGTGCTCTTGGGGTAATTTTGGTCGGTCGGCCCCTCCTGGGAAGGTTCACCACTGTTCCATGTTTTCACCATTTGTGGATAATGGCTCTCACTGTGGTTCTCTGGAGTCCCAAAGCTTTAGAAATGGCTTTGGAACCTTTTCCAGACTGATAGATCTCAATTACTTTGTTTCTCATTTGTTCCTGAATTTCTTTGGATCGCAGCATGATGTCTAGCTTTGGAGGATCTTTTGGTCTACTTAACTTTGTCAGGCGGGTCCTATTTAAGTGATTTCTTGATTGGGAACAGGTGTGGCAGTAATCCAGCCTTGGTGTGGCTAGAGGAATTGAACTCTGCTTTCTAAAGATGTGATAAACCACAGTTAATTTATGCCTTAACAGGGGGGCTATCACTTTTTCACACAGGACCATGGAGGTTTGGATTCCCCCCCCCCCCACTAATAAAAATCTTCTCAAACTGCATTTTCTGTTTACTTGTGTTATGTTATCTTTGACTCACATTAAAATTTATTTGATGATCTGAAACATTTAAGTGTGACAAACATGCAAAAAAGGAAGAAATCAGGAAGGGGGCAAAAACTCGTTCACACAGCTGTATTGTTTCGGTTTATGTGCGATATTCGTCATTTCATCTGTCATTCAGTTTTCACAGAAGATTGTGAAAGAGTTGCTGCTTTTGCTGATCATCATGACTGAATTACTGCAGCTGCATTCTACCAAATAGATATAAGTCTTTTCTGAACTCTGAGATTGTTTTTTGTGACAGCAGCAGTATTGGCAACAGTCACGGGGACTTCTGCTGGTAGTGCGAGGATTCACACTTCTTCAAAGAACGAGGGAGCGACTGCAGGGCAGAGCATCCGATTCAAGCACACACTTCCATCCTCCACAAGTCGTGCTGAGGAGGAGATAGTGACGTCTCGATGTGCTGTTGCCTAACTCTCCACAGTGCAAACAAGAAAGAAAAAGTGCAAAAGTTACCATTACAGCCCGTCACACATCTTAAACACCCTGCTCCATCTCTCTCCGTCTCCTCCTGGGAGGGAGCACCAGAAATGTGCCAAAAGCTACAGAATAAATAACAGAGCTTGGGTGGGGGTGGGGTGGGGGGTTCTCTTCAAATGAATGCTAATTCTACTGACACCCCCCCCCCCCAACACCACCGCCACTGCACCCCAGCACCCCAGCACCAACAACTTTGTTCACATATTGATGTGTTCTGCAATCAACTTCAATGGCACGAGCCATCTTGTGGGAAGAGAGGGCGATCGAGCCAGGGAGCTGGTGAGAGAGAGAGAAAGTCAGAAAAAGATGGAGAAAGTGAAACGGGGGTCCCAGATTATTTCTTCGCTCGAGCCCAACCACTGCTTTCATTAGCCCCCCCATTAATTAGCCTCCTTGAGCTCATTTGCAAGTCAATGGCTGTGGCTGTAGGACCGGCGGCTTTGAGCCGCAGCGCCCCTGTGATCTCTGGGTCCTCCAGCCCCTCCACCCCTCACACACTGGATGCAAGCCTTCCTGACAATTAGTACAAAAGAGATTCATGCTCCGTATAGCCAATACATTATTCATATTTTCTCCTCACTTAAATAAATCATAATGTTCTTGAGGGTTTTACTTAAACAACATGCTTTCTTACCCACTCTCTCCCTCTCCCGTTACAGCCCAGTCTCTTGCTAACATCCAAATGAAACTGGTTGGCAATGACCTTGCCCCATATTTGAGTCCCTTCTGCAACAGAGCAAGACAAGCAGGACCCCCGACATCATTTCTCCCAGCTCATCTCCAAAACGATGAGGGCAGTTTGTCCACTGCAGCCTCCCGTCTCATGTCTGAAAGGACACATCAGGCCCTGCGCATTTAACTTGCAATAATTCGACAGTCTCACATTGAACAAAACAACGTCCTGCTTTTGTAATGTTGAGTCCGTTTCGATGCTTCCGACTAATCAGCTTCTTTTTACCACAGACACGAGTTGAAAGTCCTCCTGAGTTCTGACTGCTCCCTCAGAGAGCATGCTGAGGCTTCATCTGGAAGATCGTGGGCCTCAACGCCTCTTATGTCCTCCTCATTGATCTGATCTGTTAGCACTGTTGTGCTGGACCAGGCCTGTCTGGACAGAGCAGAGCAGCTGTCTCAATGATTTAGCAGCCCTTTGTACTATTATTCATCTGACTGGAGGGAGTCAGTGTCCAGCTGAGGGTTTGCATCTTTTATGACCACTTGCAGTCCATTCAGACAAAGGTACTTCCATGGAATGCTTTCGGGACCCCCAGCACATGTATATTGATGTATATGGCTGCATATTGATTTTGAACATCTTTATTTTATTGTGAAAGGCGAAGACTTGCGATGGTAAGACATGAATTTCTCCACTTACCTTTTAAACCGCCTGTTTTGCGGTTCCCCTATCTGAAGTTGATTTCATTAGACAGAAGCTGTCAGTTTCCTTGACACACTTGTCATGTTAGTTAATCCATCAACGCATGTCTGGCAGCTGTCTCTTTCAGCTGCAAACTTTGCAGCTCATTTAGAAAGTTGCGCAGTGTGCTTCAAGGTAAATAATGCCCCTTTTTACGATGCTCAGCCTCATTGGTGCTGCTGTAGAGCCGAGTGTTTTACTCCAGCATTGCAGGGTCCAGGAGATCTGAGGCTTTAGGTAGACACAGCCAGCTTGTCACTTGAGAATGGGTAGAAACAGGTAGCGCAATTAGCCGGCAGAGAACATGTTTATCTGTCAGCCCAAAGACAGGTTGGGATGACTTTGAGGAGAAGGGAGGGGGTTGCACTGCCCCTTTTAACTGTGTATGGGCTATTAGACTATTTCAAAGAACTCATTTTCTGATACAAAAAGGGGAATACTCGTCCTCCCCCCGCCCCAAACCCACCCAATTAGTCGAAGAATCTCCCTTCTTCAGCATTTATTACACCTATTCAGTATTCTAGATGCTACTATCAGTTTTCCATAACTAGGCTGCACAAAGAGCAAACGCTCCATTTGGTGTGATTTGTTGCCCTGCTTGACCACTTCTTTGTCTCGGCCGGGCTGGTTAAGCGCTGTGGAATGGTGCACCCCTGCTGTTTTATCAAGTCTGCTGAATCCGTAATGAAATAAGTGAGGGTGACAGTGGCATGCGAGGGAGGGGTAGCGGAGGTAAAAGCAACAGACCGCCTTATTTGAATCATTTAAGCAAGATGCAATTACGGCTGTGCCTGACGCGGAGGAAACAGCCCATTTTAAAGGCAACACAAATCAATGGGCACAACGATGGTGATGTGTTTGACAGAAGTGCCTGTTAGTGGTATACGGCTGCTCTCGAGGATCATTACACACCCTGTAGACAATACATTATCACTAAAAGAGGGGAATGAAAACAAAGAGCAGAGGGAGGTGAGGAGGGGCCACTGGGCCATGCTGAAAATGGCTGTGGAAGGTCTTTTGGAGAAAGAAAAAGGCACACTGTTTGCAGCTTTTCTCTTAGTCTCACATTCTTCTGGCACTTTTTAAAGACTTAGGAGAATATCTGCAAGTTAAGCTCTCTAAACAGCTTCAGTGGAGAGTTTTCCTCAACTTATAAAGAACACACAGTTTAATCATGAAACTAATTAAAACATCCACACTGTAATCAAGTGTATCACATGCTCAGTACAGTGATTAGTCTTACTTTTTAGATGGTGCCTAGGGGTGTAGCAATACATCGATCCATATCTGTTATAGATTGATGTATTGATCACAAATCGATCCAAAAACCCGATATTGACCAAATGTCAAACCCCACTTTTATTATGAAAAATGGCTTTATTTTGAAGGTCCTGTGAAACAACATTTTCACAACAAAATACATGTTTATTGTTGTGCAGTGAATAGAAATGACACTGGGAGATTGTACTGCAAAGCTTACTGTTATGTTAAGGAATAATAACCTTGTTTATTACTTGTAATATTGTTTTATATTGTTTTATATCAGTTGGTGGATCCTAAATCAAATTGAATGGAAATTGTATTGTGACCGAATTTGAGATATCAGCAGACATCGAATCACCTATCTACTGCATTGATATAATATCGTATTATGATCAAAACGTTGATTAACACCCCTAGTGAAGCCTCTTCTTTCCATTGGCTGGTGCTCTTCTTGTCCCAAGTTGCCCAGGCGCTCGGACCTGCTTGCACTCTCTCCTGTTCTACCTTCTGCCCCCATGTTATCAGTCTTTATATCATGTTTTAGCTCTTGGCCATTACGGCCTTTTATCGTGACTGTTGTGTTTTATTTTATGATTTTTTTTTTTCCTTTTGTTGGTTTTTGGTCTTTTATTGTGTCTTGGGATCTAGACTTGGAGCCAAGACCAACGAAACGAGACAAAGACACTACCAAGACAAAGAGTGTCAAGACCAGGACAAGACCAAGACAAGTCAAGTTAAAGTCAAATTTAATCATAAAGCACATTTAAAAACAGCCTCAGACTAGATGTTTGAAAGGCGTGTGGTTTTACCAGTTTAACCATCTTGGAAATCAAAAGTGTTTCTACCGTTTTCATCATGGCTGAAAGCTACAAGGACACATACGATTCCACATGTGCTTGTAGCCCGGGACTTGAAGCTTTGCATTGAAAAATCTTGTTGCATTTCAACTGTAAGGCCAAAGGACCTGGAGTATCACCCTAAAACCTGCATCAATGTTAACATTATTCAGCCTGTTTAACTCATGTGACCATACAGTATCTGACAACTCAGAGGCCATAAATAGCTCTGTGTACATGGGGAAATGTCCGTCAGTGATGTGTTTATGAAACTAAGATTAACAGCTGCCACTTATCCTTACCGTCAAACATACACTTTCATTTGAATCAATTTGTTTCTGCATAGAAGTCCAGGGAGAGCCATGATGTCCTGGACAGTCCCTGGGATCAAGTGTGGTGTCCAGTCATTGTCCATTATGTTGAACTACAGCAATTTCTGGGCTTGGACACAGAGTCCACCATAAACTGGAGTTTAAGCTTCACCAGCTCAGCAAAAATGCATGTCATCATCTCCTCATTACAGCAAGTCTAACACTTAGGCCAAAAATATACTTGCTTTTGACTAATTGCACGTACAGTACATATGATTCTCATTGTTTCTTGTGTATGTTGCATTTGTTTGAAGCAATATTTGTCCACATCCTCAGATATTAACAATTTGACCAATTTGACCAGATGTAAGTTGGCAGGATCGGCAGCAGTAAGCATGATGGAAACATTGTAGACAGGAAACAGTGTGCCTGGTTTAGGATATTATATAGGGGTGTAACAATACATCGATTGTAAATCAATCCAAAAACACAATATCAACAAAAAATGTATATCAAACTCACTTTTATTATGAAAATGGCTTTAATTTGAAATTCCTCTTACACAACAATTTTCCAAACAAAATACATGTTTATAGCTGTGCAGTGTATAAATGTGACAAAGGGAGATTTTACTGCAAAGTTTAGAAACAGTAACTTGTTCATGACTTGAAATATTGTTTTATATCATTTTATCAATCGGTGGATCCTAAATCAAATCTAATTGAAATTGTATTGTGACTGAATTTGAGATATTGGCACACATTGAATTGAATGAATGAATGAATGAATGAATGAAAGAAATTTATTTATAAAGCACTTTTCACACAAATGTAGCACAAAGCGCTACATCAAAGTGCTAAATCAAAAGAATCAAAATCGTATCGTGACTAAATTTGAGATACTGACAAACATTAAATAGCTCTCCACTGTACAGATATACAGTAATATCGTATTGTGATCAAAACAGTGATTTACACCTGTAGTTGTGATATTACTTAGATATAATTAAAATGCTATTTCGTCCTTCCAAGGTGACACTTGCAGTATTGCTTTTAGTTTAACACATAAAAGCCACCTGAAGTATTTGTGTAACAAATGAAAAGAGCTGAGAGAACACCTCCAACCCTGTATCAGGGTTTCTGAGATGTACTGTAGCTCAGACAGAGCTTAAAGGATAACTTTCTTTTCTTCAACCTGGACCTTATTTCCAGGAGTATGTACGTGCATTTACTCACCAGTAAAATTTCTGCATCACTTTGAGTCCTTCGGAACATATTACGTTGAGTCACCCTTCTGTGTACAGTACATCCAGTATAATGGCAGAGACGGGGCAGCCACTATATAAGACATTATCTGCAGCAAAACTCTTTGATTTTTGGCAATACTTTAAGTAGAATGAATGAACAAACGAGTAGTATTGTCCCGTAAGTTTAGATTTAACTTTCCGTTAGTTATAAGGGTATTCTACATCCTTTTCAGGACCACGCGTTCACGATGCGTGCTTCTGTTGTACAGCTGAGAAGAGCAGCTCTCTACCCAGACAACAAAAACACAATTTGCGAAACTCTGAACTCACAGGACAAAAGTACTCGTTCGTTCATTCATTCTACTTAAAGCATTGATGAAATCATGGAGTTTTGCTGCAGATAATGTTTTATAGAGTGACTGCCCGTCTCCAGCATTTTACTGGAGGAACACCGAAGTGCGACTCAACGTAATATCTTCCCAAGGAGTCAAAGCGATGCAGAAATTTTACCGGTGAGTAAATCCACATATATAATCCTGGAAATAAGGTCCAGGTTGAAAAAAAAGGAAGTAATCCTTTAAGGATGGTTTAATGAAACACAATGTCACATTTTAGGAAATATTTTCATTTCCATTGAGGAATAAAGGTCAAAGCAGCAGACATTGTGAGAGTTAGAATATTACAGCCTCTGCTGCTTTGATTTAAATTGTTCATGTTCTTAAACGTGTTTTTTCTGACAGTGTAGAAGGAAAAATATTAATTTTTTGAGTGTCCCTTAAAATTGTTAGCTACAACTCCTCACTAGCATACAGGAGTGTTTGGCTATTAAGTCTGAGTGGTCAAATTTACTAAAAGTCAGTTTTCATGTAGGTGATTTCAAAAGTCCTCATAAGTAATGAGACAGAAAGAAGGAGGGGAAAAATGAGGTCGCCTACAGTGACAGTTTTGTGGGATTTGGGCTTTTCCAGTTAGTTAGTCCTTACATTAGATGAGCTCCAGTAGCATCCAGGCCCAGCGTTGGATATAACTTTGACTGAGCCTGGCACCTCTGGGACATGTCAAGCACCAGTGCTTTCTCCCTCTCATTCTCACTGTGATTTTTCTTCCCTCTCTCTCTTTGCCGGAGGATGAGGCCATCTGCTGTATGCTGGTGGAGCCAGGCTTGCTGACTGGAGTTGGTGCAGGCCAGTCTGCATACTGGAACACAACTCCATCTGTATGTTGCCTTGTTTTGGCCACGGAACCTCGTCGATCCCCCTCAGCAGAACATTTTACATTTGAAACCCTCTGACATGCGTTTACACTCGTTCGGCGCTGCGCAGCGGACAGCGAGTGGCATCATGAATAAAATTATCATATCAAAATATAAGCAGCGGAATTATCCATTTCTGAGTGTGCTTCAGCCTCCGTCTCTCACGGAGGGGGAGGATGGGGAGGAGGAGGAGGACGCTGGGGATTGAGAAGCAACTGTGAGAACTTGTCAGAGGAAATTAGAGGGGGTTTCTCGACCATGGACCCACTGACTGGAAAACAGGAATCAGAGGAGAGACCCCAGACTTCAGTCCAGCCATGTGTGAAAAGAAAAGATTCTCTCTTCCTTCACCCGCTTTTTGGCCCCTTTTCCCCGGCGCCGGCCATCTCCCATCCAAGTTCTCAGTCAAGGAAGCTTGATACTGCCAAGTCAACAGCAGCCAGGTCTGCCTGTGGTATGCCCCACTAAACTTTAATATATGCACAGGTTAAAGTTAACCCCTCCACGCTGTCGGTTTCCAGGGCAAGCCTTCTCTGTACCTGATGCCTCCCACTCCCCCTGTCTCTGTGGCTTTCTGTGGAGGACTGTGGCTGGCCATTGGGGCTCCGAGCAGGACCACCCCTCATCTATCAGTGACACTACTGGCTGACAGAGCACTTATTCACGCTCACTCATGAATATTCAATTTACTCCTACTTCAAGGGTACAAAGACATACTGTATCTATACACAGGAGAGAGAAGCGGCATCTCTCTCTCTCTTTCTCTGTTTGTTCTCCTCTTGTATCTCTTTCCTCTCCTCCCCTTCCTGTGCCTCTCTCTTTACACATGTGCAGCCTAAAAAATCGGCAGCAATATGCATGCCTTAATTTCATGCACATGTTTCATTAAAGGTGTCGACCAGGAGACATTTTTTCCCTGACACTTTGAGCAAGCCAACACAATCCTGCACCGTTTGCGCGAAGGAAAAATCCCATTTGTCCTTTGTCAGCACAAACACTTTAATTTGAGGCTTTCACTCCTGAGTAAGCAGCAGATCTCTTCAGAAGCCCAGAGAGACACAGGAAACGCATGTGGGTCCTTCAATCTCTCCCTCATCAGCAGAGGCAGAGCTCATTCCGCATGGCCTCCATGTTTTTATCAGTCAGCGAGGGCATGCATAAGTCAAAAGGAGAGGAGAGAGTTCAGGTGTGTCAGCGTATAAATAGCCGCCAGGACCAAGCAGTCACATTTTTGTTGCATGGTCTTGCAATGCTGCCTTTTTGTGGTACACTTAGCCATTAAGCAGCGCGTGTTTTCTCTGTGGCATTAAGTTGAGCAAGTGTGCTGAGAAATAAATTAAAGAAGCAGGTTAGAATAAAAGGGAAGTGTTTTAAATAGGCAACAGAGAGCTTGCAAAGAGTAACTGGTGGAATGTCACATTCCAAAAGAAATAGTAGACCTCATCTTAAAGATGAAAGCTAAAGTTTCCCATCAGTTTGGAGAGCATGAAAGTTTTTGGAGAGTTTACATTCCCATCAAGAGAAACCATCAGTGAAAGAGGGAAGAAAGAAACCTTACGGTGAAGCTGTAAATGATCATTTTTGGCGCTCCATTGTAAAAACTTTCTACACCTCTGATTTAGAACAGTCAGGCTATTTGGACGGTGTATATTAGGGATGCACGATATAATCGGCCCCCTATCAGTATCGTCCTATATCGGCCTTAAAACTGAGTATCAGACATCAACCACCCCACCGATATTTAACTGATCAGGCTGCTGTTTCTAATGTCTAAAAACCCCAAAACAACTTCTTTTTTTTCAGACTTTAAAACTTTTAAAGACAGTTTCTTTTAGGATGTTCTGTGTGAACAGACTTTATGCACGGTCATTTGTGAAAATAACCAAATATTAGGGCTGGGAAAAAATATTGATACACTGAATATTTTCATATGCAGATGTCATATTGACATTTGTTAACGCAATATTGATCTATTTTATCTACAAAATCTTGCAGCCTGCAAGATTTCATAACAGAACAACAAAATCATGTGAGATTTTGTAAGTAAAATCGGTCAATACCACGTTTTTAAATATCAATATGACATCAGCATATGAAAATATGGCAATATTTCAGTGTATCAGTATTTTTTCCCATCCCTACCGAATTTCCTCTGTTTTGTTTTTTACCCCCCCACCCCCCAGGCAGAAGAAAAGCATGCATTAGTTAGCATTAGTTCACTTTTGCCGGTAGTTGGAACTGCCAGATTACAGCTACAACGCTAAGCTAAGCTAAGCTAAAGTCAGTGCTGCCAGATTCACACTTCTGCCTGCTTGTCCAACTCAGGGGACTGCAGGGGGAGGCTAAATTATAAATAGTATAAATAGTAAGACTAAATAGTATTTAAAAGTCTTAAATGTGATTTTATGAGGTATTAAATTTTGTTGATGTTCAAGCTCCAGTGTTTCGGGCCGTCCCAGCTAAATTATCAGCGCCACGTATTCAAAATGCTGAGCATTAGATCATTTAATATGGACACTGTCCAAATTTCTTTATCAAAACCGCATTACTATTTAGAGAAGCTGTAGTAACTCTACTTTCTGATATCTACCTTGAACGTGAACACAGCATGCAAAGCGTGACTGCGCAGACAAATGTGAGATCATCTGAAAAGGTCAAAGATATCACTAGATACCGCCTCCGACGCTACTATCTATTGGAGTGATGCATCCTTGCGGCAGCCATCTTGGGCAGGGGGAAGCAGCGTCTACTCATTGGATTAGTCAGTGTAGGCGGAGATCTATCTTTGATTAAATACACCATAACTGACTCAATTTTCAAGCTGTTAAGTTATTATAGATATTTGACATTTATGAAAAAACATAGATCTATTTATTTAATAACATGCACATACTTAGACACACACCCACATGCATACATATACTGATTTTATGGTTATTTATACTGATTTTATATTATTTTTTAAAAAAGCACTAAAAAGTAAAATATAGTGGGGGGAAAAAGTATTGAACACATCAACATTTTTCTCAGAAAAAATATTTCTAGTAGAGCTATTAACATGAAATTTTCACCAGATGTCGGGAACAACCCAAATAATGCACACATACAGTACAAAGAAGTCCTAACATTTATGTCCATACCTTAGGTGTAAAATAATAAAATGACACAGGGAATAAGAATTGAATACGCTTACTGAAATTTATTTAATACTTAGGGCAAAAACATTTGTTGGTGATTCCAGCCTCCAGAAGCCTCCTGTATGGAGAAGTCAGTGGAATACGTTGCTCAGGTATGATTTTGGTTCATTCTTCCACAAACTGCCTTCAAATCTTCAAGGTTACATGTCTCTTCTGTGAACTTAGATCTTCAGTTCTTTCCAAAGATTTTCAATTGAATTCAAGTGGGGTGATTGACTGGTCCATTCTGGCAGCTTTGTTTTCTTCTTCTTAAAGCAGGTGAGTGTTTCTTGGCTGTGTGTTTGGGATGGTCGTCTTGCCGAAAGATCCAGCCTCTTTTCATCTTCAGCAGCTGCAGATGCAGCAGATTCATTCTTCCTTCAATGATATTAAGTCTGCCAGTACCACATGCTGAAAAACAGCCCCACACCATGATGTTCCCACCACCAAACTTCACTGTTGCTATAGTGATTTTGGGCTCAAGTGCGGTGCCATTTCTCCTCCAAACATGTTTTGTCTTATGACATCTGAAGAGTTCAGTTTTGGTCTCATCTGGCCAGACTATGTTTTCCAGAATGTCATGGGTTTGTCCAGATGTTGTGTTGCAAACTTCAAACCAGCATCAACATGCTTTTTCTTCAGAAATGGAGTCTTGCGTGGTGTGCTTGCATGAAGACCATGGCGGTTGCGTGCATTACTTCTTGTTTTTCTCTGAAACAACTGTACCTGCTGATTCCAGGTCTTTCTGAAGCTCTCCATGAGTGGTCCTGGGCTGTTGGAGAACCTTTCTGATTATTGTTCTGACTCCTCTGTCTGAAATCTTGCGAGGAGCACCTGGCCGTGGCCGCTTTATGACCATGCCGTGTTCTTTCCACTTCCGGATGATGGTCCCAATGGTGCTCACTGGAACTTTCAGAAGTTTAGAAATGCACCTGGAACCAATGCCTTCAGTATGTTTGCAGGAAAAAGGTTGTGTAGGTCTTTAGACAGCTCTTTGCTTTTACCTCCTTGCTTCTTGTCTGACACCTTTGTGATGAGAAACCTTTTTAAAGGCATCAATCAGGACTAAACCAGCTGATATTACTTCACACTGATAGGAGACAGAATTACTTTCTAAATACTAACAGACTCCAGCTGCTTTCTTGGCTTTCTATATCTTTTTGTCCCTCCATTTCTTCATATGTTCAATACATATTTCCTGTGTCATTTCACTATGTTACACAACTTAATTTATGGACATAAATGTTAAGATTTCTTTGTATGTGTCCATTACTTGGGTTGGTGGAAATTTCACATCAATGGCTCTAGTAGAAATATATTTTCTGAGAAAAAAAAGTTCAATACCCCCCCCCCCCCCGCTGTGTGTCTGTGTGTGTGTGTATATATATATGTATATATATATATATATATATATATATAATAAAAGTAGTTGGGAACAAATTTAGTGAATAAAGAAATGAGCTAATAATTCAAATCACAAGACTTCTACCTTAATAAAAAATGTACTAAATATCCCCAAAACCAAACACATAAAACCTTAATTCATTCATTTTCTGTTGTAGTAGTAAGGAGTTTTTAGTGTGTAGTAACTTTACTCATCTTATTTTTCTTTCTTTTTGATTTATTTCAAAAATCAAAAAGATTTATGTCACCTATTTTTTTTTTTTTTATGTTATATTTTTTTGTAAACGATTTGCATGGAATGAATGAATCGGTCAATAACCTACTGAGCTCATACGGCATGAACTGGTATAAGCATCATTCCCTCGAGACCAGAAGGTTTTTGGATGTGGGTGTCCTTTGGGTGCAATGGATTCCTCCCGCATGCAAAAGACAAACATGTGAACTGTTGATTCCAAACTGGCTGGAGGCATGAGGGACAGATGAGCATGAGTCCATCTGGTGGCCTGACAGAGTCCGATAGCCTCCTGGTGAACTGGTGACCTGTCCTGGATGTACACCTTTTGCTCTATGTCAGGTGGGATGTGTGCAGGTTTTACCCACCACCTGACATGCAGTCAACTGTTTAACAGCTAGAAGTCAACAGAACAAATGTTGGTATATCATAAAATCAAACAAGGTCAGGTGCTGTACAATTTCACTGTTGCTCTCCATCAGTGAACGCAAGTCTAAATATTTTATAAGGCATCAACAAAGAGGCAACAAAGGTTTGTTTTTTCAAATATGGCCTCGGTGTATTTGTGTGTGCTTTGCTGACTCTATCATAACAAAATTTATTGTTTTATTTCACGAAGATTGCAGAAGGTGAGGGCAGTGTACTAGTTGCTCTCACCTGACGCTTGAGACACAGGATACACCTGCACGGCTGCTCAGCTGCTACTCCGTCCACATCTAGCTAGTAATCCTACAGTTTATACCCATCTGCTTGTGAAATCTTATCAAAAGAGACTTTTTTGCTTGAGGCCATGAAACAAGGCACGGAGGGTTAGCGCTGCCACTTTGGCTCAAACCTGCTGGTTGGATTTAGACATCCAGCGTCCTCCTGTTTTATTATTAGCCTGGTGATTAAGTAGCATCTTGTCTCCTGGCAGGACAGCAACATTTGGCCAGACTGTAATTTACCATACATGGTACGACCAATGTTAATGAAGGCAGCTATGTAGCTAGATGTTTTATTAAAAATGGGACAATCTGCTCTCAAGTTTCAACACAGTCACCATTAGTTTAAATTTTGGGTTATTTTTTACACTTTTATGGAAGAATGTGGTTTTATGAAAAGTTATGAATGCCCAAAAGTATCTGGCACATACAGAGATTTGATTGGACCTCTGTAAATTATTTGTTTATACTGTCCTTTTGCCAATTTTGCACAATGTGCATATGATTTTTGTTTTGTTACTGTTTGTAAAAATGAGCATATCTCAAAAACTAAGTTATGAACAAACTCAAGATAAATTTTGTGTGGTTTGAAAAGACTGTCCAACTTTTTTACATTGACAATTTTGAGGAATGAAGCTTTGACATTTCTGTAATTTAGGAAAATATGTGTAAAATAAATTTGTGTTTTAATCACTTTTGTGGTTTCACGCCATTTTTTTCAATTTAGTTAGTTAGTCTGGACATGCATCATATATTTTATCTAAATATGGAATGTAATGGTTCTATTGATTTATAGATTATTAAAATGCTGCAAAAAATGTTACTACAGCATACAAAAATGTTAATATATGGTCTGGCGGACTTTTTCTATGGTAGGTCTTAAAGGGTTAATTAAGGTGGATGTTGTAAAGAATCCAGCACTCAGCCATAGAACAGTCAGTGTTTTCTGCTTCCTTTGACCTAATAGTGAAAAGATAAGACACATTTCACGTTAGAGTGACACCGAGATAAAGAGCTGCATTTATTCTAAATGAAAAGAAATCAACATTTTATATAATTGTTACATTCAAAATTAGCTTTGGATCCTTTAGAAACATAACTTTTATTCACTCCATGGTCCCCAGGAATCCATCAGTGTGATGAAAGATGAAGCATTCCCTGCCAGAGCATGCTAAGCTGCAGATTGGACTCTGACTCGTGCTTGTGATGATCAGTGCTCGTAGCTCTCTCGGTGTGATGAGGACTTAATTAGCTGTTTGTGGATTTGGCTGCTGTGGATTGCATTGTGAATTGCAACTTAGACACTGGGGCAATGAGCGGGCTAAGTGCAAACCTCTGTTCTCATAATTGCACATCTGTTTCCCGTTGCTTGCTCCTGTAATTGCCTCCTCCTCCGTCATCCCCACGGAGGCCGTCTGCAGGTGACTGCGGGTAAAACGGGACCAGAGAACCTGTCTGCTCTCTGATAAGCAGAGATATGCAGGGACAACTGGGATGGATGTTTTGACAGCTTCTCCTGGGCACACACACACACAGGCACGTGTGTGTGTATACATTCCTAACACACTTTCAAGTCTTACACCAGAGCACCACCTAGTGGTTGATGACTGACCTGCATCTAGAGTGATGATCTGTGTAGCAGATCAACACATCTTTCTAAGTTCAGCTAAAACTTTGTTTTTGTGGAAGGCTGTGATAGAGGTGGTGAGAAATGGGGAACATACAGCAACATTTATATATTTCCATTTAAACTATGAGCACATTATTGTTATTACTATGATTGTTGCTTTGCTTCAGGGCTGGACTGGGACAAAAAATCAGCCCGGGCATTTTGAGCTGAGATTGGCCCACCAGGTGTCGATGGAAAGACAAGAAGCCTCTGAATAAAAACAAGTGCTTTTACACTGTCTTTTTTGTATATATGTACTTGTCTAATGTACTTAAACTTAAACCTTCCTCCCACCATCTAAAGACATCTACGTTCGGTAAACGGGTCTCCCTTGAGAAAGAGACAGCGTGTCTCAGTGGGACTTACCATATAGGTTAAATAAAAAAAGAAATAAAAGCCATCCTCCCAGTCCTGTTATTCTATACAGTAGCTTACTAAGTGGTCTGTAAAGGATGAACAAGGTGACCAAAAGCTACAGTATAATCAGCAGGATGTTATAATGGCCAAATTATCGTTCCATAAAAACAAGCATGAACCAGGTGAAAAAGGTAACCAATGCACTCGTATCTTTATCAAATCTGAACTTTTTTTCAAATACAAGTGCCCTGTCTCCCTGGTAGTTATAAAAACGCTGATATCTGTGTCTGACTTTCAGTCAGCTGACACGGTGCGCACTCTGTCCACGTCACTCGTGGAAGTGGAGCAAACTTGTTGAACAGCTTCTTATAACTACTGACGTTCAAAGAGTTAGCAAGCACAACAAAAATGGACTACACCCAAACTTGATTTAAATCAGACCCAGGTAGTAGTTCACCACTTCTTACCCCACCAGGGTCCACTGTGGGTCTCTGGCGACCTCCATCTTCGTCTCCTGCGGCTGAAGAGGAAGTTCCTCTACAGCCACCAGCAAACATCTGTGTTATTTTATTACATTTGGCAGCATCTGCATGAAGACCTAGTGTCTTTAATTCCTAATTTTCCCCGTGAAACATTTCTATGTTTTGCTCTTCGTCTAGTTTGCTCTGTATGATTGATTAATTGACAGCTATGACCCAAGAGGGAGGGGGGCATTGGCCCTCAGCTGTAATTGGTCCAGCCCACAATCACTCATGACTAATGGGCTGACCTACCAGGTTGTACCAATAGGTATCATGACTTAAAGAATGAGTTTCTTTTTTTTCAACCTGGACCTTATTTCTAGGAGTTTATACGTGCATTTACTTACCGGTAAAGTTTCTTTCATTACTGGACGAACTGATTAACCCAGGTGTGTCTGATCTCAGTAACTGGCTAGACACACCTGAGTTAAAGGGATATTGTGTAAGTTCTCCTGTGTTTTATTCACAAAAACTGATTATTTGGTTCAAAAGTGTTTTTTCATTAATCAGTAATCACTCCCATCAACAAACTGAAGTGCTCCTCTAAGTTCTAAATTTGCCGTTCGTATCATTCATTTATACATCGAGCAGGGCGGCTCGGTGGAGGCTGCCATGTCGTATCGCCATGTTTTTGCGTTCAGGAGAAGCGTGACAGTAGGAAAACACAGAAACTCACCGGACACACCGGAGTTTTCAGCTCAGTTCGAGGTAATGCCTTTGAAAAGTCACCGCGCTGCAGAGGGGAGAGACTAGCGTCTCACTGATGCTGCGTTCACGTGCAGTTGGGCAGACGGCCGTTGGTAACAAACCAGATGTCATTTTAATCAATGAAGCCGAGCGAAAGACGGTAAAACATGGGTCAGGGAAAACAATATGACATCACCATGACAACATTTCAGATGTGGACTGAAGTCATTGTAGCTGACAGACCACGTCTTCACATAGAGGCTGTTTATGCCTTTACATGCAGCGGCTGTCGTCGGTCTGCCCAGTTTCACACGAACGCAGCATGAAAAGTACGAGGGAGCTGCTTGCGATATACAGTTGTTACACAATGTCCCTTTAAGTAATTTTCGTACATTTGCACAGAATAAATCAAACATCTGTTGGAGCAGCTGACGAACTTTTGAAAAGCCAAACATCCCCATGAATGTGTTAGGATCAGTGGTGAAAGTAAGATAAGATTCTTGCAGGAACTGTACAACTAGAATTTTTTTTTTTTTTTTGCTCACGCGCTTTGCGTGCCCGCATCATACCAAGAGCGTGCTCTTTTCTGACTGATTTTTCAGTCTTGTACACATTCATAAGAGCATAATGTAACATATCAGACACGTCATGCAATAGATGACAAGTTATAGGCTACATTTATTTTCAGGTTAAGTTCTCATTCAGGAGAGAGAGCATCAGAACAATAACTTCAACATCACTCAAGTTTTTTCTCTGTTGTGAGAAAGAACACGTTGAGTTTCCTCACTTCCATTTTTATTTGTTTGCAGAAGGACTTACCACACATATCAAATAAAATAGGTTAAACCATTGTCCACCTTAACTTGAGACTAATCCTATTTTTAATCTAACAGGTACCAGACTAGTTAGAAATTAGACTACTGTGTCAACCATAGTCACTCAGTGTATGTTGTTCCTCTGCAGAATGACAGTAACACTTTAAATAATCTACACCTGTAAAGTTAATTGCATACTGAGTATCATAAGTAAAATATAAATCTAAAAGCATCACCTGCATGTTTAGTTTGTACTTAAATTGTACCTGGAGGTTCCTGCTCTGATTCCTGACTGCTGCTGTCCACCACTGCTGACTGCAGTCCTCTTGCAGCTGCTAACAGGCCGACACTGCTCCCTTTTCCATCTTTGTAAGAAAAGTTCAAAAGTCACCCATAATTCCCAGCTATTCAGATTCAGCAATTTACTATTTATGCAATGGCTATATATGCTATATAACAACAAATGTTTTTAATCTTAATGGGATTTTAAATAAAATATCATACAGCCTAAAGAATTCAGCATTCATATCATTAATTATCTTGCTTTATGTAGTTAACCATCTTCTAGAATTTGTAATATCCTTTGTCCTTTGTTACAACTTTAAACTTTTGTTTTATCAAGTTAGTTTTATCCATCAGCTCCTACTTATTAAGCTCGTGGTGCTGGATGATCTGTTGTCTCACCTGCTCATTCACTGACAAACATGTCGGTTATCTTCCAGAACTTTGCAACATCTCTGGCCTGTGCTTTTTTCTTTCTTTTTAAGACTCCTCAGCTTTATTTTTGCCTTTTCGATCTCGCTCTGCATCTGCAAAGGTGCGGGAGGAGGGTAAGGAGGGGGGCAGGTGCGCGTGTCCAACGTTGTCACAGACAGTAGGGTGTGTTTGTTTCTGTCCAACGTTGTTACGTTGTGTGAGCTCCAGCGGGGTACAGTAGAGGCCCTGATGAGCAGCATGACGGATTGTTTATTTAAATATCAAGCGCGACCTGACTGTGTGCAATCACTGAGCAGGCCAGTTTGGCGGGCAGACCGCGAAACGTCCCGGTGCTCCCGATGGTCAGCCCGCCAGTCGGGAAAGTTGCTTTGCGTAGCGTTCTGGTTCCGTTCCGGTAGGAGAGGTCCGAACATTTCTTACCGGAACGCAGTTCCGGGCCGTTCCGGCTTACTTTCACCTCTGGTTAGGATGTTATGTCTGTAGCCTTGCAACTACTGAGCAGATGATGGAACTAGTACCAGGTACAATATATTGCACACTACTACCAAAATAACACAAGTAATCTGTCTTGGTGCACAGTGGATGTTAGCTCACAACTAAGTTTACATAAAGTACCAGCTAAACATTGGACAGAATGAGTGGACGTGTCCAAAAGGTGCTGTGTGTTAAACTTTGATTGTAGGCTACTAAAGTTAAAGGATAAGTTTCTGTTTTTTCAACCTGGACCTTATTTCTAGGAGTATATACGTGCATTTACTCACAGGTGAAGTTTCTGCATTAATTTGATTCCTTCAGAAGATGTTATGCTGAGTCACCCTTCGGTGTTCCTCCAGTAAAATGGGGGCTACGGGCCAGCCACTATATAAGACATTATCTGCAGCGAAACTCCTAGATTTCCGCCAATACTTTAAGTAGAATGAACAAACGAACACACTTTTTTTGGGGCCATGCGTTCACGATGCGTGCTTCTGTAGTACAGCTGAGAAGAGCAGCTCGTTACCCAGACAAAAACACAATTTTCGAAACTCTGAACTTACAGGACAATAGCACTCGTTCGTTCGTTCATTCGGATCTACTGTAAAGCGTTTTTTTTTTTCTTTGAGTGCCTTGAAAAGCGCTATAGAAATCGAATCCATTATTATTATTATTATTACTTAAAGAAGTGGGATAAACATAAGAGATCTCATAATTGTCTGCTCCTGATTTCAATTATGTCTTAGATGAGATTGAGCCACAAATGAGCAGCACATTTTTCCTTTGGGCATCACTTTTCTCTTCTTAATTCTCACTGATCAGACTTGTTCTGATTTTTAATGTTTCAATGAATTAATACAATTTTACTTCTAACAGTTTTATTACAACGGTTTTATTTGTTAATGGAGTGTGTATAAATACCATTCTGTTACTGGTGCAACTACTCAAAGCAAAGACAGCATGAAGTGAGAGAAAAGCAGAAATGTTGAAATTAGTGCTGTCATCTGAGACAAAGTTGTGCAGCATGTTGCCACATGGTGTCAGCATGGCTCAATGTAAGGTTAACACCATATCTGTCAGCTGCAGATCAGCCTGGGCAACATGTTTAGGAATGAGGAACTGTACACAACAATAATCATTACATATTTAGAGATGTATATGTTAAAGAGGTCAAGCATCAAACTTTTCAACTGTCACAATTCATTCTAAAACACACCAGCTTCAATCTGCCAACACAAGCAGCTACAAGTGTATTTGGTGTTGCTTAAATGACAATATATATATATATATATATATATATATATATTTTTACCTTTATTTCTTTTAATCAGCACTTAATAGTAGAGCATAATCACTTTTTATGCTTTCATTTCATTTGAATAAACAAAGTTTCAGCCCTGAGGTTTTTATTATTATTAAAGTTCATCAGAGTACAAAGAAGTAAAGCCTAATTTTATCCATCACCATTTACAGCTGCTTCACAAGATTAAGACAAGTTTTCTAACTGAAACCAAAGGTTTTAATTAAGACCACAGAAGAGTGTTCACTTTGATTGAAACATTGTTTGAGCTTTCTTTCAGCTTCAGCTTATAGCTTTAGAGGACATAATACTGTCTTTCTCCAGATAGAAAAAGCTTTATGCCTGTATTGGTATTACAGTATTGAAACACTCCAACCTGACACAGAATACCAGAGGAAAGTGGACTAAGACTAAACCAAACAGTGCTGTATTCATCCAGTGAAATGGGAGAGCTCAGGTGTTTGTCCAAAGAAAAGCATTTTAATAGACCAAGATTAGAAAATGATGTCAACAGAATTGGATAATAAGTGAAAGTATTTTCTCCCCTCATCGTGGAGTAATGAAACTCTATAATTTTTTTTGAATGAAAAGTTAAAGGAGCCAGCATATATTCAGTGTGGTATCAAGTTTTCTTTTGTAATTTAACATTGATCCAAAAGTTAAATTACAAAAGAATGGTAAATAATTAAAAATATTGCGATCCAACAAACCCACTCTTAATTTAACTCAATTCCTTACAACTCGCAGATCTTGTTGAGCTAAGAAACTATAATGTACAAGGCGCATAATAACCTCCTTTTTAACTGCATTCAGTAGACGTTCTCACCCACAGAAAGTCTACACTGTAAAAACTGTTACTTTGGATCAAATTAAAATTTTGCGTCAACTTGTCACATGTAATTTTTTTTTAGTTTTTCTCAAACTAAATTTATAATTTGATTGAAACTATAAATTTTGATTGACTTGAAATCTTTTTTTTTTTTACATTTAAACAAAGAAATAAATTGCTTTAATACAAAGTAAAACTAATTCATGCTTAAAGAAAAACAATTTCTTTACTTTGTCACAGCTTAATTTTTCATTTTGGAATAAACTAAACAAATTGCTGTAATTCTGTAACATGTATTTTCTATTTTTTTATTTTTTTATTTTTTTTTTTTACAATATTCTCAAGTTAAATTTCTGATTTAGGAAAAAGTAAAATTTTACTTATATCTTATTTGATACATTATATTTAGTACCAAGCTTGAGTGGTACTTGAGGTATGAGTCTGTGATTGAACCGCAACATAAACAGCATTTATGTCATGTTAGTTTTAAGCCATACACAGCATAAGGTTAAAAAATGGGCTTGGAGTTTATCACCTTGTACTTTCCTTCAAACTCATGGTGCAACTTTAACGTCAAAACTGAACAGCATTTCTCAACAACTTCCTCTGAATGCGAACATAAAAGCAGTAAAGCACATAACTCAAATTTATAGAATAACAATCATGACAGGTTAAATTCCTGCTGATTTGTATTTCCCATGAGCCTTTGTGGTCTCGACATGTTGAGTTTTGAAAATAAGTCTGCCCACTTTGTTGTTCATGCACGCTGAAGCTAAAACAACTTATTATTTACTTTGAGTAAAAGTAAAAACTTATTTCAGACTAAAGAGTGTCATTTTTAAGTTGATTTAACTCAAAAACATTAAATTTCATAACCAAACCAAAATGGTTAAGTTAGAACAATGTAAAAAGTCTTTCATATCAATAACAGCCCAGATACTCTTTGTACAGTGTATACTTTACAGTGTATTTGAACTCAAGGGAACATGTGTTTAAAAAAATAAAGGTAAGGACAAACTTTAGTGGTAGATGTGTTTCGGTTCAATGGGTAAACTTGTGGAACGGTCTCTGTGATAAGATAAAAATGTGTAGTTCAATTTGCAAATTCAAAAAAATTTTTAAACTTATGGCATTTGAGAAATATAGATTTTTGGTTTGATGAAGTATTTTTTCTCACTGTGGATATTTTCTCCTATAAATCGTCAAAGTCACTTCCACATTAGCTTTTGTTGTGATTGTTTTCTGTTACTTTTTTCTTTTGTTTCAGTCTGATTCTGTGAAAAGTTATAAGGTAAGCCATTATATCAGCTTCTGCTTCAACCTACACCTTTTTTAGTTCATTTATTTATATTGATAACTTTACTTTGATGTAGCACTGTTTGACTTTTGTTCCAAAATAAATTGAACTAGCTAAATTCAGATGTTTAGATTTATAGTGTCCCTTAAGTCAATCCAATACAGTATGAAGTAGGGATGTCAGATATTGTTGGCCTACCGATATTGTCGGCCGATATCGACATTAAAATGTGATATCAGAAAATATGGGTATTTTTTTTTCTGATCAATATTTTCAAATCTCGCAAGATCTCATTGTTTCGTTTCAAAATCTCACGAGCTCTTGTTCCATTAGCAGCAGTCCAGTATGTAGAAAGTCCTTGTTATCCTGGAAGAACTTAATATCCCAGCATTCCTTTCAGAGTCATGTGACTACAGTGCTGCTGCTGCTGCTGGTTCAGACTGACTTGCTTTGAAGCTGCTTATAATATGTCTGGTTTTAAGTTGTTGGCTAAGTTACCAAGTTGTCAGAAACATTAGAATTAGCCACATGTTTGCTAATACCTGCTAGTATCTGATATCTGGCAGCCAGATGTCCAAAATAAACTCCTCTGGCTGAGTTAAGGATATTTTTGGGATCGGAGCAGAGTATAGTTGTATTTCTCAAAATATGAGAGAACCTCACAGCTATCTGCATAGATCGGTATCGGTTGATAACAGATACCGGAAATTAAGAATGGGATTATATCAGATATCTAACATCAGTATAAAAGCCAATATTGAACAACTCTAGTATGAAGCTACAGTGGGTACGGAAAGTATTCAGACCCCTTTAAACTTTTCACTCTTTGTCTTATTACAGCCATTTGCCAAAATCAAAAAAGTTCATTTTATTTCTCATTAATGTACACTCAGCACCCCATATTGACAGAAAAAAACTGAAATGTGAAAAGAAAAACTGAAATATCACATGGTCATGAGTATTCAGTACTTTGCTCAGTTCTGAGTGGAAGCAGCTTTTGAGCTCGTACAGCCATGAGTCTTCTTGGGAATGATGCAACAAGTGGATTTGGGATCTCCTGCGTTCTTCCCTGCAGATCCTCTCCAGTTCTGTCAGGTTGGATGGTCAACGGTGGTGGACAGCCATTTTCAGGTCTCTTCAGAGATTCTCAGTTGGGTTTAAGTCAGGTAGGCTTCTTCTTTACCTCTCTCACCAAGGCTCTTCTCCCATTATTGCTCAGTTTGGCTAGACGGCCGGGTCTAGGAAGAGTTCTGGTCGTCCCAAACTTCTTCCATTTAAGGACTATGGAGGCCACCGTGCTCTTAGGAACCTTTAGTGCTGCAGAAATCCTTTTGTAACCTTGTCCAGATCTGAGTCTCACCACAATTCTGTCTCTGAGCTCCTTGGACAGTTCCTTCCACCTCATGATCCTCATTTGCTCTGACATGCACTGTGAGCTGGAAGGTCTGATATAGACAGGTGAGTGCCTCTCCTGATCAAGTCCAATCAGTTTAATTAAATGCAGCTGGACTCCAATGAAGGAGTAGAACCATCTCAAAGAGGATCAGAAGAAATGGACAGCATATGAGTTAAATATGAGTGTCACTGCAAAGGATCTGAATACTTTAGAACTCTGTGATATTTCAGTTTTTCTTTTTAATAAATTTAAAAACATTTATACATTTCTGTTTTGTTCTGTCAAGATGAGGTGCTGAGTGACATTAATGAGAAATAAAATGAACTTTTTTAATTTTGGCAAATGGCTGCAATGAAACAAAGCATGAAAAGTTTAAAGGGGTCTGAATGCTTTCCGTACCCACTGTATGTTCAACCATAGCACTGCTTTCAATTTTATTTTGACAAGTATCTACATGGCTAAAAGCTGGTACTGCACTTATTTGGGTAAACAGCAATATATCCAGTTTGACTCAGCTCAGCTTTATTTATGTTGTGCCATTTTATATCAATGTCATCACAAGGCATTTTTTCAGGACCAGCCCATTTTATTGAAGGCTAATTCTATTCCAATAAAACAAACCCATTATAAAACCCATTTGTCCAATCAGGAACTGCTGGACTGACCAGCTCACAATGTCCAGCAAAGGAAACCAGTGGATTGCAGTGAATCCTCTCTTTGATTCAATCCTCCACCCTGAACATGCACCTGATGGAGGCAACAGTGAACAGGGAAAAACACCCTTTTAACAGAACAGAAAAGCCTCCAGCAGAGGTGCACCAGGCTCAGGAGGGGCTCCCATCTGTTTCAACCAATTGGGGGAGGACGGGACAGGTAAAGCTGGACAACAAACACTGTAACTTTAACAAGAGTTCAGTGCATCATGGGATGTTCCCCAGCATCCTTGACCCAGCACAGCATGACTCATGGGATGGCTAAGGGTCACCCAGGTGGCCCTCGCTTTATCAAAAAGGGAAGGTAGAGAGGGTGTGTGCTTCCTGAAGCCAAAACTTGGTGCTGGTTCCACAGAGATCCAGTGGACTTGGTCACTAAGAGCTTTATATGTGAGGAGAAGAATTTAGAATTCTATTCTTGATTTGATAGGGAGGCGATAAGTAAGGGATAATACCGATGAGGTGTCCATTATCAGAAATTAATGGAGAACACAGAGGCGAGAACCAACTCTGCTCTGGTGTGTTCCAGCCCGGCGTCTGAGAGGCAACCAACAGCCGAGCTCCAGAGGCTGTAGTTCATGTAAATCCGTGACAGACCCACCTTAAAGAAACAATAACATCTCATGTTTGTCTATTGCAGGGGTCTGCAACCTTTACAACCCAAAGAGCTATTTTTCGACTCAACTTGGCTAATAAAAGATGTCCAGAGCAGCAACTGTTCCATTGCCTTTTTAAGGCTAATTATAATTTTTGATAAATACTTATTGTAAGAAATTCTCCGTTGATTTAAAGGAATCACTTGAATTTCTACATTTAGGTTTTGAAATTAAAAAAAAACATTGCAAAAGTGGGATAGAAACAGTTTCTTCAACCAGATTTTCTCCAATGGGACTTAAATGTATATTTTTTAAAAAAGTCAAATAAGCAAATAAAAATGTAGATTTTGTGGGAAATAATGTTGAAAAACCCTAAATCCCAAGCTAATGACAAGAGAAAGATTTTTTTTTTTAAAATATTACTGGTACTTTTAGTGTCATTTTGTTGTGGAAATTCAATCAATTTTTCCAACTGCCAAAAACTGCAAATGCTATTATGTATACACTGGTATTTAAAAATATTAATTGCTTCTTTATTATTTTTGGTCAAACTTATTGAGAGCCATTGTGGTGGGCCCAAAGTGCCACCTGCGGCTCTGGAGCCACAGGTTGCAGACCCCTGGTCTATTGTCTTGCCGTTGTGGTAAAATAAACTGTGAAATAAGTTATGTCAATGTATGTTCTGTTGCCATGGTTACCAACTAGTGTCTGAGCCAGCGCACAGATTTAGAACAATCAGGCTATCTGACCAGAACTTCTTTTCAAGGTGTCCTACATCACTTATTAATGGACACCCTGCAGCCAATCAGGATCGAGTATTCACCCTGACCATCGTATAAAGAGACGAAAAAACATAATCTCTGCTGATAATTCTCACCAGAACCCTCACTGCAGCGTTTTAGATCTGATGGAGACTTTAAAGAACTTTTGGGGGGCAGCCTAATAATAAGGATCACAAAGAAACAAACCCATAAACTATTTTTCTTTTTTTTTTTGCATCACTCAGAGCCAGGAAGTTCCTCATTTGATCTCATTCCCAGCCTGTCACATGCAAGCCTCTCACATCCATTTTAAATGCACCTGATTCCCTTCACTTTCACTTTTTATGAACAGGGAACTGCTATACCAGTACGTATAGCCAGAAATCCCAGTGCACCAATCGTAAACTAGCTTACCAGCCCAGAAAACCCTCCATGTCCTAAAATGATGCCTTAGGGGTGATGTGTCCATTAAAAGTTGATGTAGTGGGTTCCTAACCCATGCATCATGTATTGAGAGTGAGAATGGGTTGGTACTTATGCTGCATTGGTCTGAAATTTATGTCATTTGTCCCCCTTCAGTCTAGAGTGGCCCCATAAAGCAACTCTCACACTACTGAGTTACTGGAATAGTTTGTTCACTTTGAATTGTAATCCCTTAAAACTTTATTGTTAGGGAAGTTCAGCAGTTTGTAATCTGTCAGCTGTTCCTTATTATGTGTGCGCCATAAAAAGTGTAGTAACGGTGTGATATTAAATATTGGGAAACCTACATTGTATTGTGAGAAAGGCTTGCTGTCTTTATGAGAGAGGAAGGGGGGGGGGGGACTCAGCTCAGCATCGTCTCCATCAAGTCCGATCCTGTCCAAAGTGGACACAACTAACCCTGGACTTGCCCATCCTTCTCTCCCTCTATCTTTCTCTTTCTCTTTGTGTCGTGCCAACACCCTATATTGTTTATATGACTGTTTTTAAAGCCTGTCTCCATGGCGACGGTGTGACCCCTGCTGCTGTTCCTCAGTGGCTGCCTTGATTGATGGCTAATGGGCGGCCATAAAGGCTATCTGCTGTTGCCAGATTAGGCCGGGCAAACATGGTCCCTGATTTCTGATCCACCAGACATGTTTGCAGGGAGCATTCTGCAAATTTTTGCTTGCAGATTTATAAATATTACAACTTCTGAGACTCAAGTGTGGATTTAATGGATTGAAAGTATCAGAATTTTGCAGCAGCTAATATTCTAAATTATCTGAACTGCTCATTTATCAAACTTAAGATGCACAAAATATGTTTATAAAACAGGTTTACATGTATAAGAATTTCATGTTATTTCGATCAGAGCAGCTGAGAGAGACTGAAGGAGAAAGTGAGGGGAGTTGCTATTTTTCTGCCCCGTCCTCACTCACTGGGGCTGTTCTTCTGGGAAAAGGCTTCATCCTAACTCCACATCTATGTCACTGGCCTTTTGTGTGTGACGATGCTCGCCCACGGAGTGTTTGACGTTTCCATACCTTTCTTGCAATTCGCAGGTTGTCATGGAAATGCACTGGGTAGCAGTGGTGGCAAAGTTACAGTGGAAGGGAGAGCAACCAGGAGAGGGAGGTCAATTAGCCTGGTCCTCCTTTGTGAGGCTCTGCTTTCTGCGGTCTGTTGATTAAAAGAGCTCTGACTGGAGGTGTTTGAGACTTCAGGCTAAAAACACCACAGATTAGTCAAAAAATTGGGGAAAACCCAGGCAATGTTCTGTCACGAGGCCGACTCTGAAAGGATTGCATCTCCTCAGTGTGGTCAAAACAATGTGGTTAAAGACGGTAAGATTTATGGGGGTTTACTTGCTATGTTGAACCAACCCCCAAAACCTGAATAGCCCTCTGTTGAATGCTAATCTTCTGAAGAGCTGGCTTTTTTCTCTCTTTTTTTTCGCATTAGATCCGGTAAAAGAGCTCTGAACAACTGTTTACACACTGGGCTCAGGGACTGTAGTGTGAGAAGATACTCTGTATTTATAACACACACACATGCATACGCAATTTTCAGTCCAGCCTCAGATATGCTGCTATTAAGCAAATAAGCATGTTTACATGTCTAAGCATATGGTTGGCTACAGGCAGAGGACACAATGGAGAATTTCTGTTTTAAAAATATGGTTTATTGATATTTCTAAACAAGGGCGATTAGGCTGAGGTGACTTTTACAATGTTGTGTTGCTCTGGGATGCAAAAGGAATGCCTTAGCATTTCTGCATTTTTGTTCACGACCACCTTTACAGCAGTCCAAAGGCTGTAAGATGGTGCTGGAATGATGCTGACTCACTCCAGCACCGCCCCATTTCCAACAGCTGTTGGCTTTACAAGGAATTTGCTGAACAAATCATCAGATTCAGTCCATAGACCCTAATAGGTTTGTTCATGAACACAACCCTTGTGGGTGTCCTATAAACTGGCATCCCTACAGGCAGCGGGAGGTATTGCACGTCTCAAAATCAAACCTCCAAAAGGTTGTTCATCCCTTTAAAGCAGTGGTGTAGTCTAGTTTATTCTAGTAGGTGGGAATACTGTGGCTGTGTCGTGTTGCCCCCCCCCCTCCCACCAAAAAAACCAACAAAAACAAACTACCTGTTCCAAAATGGTCCCACTCGAGAACCACCACTCTTATCAGGCTAAGTGTATGCACCAACACTTAAATCAATATAGACTGTCTGTTGTGTCTGAAATAAAATATTAAATTGAATCTAGATCATGAAAGACTGGTTCTGTATTATCTAGATATACTGTAAATGTAGACTATTATAAGTAGGAATGCGTGGAAGCCCCTGTTCGGTCCAAAAGTGCCGCTTCCTGTCACAGAAAAAGTTGAATTTCTGAATGGGAAAGTTATGCTACAAAACCATGCTGACCCGGCCAGCATTTCCATGTGGGGCCCATATGGGTTAAATTGCAAATGCAAATAGTCCACAATTTAGAAGTAGCTGAGCATGTTTGATTCTAAACAACTTCATTTGATTGGACCTTTACTGGTCCTGGTTTCCTCTGTCTGCAACTTTCATGTTTTTTGGCCAGAAGTGAGTAGTAGCTTACAGGTTACTGTTTATTCTTTTCTTGTTATTGTTAAAGCAGCAATATGTATTGTATTTGTAAGATTTTAAAGGAATAGTACACCAACAGAATGATGTAACTTTTTTTCCACTTACCCTCATGGTGAGCAAGACTCTGGAGCACTTTTTTAATATCTCAAATGCAGCCGGCGATCAGGAAGGCTTCTCGTTTCCACCCAACTTTCATATAATGGAGTTCGCCAGGGACTGAGCCAAAAAAGTCCAAAAAGTCCACAAAAACTTGTCAATATTCCTCCATACATCTCGTCCCATGTAATCCAAGTGTCCTGAGTGGGTAGCGTCCATAATTTACTCGAAACAACATCATTTAGTATATTTTTAGAGCCTAAACAGTAGTACTTCTTACTTCCGCGAAGCATGCATAAGCGCATTCACGAAACTACGGAAGCCTCGGCGTTCAGAGCCTACTCTGCCGATAATGCAAGCATAGAAGAAGAAATTAGCTTTTTACATTGTGCTAAGAGCACCAGAGCTGCAGACAAACCGGGACAAACAGAAGCGGGTCCAAGAGGAGTTGGATATTGATTTAAAACAAAAAAAGAAAGAAAGAGAATGCGTGATCTCATCTGTCCCGGCTTCCGTAGTTTCACGAATGCACATCGGCCTGCTCGCAGGAGATGCGATGTACTGTTAAGGCTCTATTTTATTTTTGCTGGCATCTGAATATGTACATTTTTGTTTTTTTGCAGGGGGAATGTGGACTGATTTTCACGAGTTTTTATTTTATTTTATTCTGTAGTATTGATTTGATAATATTGGGAAATATTTTGATTCTTTATTTTACCCTTCTGCTTATATTATATTAAAAAATTTGTATAATCTTAATCATCACGTGATTTAAAACTAAATTATATATTTTCATGATTTCATTATTTTATTTATATAATGCTATTTTTAAAATAACTTACATGTATTATTAATCTACTTTTCTTTTTTGAGATCTTAGAAGAACAGGTCAGGGTCCTGTCCTGACCTCGGACCCTGACTCAAGAGGAGTCAGGGTCCGAGGCAGAGACCGAGGAACATTAGCTGCAGCTTCCAGAGCTGAGCGCTGGGCAGAATGGAGCAGTGTCAATGAGATGGTTCGCTGCAGCACAGGTTCAATGTTTTGTCTAGATATTACTGATAAAACAATATTCTTTTAGAATTACACAAATATTACAATAAACAAAAAATGCTTCATTTGGTTTATGTATTTATTGTTGCAAGGTAAATGTAGTTAAATATTCAGCTTTTGGGTGTGCCTGCCGCACTTTCTTGTCACGTTTAGCTTTAGCAGTGCCGCCATTTGTATCAGATATCATAGTAATATTCTAACTTCATCTCTGAACAGAATAAATAGACACAGGCCTTCACTTCAGGTCTACATAATTACATAAAATCTTTCACATGGCTCCGCTTAAAAAGTAATCTTTTGTATAATACCTTGCAGATACTTCTTGATGACCTGAATGGTGAGGATCTATGAAGACATCACAGCAACCAGGCCTGAGATCTGATGTCCTTGTGTTGCAACGGAGCAGGACACATGAGAGGAAGCTGCTTTCCAAAGAATGCTACATGTGCTGAACTTGTGGGTTATGCTGGGAGAAGCCAACTGACATGAAGAGGATCTGCTGTGGTGGTCAGACACCAGCTAACTGCATCAGCGAGTTAGCTCATCCACACAGACAGTACACTGGTTTTATTACTAGCATGATTCCTGTGTTTTTAGGTAAACTGCAAGTTATTAATGGCTTATCTATGGAATGTTATTGTGTACAGTTATTTATTGTATCATTTCTCTCTTCACTTATAACTTGTATTTTTTTACATTTCACATATATAGCTATGTTACTTTGGGATAGTTTTTTTTAATTTTTTGATACCCTTTTGAATAATAAAAACTTGTTTATATCCTTTACCTAATCATTTCAGTACCTTCAGATAATCTAAATAGTTATACAGTGGGATGTGACTGCAAATGAAGAAGACAAGTTTATTAGAATTTTAAACAAGTGAAAATAGATCAATAAAATTTATCAGCAACAATCGTGTGTCAATAGACAACAAAACCCCCATAGACCAAATCCCATTAACCACAAAAAGGGGGAAAAAGGGAAAACTCTGTTCAAAGGATGTCAAATTCAGATTCTAAACCAGATGTCATCCCTCTTGTCCATGTTTATCTGCTGCACACGCCACTGATTACATTCACATTTTCACTTGCACATCTGTCTCCTTTGTTGTTCACTACAGTAGTGGAAATCATTAAAAGTTGCAGTTAGGGGGTTGAGGGGGAAGATTTTGTGACCTCAGCATCATGATCAGATCTCTGATCTTCGGAGACCTTGCTGTGACTTTCAGCTCTCACTGGAGCAGATCAATTAAGTGTCAATTTGCTGAGATGAAAATCAGCTCCAAATCTAACAGCGTGGTCCTCGACAAGAAAAGGCAGAAAAACGTCTGGGTCGGGGATGAGGTCTTGCTTCCAGATGTGGGACTTCAGGTGACTCTGACTCTTGTTCATGAGAGAGGAGGAATAAAGCAGGTCCACAGTTGAATTAGTGCAGCATTGAAGATGTTGGTTCTGAGTGTGCAGACTACTTTGTACTCTGTAAGAATGTTGGTCGTCAGCAAAGGTTTGACAGAATCCTTAGTGGGGGGGGGGGTTGGTGTTGAATTCCGGACCTGATGAAGACAACAATATGACAAAGTATAGCAGATCAGTTCATCAGACACACACAACGCCCATTTCCCCCCTCGGATAGTATCTTATTATTATGAGATAACTATCTACATATACAATGGATGCTTTAGCTCTAATAATATGGTCTGCCGTCTGTTCTTGGGGGGTCTCAACACCAGGTCCCGAGCCACTGTATGTGCATGGCTGTGATGCAGGGTAATGTAAAAAAAAAATAAGCTTTGTTTGTTTCTATACAATGCCCACTTCATAATACATGATCAATTTTCAGGAAAAAAAAAATTAGACAATAGCAAAATTATTTGGTAATTACATAGTATATTATTTGGTATGATAAGCAGTATGGGTGAGGTGGAAGCTAAACACACAAGAGTGAAGCACCTGAAAGAATTTGCAAAGTCACTGAGGTATGAATACAACAAAGGACTTTTTTGGTGCGATACACATTCTTATTGTTTTGTTTGTCAAGACTACAACGGCTGCACAGAGAAAGCAGCAAATTAGCAAACTGTTTTATGAACACACAAACATATAATATAGAATTGACAGTGGGAATTATTTTTTTTTTTTCCATTCACCTTGGTTTTATTTTTCCCCCCCCTTTTTTTGCGGGTGTGTGTGTGCTTTCTCAGACTTATTTATCATCCCAGTGTCATACGTGGGGGCACTGAAAACGTACAGAATAGAAGGTACATGTTTCTGCTCCTCATGTCCACTTCTTCTCTTGGAGCAGCCTCCTCCTCCTCAGGTGACAAGTCATCAGCCCGGTCAATTCTAATGATGAACACAAACATACAGAGAACAATGACTCACAATGTCATATACACACCATCCCCCACTTAAAGCAAAGATACACAAATTGTACTTACATGCTATTTCTTAGATCAATGATCGCTCCTTCATCAACATGTTGGCCCTCATCAATGCTCAGCTCACTTAGACTACAGAAAACAGATATACCCATCATTATCAGGCTGATATATCCAAGAGGAGCATCTGTTCAAGATATGCACTGCACTCTACCTCCATTCAAGCTGAGCCAATACTGGAGGCTTTGTGGTGCCTGCTTTCTCAAGTTCCAACAGTCCCTTGTTTCCCTGCCTTATACAAATAAAATAAGTATAAATTTAACATCATACAGAAGCAGCGTAACATGCACTAGTAACAACATGAATTTTTCATCATAAAAACCATTGAAAAGCTAACAAGACTAAAACACAAGATTCTGTAGAGTCTTTTCTGAGTTAGCCTAATGGACACCAAAAGTGTTCTTCGGAATCTTATGAAGAAAGAAAAAAAAAACAAAAAAAAAAAACCAAAAACTTTATTGAATAAAGTGACGTCAGTAATGACAAAGTAGGTTTACATGACAAAACATTCCCGCTAACTCAGTGGTTCCCAAACTGAGTGGCCAGCTTTGCTAAATAAAATGTACGGTTTTTGCACTGCTTTCAAATTATGGGAAAATTGTTGAAAGTACTAATGGACAAACAATGATTCATCAACAACAGACATGGCAACAACCACAAAAAACAAAACAAAGAAGAAAATAAAACAAGACATATGTGCTCTGGTCTTGATCTTGATGGGCTGTTTCAACGTTTCCTTGTAGGTTTTATGGTTGATGCTGGCTTTTTATCATGGTGGTGCAAGTGTAAAACCCCGGGTTGAACTACCCTGAGTTGATTAAACCAACACAAAACAGCTGTTCTGGGACCGAAAACTCAGAGTTTCGTATCTCTGAGTAGATCAACTCAGAGTTCAGGGTTACACTCAGAGTTTGTTGAACCTGCTTTGTGTAAAAGACCCCTGATATGTAGGTCAAGGACGGCTCTGCTGTAAATAGGCTTGTACTAGGGGCACAGTGCATGCGGAAGCGCAGCAGTTTCATTTCAGCACCATTGTTAACAGAAGGTGTTGGCCACATCAGGCGCTGCGGCGCACAGTAGAGCTGGGCGATACCAGGAATTTTGGTATCGATCCGATACCAGTAAATACGGGCCAGTATCGCCGATATCGAACCGATACCGATACTTTTTTACATTTAAGCTTCATAGATCCAAAGGATCCAAAAAAAAAACTAGGATAGAATTTCGTTAAACTCAGCACTCGGGAATTGGGAAATAGTAATGAGCTATAGTACCTGTATGTAATCATTCTGTATTTATTTCACACGTAACACAAAAGGGTACTTATATGCAATCAAGTGTAGCTGTATCATATTTAGTATATTTGTTTCAATTCCAAAAATCATTAATCTATTTTTTACTAGTCCACCTCTTATGATATTATATCTTCTAATCCTTATGTATAATTTTCACTGTGTGCACTTGCCTTTGCTTTAAAGTAACTATAAATTTCCTGTTTTGGAATAATCAAAGCTTTATCTAATGTTAGATAACAGTTTTCATGGAATAAATGTACTTGATTATTTCAATGTCTTAATTATAATTTTTAGTTTTTCCAGTAGCATTTGACTTCAGTAACATGCACTTTGAAAAAGTAATATGAACTGATGCTGAAGATGACCACTCTCAATTTCATTTTATAATGTCTTTCTGTTCCTGCAGCTCCGTGTTTTCTACTGCATGGGTTTCCATGTGCGTGTAGAGGTTTGTTGTGTTTTTACTGTATTTAACGACCCCGTTGCGATCTCTACAGCTCGCTGTCGTTCCATTTTCTGCAATAAAATAAAGCCAAACAGCTTCTCTTCGTCATTTCGATACTCCGCCGTCTCGAGGAGAGGAGAGGGCGAGTGCGTGTGCCAGGCTGAGCCGACCTATAAGGCTGTTTGGCTGGCCCTGCTGAGCCATGTGATGGTGCAACAACTAAAGACAAAAGGGGGGAGAGTGCTGCTCCCTGCTCTGTGACAGCGCATCGCTACTCCAGACTTTTATTAATCCGTTTGCGCAGCAGTGAGTGCGTGCGGGAGAGGGGAAAAAAAGGCTTGAGTATCGATCTTTTTACACGAGTATCGTTCAATATCAATACCAGCGTTGGTATCGATAATATCGATATTGGTATCGATCCGCCCACCTCTAGCGCACAGAGCCAAAATCGGCACACGCCATGGAGCGATTGTTTCGGCTTCTGTTCTATTTTCTGCTCGAGCCGTGGCTGAATTTGCCAAGCCAGGCAGGAAAATAAGCAGGAACATGAGACAAATCTGTTAAAATAAACCCATTTTCAAAGTAAAAACACCCAGATAAGCTTTTAAACCCAGTCTCTTTTTAAAAGATCTAATTATATGTCAGTCATGTCTTCAACTTTATTGAAAATGCAAGTTGAAGGATTCACACAGAGAAATGTCGGCTTTCTGCTTGTAAATAGTGTGAAAGCAGAACAGGAGATGCAGCCATTGTGGAATTATCAGCTGCAGAAGTGCAGCAGAGAAGCAGGACTGCCTGCCGACTGTGCATGTCCGATGTGGACAGAAAGAGGAGCGGTGTCGACGAGAAAATTGGTGGGCTGCGCTTCGGTGGGCTTCCGCATGCAGTGTGTCCCTGACGTTATACTCCCCCAACAGGTGGAAAAAAGGTACTGCAGGTTGGCCGGACCGGCAGTATTTATTAATGTGTATATACCAATGTTTTTTTTTGTTTTTTTTTACATATGCCAAGACAGTTAAGGCACGTTTCTTAAGACTCAAAGTTTTCATGTATGGTATTTCAGTCATATTTGAAATATATTTTTCACAGAATTTCTACATATTTCTCCTTTACAGAATTTCTTTTAAACTGACAAACATTTCACTCACAAAGTTGAAACCTCTTTAAAGGAATCTGTCAAGTAAATGATTAGTTTTATTTAAAAATGTCCACGTGTGACTGACCGTTTTCAAGTAAGATGTTTATTTGAATGAACGGATGATTGGAGAGGAGGCCACAGAGACCAGAGATATTCAGAACTTTGAGAGTAGAGTAGGCTTTCGTCCACTGGGCTCTTGTCCAATGTTTCACGCTGTGAGTATTATCTTGGTGGAATACCAATGGCTGGCACCGCCTGTGCTAGTCTTTTCCTAGATTGTTGAATTCATGAACAGCAACAGACTCAAACACCACCTTTGTGTCAGAGTTTGTCCTAAAAGGTATGAAAGCACTTTGTATAAACTCATATTGGATGAAATTCTAGCTCATGCAAATCAGCAGAATGATCTTTACAAGGTTGTTTTACGCGTATTTTCTGGCTGATGTTATGCTTCTGATGACATTAATATCAACGTCACCTAAATACAAACTATAGAACTTTTGCAATTTTCTCGGTGATGCATACCTGACAGCTAAATTTGCATCCATCTTGCATCTTAGGAAGTATAATCAGGGTTCCCACTCATTTCTTGAAGTTATTTTCCGGGACTTTTCCAGGACATTTTCAGGACTTTTCCAGGACATTTTCAGGACTTTTCCAGCTGCTACAGTACTAGTCAAGTTATCACAACATAGACTAATAAATTCCACCCCAAGCTTTGAGAGAAGTGTTATTTTCTACAACTGAGGAGCTCATTTGCAAAAACAGTTAACCACCATTTAGAAAAAACAGAGTTCTCTGCTTCTACAAATAAACTCTTCATTTACTTTTTGAATTTTTTCACCAAATCACACTCACATGAAGTAAAGGGTTTTAATGATGTTAAATGGAAATAGGAGGTTTGTACCCGACAGCGACGAAAAGCAGTTAACTCCGTTTTTTCTAAATGGTGGTTAACTGGTTTTTTAAATTAACTCTTATATTTTGTACAGCGATATAGCAGAGACGAGGCAGAGATGAAGCAGTGACGAAGTAGCGACGAAGCAGACGAAACAGCAATGAAGCAGAGATGAAGTAGCAACGAAGCAGTAACAAAACAGAGATGAGGCAGCGATGAAGTAGCTACGAAGCAGCAATGAAGCAGCGATGAAGTAGCTACGAAGCAGAGACAAAGCAGCGCCGACTTCATCTCTCACCACACTGTGTCTGCAGTCCACACTTTACAGTCCAGGGGCCTCATTTATAAAACTGTGCGTAGGATCTTTACTAAAAGTGTACGTACGCCCAAAACCTAAAGTTTGCATACGCCAAAAAATATTCCGATTTATAAAACCGTGTGTACGCACAGATTCAAGCAATTTCCCCTTTATAAATCACACTCTTCCTGGAAGTTTGCGCAGGTTAATTTGGCTCATATTCCGCCCCATACACACCCACATTCTTCCATAAATGGTCAATGCAAAGCACCTTATGTATGTTTCTCCATATAAATGAGCCAGCTGATCTGAGGCATTTAAAGCTTAATCCTGGCGAACGAAAAGAGAATAAAACGTAATTTCGCAGAGAATGAAGTAGAGGTGCTTATTGGTGAGGTGGAGCCTCACAAAAACATTTTATTTGGGCGTCACAGTAGAATACACAGATAAACTAAAGTCTGCTGAGTGACAGCAGGTTGTTGTGGCGGTGATGATGTAACAGAGGTCTGTTCCAGAGGTCGAGCTGTAGAACTGTGAAGGAAACACGGTGTCAGTCCTACTGTGTGCAGAACACAGAACAGCTTTTTGTGTTGTGTGGTGTGACGATCCCAACCCCCCTGCCTCCCTCCTGCATCTCAATACCTCAGCTGGTCTTTGGTTAGGCCGATCGCTCCACGACTGAGTGCGCTGTGGTCAGCAGCTGCTGATGCGTCGGGGGGGGGGGGGGGGGGGGGGGGGGGGGGGGGTTACAGTTTCAGCGGGGCGGTTTATCTGGGTCCAGTTTGTAGAGAAAAGCGCTGCAAAAGTAAATCTGCTTATTAGCCAGCCGTAATCATTGGACCAGGAAATCATGGCGATCCCTTCTAATTCCAAGTATACCTAACTGCAGCCACAGACCCAGAGGCGTGTCATCAAAATGGGCGTGGTTTGCTGTGAAAATGGGTGTAGTTTGTACTAATCTGGGCAGGTGGTCGTTAGGGTTAGGGGAGGGGTTAGGGCTAGGTTCCACTCAATCCAACGGTGGGCGTGGTTTAGTAAAATGGGCGTGGTTGTAGGGGCGTGGTTTGTAGTGGCTCCAGCTGCAGCTAGGTGCTACTCTCTAATGCTCCCATCTGTAGGTCCTCCAGCAGCACCAATGCATCCATGCGCAGCATTACGCACAAGTGTCCCGGCAAAAACCAACTCAGCAACCGCGTGACCCCCGACAAATCCTCCCTCTACAACTAAATACTTAAGAACTCAAATACCACACGATATACCCACAGCCTTATTATATTATATAACTAATTCCCTGGTAATAATACACTATGTACAAAAGTGCTAAATAGAATAATTAATATGCTTAGATCAGTCAGTCTGACTGCAGGACCTTGTCACAGTCTGAGTATTAATGCGGTAAATATATCACCCTGATCATTGGGTAGAGGAAGATGATGGTGAGAAAACTTGATGAAATGTTGATTTAACATATAAGTTTGCTTACAGACCTTTTTATTTATTTGAAAGGTTCTTATAGTTTCAGTTCAACTTCGCAACATAAATCACACTGCTGCTTTGAATCCTCTAAAGACAGTCTGTGATAATAATTTCAAATGAAGGGGGAATTAAATGTTTGAGAGTGACAGGACATAGCCTGCACGGGGCTCGATCCCCACCCAGAGGAAAATTTTACTTCTCAAAGCTTTCTCTTTTTTTGCATCTTTTGTTTCTACTAGAATTCACTCGTAGAAATTTAAATATTCTTATTTCAGACTTAATGCAGACATCCTGAGAATTATTTGAGAAATGATTGAGATCTCCTTTGGAACTGGAAGTGAGACCAGGTTGAGATTTCGTGCAACTTTTCTATCTGGAGACGAAGCTGAGAAACAGGAGAAATGAGCCATTGTCTCATTTAGCTCTCACATGGATCTCACATTTGTCTAGAAGTAAATGAGACCTTTATGAGACCACCTTTCCAAAATTATTTTCCTCTGGGCATCTCCAAAATGTGCGTAAGCAAGGTCTGTAGTTTGCTTAAAGTTACGCACATTCCTAAGCTGTTTTTTTTTTTCTATAAATCTCAACTTTTGCGTAAGAAGTTAAATGTGAGCTTAATATTCATGCTTACTACATGGTGTCTTAATCAGACAAACATATTAATATATCTGTCTCACTGTCTTCTGATGTCGCTGCCTCAGAGTAACGGCTCCGAGCTACTTCACTTCAAAACAATTTTTGTAACAAACGGCATTGATTTTCAAAGCTATGCTGATGATACCCAGCTTTACATCACCGTGTCTCCTGATGACCTGATACCAGTTAACACCCCTTTTTAAACTGCATTTTAGATATAAAGTCACGGATGGCAGAGAACTTCCTACAGCTCATCCAGGACAAGACTGAAGTTTTAATCATTGGTTCTGAAGACAAGAAAGAGATAATTTTACCAAAATTACGGAATTTTAATCTCTCACTGTGTGAGAAACTCTTTGTTTTCTACATAAAAAGCAAAACAAAACCCACAAACAAACAAAAATCACACTGCAGCCACTGGAACAGACGTAAAATTCATGAAACTTCCCGAAGTAAATCCACTGCCCTCTGCGTGCTCCTCTGCACACATTCAATGACGTTTGCGGAAATAAAACAAAGTAAGAGCCCATAAAGACTATCTAAATACCTTCATCCTTCATTTGTAGTGATATTCACCATTATCCAAAATTTATTAGTGAATACTGTTAACCAACCTGATCTTACAAAAATATGTGACATGAGCATGAACATCCTCATTTGGGTGTCCCCAACATGTAACTGCTTCAAATTACGTGCCACTGACACGCAAAGTGCAATGTTAAGTCAATGGTGAAGCTTTTCCAGGGTTCCCATGTGTCCTGGAAAACCTGGAAAATGATTGAACAGTTTTCCAGTCATGGAAAAACACATGGAAAATGAGAAAAAGAGTAAAATGTCCTGGAAAAGCTTGAGCTGTCCTGGAAAATTATTTTTCCCCCCTCCTCGCCACTACGTTAATGTTACGTTGCAGTTTTATTGCCGTTTCGTCGCTGCCTCTTCAAGGCCTCTTCATCTTTGCTCATCGCTGCTCTGTCGCAGTTTCATCACGTTTCATCGCCGCTTCGTCGCAGCTTTGTTGTCATTTCGTCAACGGCTTTGTCGCAGTCATGTCACCATTTCGTCGCTGCTTCGTCACCGCTTCGACGCAACTTAATCTTCGCTTCATTGCCGTTCCATCACAATTTCGTCACCATTTCATTGTTGCTTTGTAGCTGTTTCAATGCTTTTTCATCGCCACTACGTCGCCTTTTTGTCACCATTTCGTAACCACTATGTTGCCGTTTCCTCACCGTTTTGTTGCTGTTTCATCGCAGCTTTATTACAGCTTTTTCTCCACTTCATCTCCGCCTTGTCTCTGTTTTGTCTCTGCTTCGTTGCTGTTTTCTTTTTTCATCTTTACTTCATCGCTGTAAAAAAAGCTACAATTGTAGAACACTTCTCAAAAAAGCTTCTGGTGTAAGTTATTAGTCTATTTTGTGATAACTTGACTTGAACTGTAGCAGCTGGAAAAGTCCTGGAAATGTCCTGGAAAAGTTCTGGGAAACAACTTCTAGAAAAGAGTGGGAACCCTGTTTTTGTGTCCCCAGACACAAACTTTTCTGTTTCAAATTACGTGCTGCTGACAGGTAAAACTGTGCAATATAAAATCAACAAGTCCTCCAAAAAATCACATCCATATTAGGTCGTTTGTGCATGCAAAAATTACAGACTATATTATGTTTTTAATATCCACTCAGTTTATATGTGCTATCCAGGTTTTTTTGCTGTTGCTACCTGCGGAAACCTGGAATCAATGTATTGGTTTTTGTTTGTTTTTTTAGAAAATCATTGTTTTGATGAAAAAGTTGCAGCTCTCTCCTTTAATTGCCAATTCTTCTAATGCACCATTACCTATAAAAATGATTTTGTCTGATCTTGGAGGTGTAGGGAAACTTACCGATAAAACATCATAAGGCACAGAAACTGTTTCCAACTTTGCAGCACAAAACCTGCTGATGAGAGCCGCATGCAAAAGGAAAAACTTCAGGATTTACTGTGTAGTGGTAACATGAGGAGAACTAATCTTTTACTGACTATGAAGTACAGCAATGAAACTGATGTGACAATTAACTGAAGAGAGTCCTGTTGAAAGCATAAATAAAGGCTAAGTGGTAAAAATGTCTGCCGCCCCGCTGCTGTTCATGAACTCGCTGTGCCAAATGCTTGACACTGCTTGCGCAAGAAGGGTTCTTTTAAAAAATGACCCCATTTGCATGAAAAAGGCACATGGCTTCAGGGTGGCAGGGAGGGAGGGGGTGTCGGGTCTGGAGGAGACAGACGGAGACTCTTGGACGGATGCACTGAGATTGCTGGCTCTTTCCCAGCCAGAAGACCAGAGACACTGCTGGATATGATCAACTCTGACTCTGAGGTACTGGATGAGGAGCCTGGGCTGGACTTGGTTTCGGCTGTCCCGTTTATTTGGCTGCTGTTTCCATGTTTCTCAAGAAGACTTTGCACTGTTCTGGAGAATAAATGGGAGTCTGCAACTGAGACAAGAGCAACGATGAATTATGTGGAAGCAAAGCAGCTGTTGAAGAACGACTCACTAAAACCCGTCTGGCTCGTCTTCCCCTGCAATCCTTAAGCTGCTTTTCACGCCATTTTGTGTACAATTTGGATTTGGTAAATATACCTTTCCAGGTGAACTGGGTTGTTAACTTCAGGTGGAAACAGCACCTGCTCAGAAATGACTGGAGCCTTGCTTACTGGATTCATACTCTTCTTGCTGAAGGTACTAATTTTCTAATTTCCTAAAATGCTATATTTCTGGTTTGTTCATAACGTGTGAGACAGGCAATAAGATGCTGCACAAATCAACCTGAAAACATTGATATTTCACATTGTAGAAGATTTTTCCACAAGCAGATGAGGTAAACTGGACTTCTTTTCCTGCAGGTGGTTTGTGAAAGTGAGCCAACTCATGCTGGGACAGACAGAGTGGACGACTCGTATGGTGAGAATGAAAACTTAAGTGAACAGCACATTTTATTTTAGCTCTTGTTTCTCTGCTCAGACCTTCAAAGGCGTGTTCCATGATGCATATTTGATTTCACCTCATTTGCTATGTCTTACTTCCTAGTCCACCTAACACCACGGTGGGCTCTCCGGCTGGTCAATGACTCGCTGCCCTTCTCCAGAGCCGACAGCTTCTGCAGAGGCCAGTTCAGTTCCCTTCTCCCACTGGACCAGTTAGAGGACCAGGAGGAAACTCTGGAGCTTCTACGGCAGATCGGACTCCGCTCACCAGTCTGGGTCGGGGATCCCAGCAGACCAGCCTCCAAGCCTGTGGCCGTCTCCAGGCAGTGTGAGTAGGAATAGGGATGTCACGATTACAGATTTTTTTGGTACTTATTATTATTGTCAAAGCAATAATTATGATTTTGCGATTATCATGATTATTATAACTTAAAGGCGCTATAGAAGATGTTTCGGCATTTCAGAAAGCAGAGACTGTTCGCGAGTTTTTGAATAAGGTGCATGTGCAAGACCAAGCTGCTACAGAATGACATTCACGAGCCACTCGCGTTTAGCAGACGGCAGTTACAGATTCTCCATCATGTCACAAACGCAAACAAAACACATGTCGTCGTCTGAACGTTGTTAACTGCTAGAAGAATGATTGTAAGCAACCTACTGTAACCCTGTGTTCACACCGGACGCCTCCATTCACATATGCGCCTAGATTTTAACGCGCAAATGCTGGATATTTACTCCCTTTATTCAGGTGTTTTTTTGCGTGAATGGAGTGAATGATGCGTGTGAATGAAGGGTATAGTATGCGCAAATAAAACGCTTCATTTGCACACCAAGTTTCTGGAGTGGGGGATAGTGGTTTGCCACACATCAGTCACTCCAGTCAAGTGAACATGGCAGAACCCAGTTATTTTGAGTACTTTGAGAGAGCTGTGGCGTTGTACCTGCTTTGGACGCTGTAGAACCGAAGACGCCGGTACGTTTGGATTCACCAGATTCTCCAGAGGCGCTCGAAGCTCAGTGAATTACATCACCTGATCCAGGAGTTACGTCTGGATGACGGTCGCTTCCAGGGGGATTTCCCAAGCCCAGTTTGATGGGCTTCTGTTGGGGAGGATCGGTGCTGCATATCCCTCCAGGATACAAACTACAGGCCAGCTGCTGAGCATCTGTCCATCTGCCTTCGTTGAGTAAGCTAGCCGCAGCTAGTTAGCGCTTCCAACAAAACTTCCAACAACTTCCAGCAAAAGAATGTGGCTGCTGTCAGTTAGCTAGCTATTGTAGCTCAGTTTAACGAGTCTCTGCCATCTCCTCACCTCCACCTCTCAAATTTAAACTAGCTGCTTAAACTTAACTCATAACTGGCCGCTTTCCTGCTGCTTTCATCCTTTGAATCACAACACACAGCAAGTGTTTGTTTACATCAGCTGAGGCTGAATTCCTGGTACTGAAGTGTCATCTTACCCTCGTGAGACAATCCTGATCTCGTGAGCTTCAGGTTTTCACTCGCAGATCAGTCTGGCTACTTTTTGTTGAAGAGAATTTGGAGCAGTTCACCAAACGAATGTCCAATCAGCATTGGCTTTGAGGAGGGTTGAGGTGTGACGCAACGAGAAGCGACAGTTCAGTCTAAACAACATGGCGGCTTCAACGGATGAAACTAGCGTCAGCATGGCTATCGCTGAATTTTTATCAGAATTACTGCCAACACGTTTCCTGTTTGCTGATCTAACCCCAGCAAACACAAGACGTCATTTCAACATTGTTTTTTGGGCTAAATCTGGTCGGTCCGTTATAGCCATATTTAAGCCTGAAAATAGACGTTGAAAGTGGTGCTAAGTTTGGACCGTCTGATTTTGTCCAAATTTAGCCCAAAATTAGACGTTGGAAAGTCGTTGAAAAACGTCTTTTCAAGGTCTAATTGAAAGACGGCTTTTCACCTTTCACTTTTCAACCAAATCAAAACGTTGTTTCAATGTTTTCAACAGATGGACATGATGTCTTTTCAACGTCTTTTCAGCCTAATTTTGCTGGGTGGGAACGAGCCATTGCCGGCAGCAGCAAGAGTAGCCTGGCTTGTGGTTGTGTTTTCATTGTCGCTCTGTTAGTACGTTGTATGCTTCATTGATCTGATTGGTTGATTTGGCCCGTCTATCACCAACATAGGTGTATAGACAGATGCCTTATCCAATCAGCTAACCAGTATTTTGGCCCCTTCCTAAAACTACTCTAACTGATGATTCCCAGATGGATATGCGGGAGCAAATCCATTTGGCGGAGTCAGGTTAGTGTCATCTAGTGACCAAACTGAATACTACGCTAGTCTGAACACAAACTCATATTGACTCATATTGGTTTTTGATAACAAACAACCTTGATTTATTTATGTAGCAAGGACAGAGCCACATGTTTCTCCAGGAACTACAGGTGCTCTGTTTCCGCTGCAGAGTGTCGGCGTTGTGACATTTCATCCTGTCAAACACCGGCTGCAGAGACGGGCAGCTTTTGGTTAATGAGGTTTTGGCTGACCGGGTTTTCAGTCCTAAATTTGGTATTATTACACCGCTTTTGTGTGCAGCACTTTGTGATTTTATCTGTGAAAAGCGCTTTTCCCTTCTTACTATAAAGGAGAGCAGCGATCTGCAGAGCGCCCGTCCATTCACATCACGTCTCATTCATGATAGGGCTTGTATTGTTTGGGCTTATAAAACGCTCAAGTTCAATTTTTTCAACTCGAGTGAATGGGCAAAATACGTTCTATTCGCACAAGTAAAACGCTACATTTGCACTGATAAGACGCGTGTTTGGGGCTCGTTGCGCCGCAAATTCACGTCAAACACGTCACCCCAAGCAAACGCGCATCTATTCGCATCTGTACATTGACTTAACATGTAATTCATTCGCGCAAATAATTTTATTTGGGTCCAGTGTGGTGAGAGTGCGCCGCTTTCGGTACATAGTATTACTCTTGCCAATCACTTTCATTGGCCCTGGCTACATGGTGTTTTTTCATTCAGAATTAAAATATCCTCTTCTGTGTTTACATTGAAATAATAATTCTGAATTAAGGTTTACATGGAAAACACATTTATCTAATTCTGCTTTAGATCTGGTGGTTAGGAAGAGTTCTGATTGGACAGTAGGCAAACGTGACGTAGTTACATCCATTTACGTTTACCCGGAAGTGAACGGACGTTGGTTCCTGGTCCTTTTAGTTTCGGCTATGACATGACAGCCACCTGATAACACAGATTTTCACTGTATTTTGATTGTAGTTTTGTAGCAGCAGCTCAACACTAACATACTACTTAGTTTCCGCCGGCTGGCACGAGTCCAGCACTTGTTTCTCGTGCGCTTGGACAAGCGCCATTATGAGAGGACAAGACAAGAAGCATGCACAGAATGACAGGAATTAAGTTAAAGCGGAATTAATGGTTACATGTGAGGGGAATTATATTATCGGAATTAAAAGAGGAATACACCAACTCCCTAGTTCGGGATTAAGTCTTATTCAGAGTTATCATTTTTTGTTTGGAATTAAAGGTTTACCTGGTTTTCCTAAAGCAGAATTAACTTTAATTGGGAATTAAAGAGGAATTAAAACTCTCATGTAAACAGGGTCATCGATCAGTCTCACCTATTACCCGTTGAATTGACCGTCAATCACTCTTAATATGGTAGTAAGAGTAATTAACGGGCCAACAGACAAATGAAAAATGTAAGGAATGCAGAGATGATTGGCAGATGCTTTTTCAGCCCCATTACTTTCACAGCTGATGTATGATGATATTTATATGTTAAAAGCTTTTAATTAATCATAGCGTATGGGGAGGTGAACCCAATTTCATGGAATATTGCTGAATTGCTATAATCAAAAAATTGTTGTAAGAAACATCTTCTACAATGCCTTTAATACCCAAACACTACAAATATATAAAATCACATAATCATCCCTCACAGGTCTTAAATTTTAATGAGATTAGTCAAAATTGATGCGTTTAAGTGCTGATGACATGATTTTGACAAAAACGTTCATCATAATGATCTATGAAATGGAAATAGGCGTGCCTGCATAAATGAGTTATCAGGAAATGTTGCTGCATTTCAGACTGTGGCACTGTTCATAGAAACCAGATGTGACATGGGCGGGGGGGGGGGGGGGGGGGGGGGCTATACACCACTGTCAATATGGATGTTAATGGGTTTATTGCAGTTTTTAAGTTACTTTTCTAGTTTTACAGATGGACAGTAACAGCTCAGTCTTCTGTTGTATTGCCAGTTATTGTTTAAAAGCTCATAAGGATAGTGTTAGTTTATTTATGTTTCCTACGGATCTTAAATACATTAGAAGAGGATCAAATAGGTGGCTCTTAGGGCTTTGTACTTGCTGTAGGTGACGCGTCCGCGTCCGTATCATGGCTGGCACACGTTCCTAGCTTTCATTTTGATGCGAGTGTTGATGCAGGGTGATGTGTCACGTGCACGTGGTGCAATATTGACTTGAACGCTACAGGTGCTCATGTGTAGAAAAGTATGAACACGAGATCAGAGGTAAACACAACGGTGAGTTGTTTAGAAGAGTGCCACTCGGACACTGCTCACAACTACCAGCGTCCCTGTTCCATTGTGACAATACTGGTGCTGCAACAGTTTGAAGTGCATCTTTCATTTTAACACATGTAGAAGCCCTTGTAGTGTATCAGGTCCACACTGAACATTGCCAATGCAAAAATGTACAAATACTAGTCCGACGGGGCTTTCCTGCCACTCCATCTGAAAATAGTGCCCCCAGCAACAGACCGGAAGTGACGTAGGGGTAGGCGAACACTCCAGACTCTACTGATAAAAACATGGATCACAGCAGGAGGAAGTGACTCTGAATACGACATTCATCACAGTTTTACTGCTGAAGGCCACTGACATATGCAGAGACATGAGCATGTGGAAAATAACATTGAAAAAAATTATTTTCTAAGTCACCTCTCAATTAGTTTTCATTTTGGATTCATGTGTACAAGATTCTTGGTGTCACACATTTAGACCTTCTACGGTCTTTACACCGTTTAAAAAATCTGTTCTTGTTTATCTGATTAATTTCATTATATTTTAGCAACCATTACTATGTATTTGTACAAGCGCTTTTACAGATTTTGGAGACCAAATGTGGAAAAAAGTCGAGCGAGCCACTGATAGTGACCAAGGAGCCGATATCAATCGTCCTGGGAGGAAGAAAAGACGTCCTGTAAGCCAAATGTGAGCTCAGTCTGGAGGGACTACAGTTTCCTCCTTCTTCTAGTTACTCTGCGGTAAGAAATCCTCGCTTTTCCCAGGATTTTGTGCTGAAAAGGCAGCGAAGAAAACAAAGTGTCTGATGCGGCGGCAGTCCTGCGGGTTGTGGACGGAGTGAGTTATCTGTCCCCGGTTCGTGAGTCTGCGCCACCGCTCTCTCCGGAGGACAACAATGGGACAGAAAGAGTTTTTGCCACGGATCGTGTGTATGGGCGTTTATGAGTCCCGCCTCCGGCTTTGAGCTCTTGATGTTGAGAGGAACAGCGAGAAACAAACATTGAAACCTGGCAGAAAGCAGCTGCGCCGGTTAAAGCTAAGCTAAGCTAACGTTTCCACATCCCTGCTGTGGGCAAGTCAGTCCAAGGAGAAAGGACGTCTCTGGCGGCGATCAAGAAGGTGCTGGCCGGGAGAGTTCAGCCTCACCTGTAGAGGTGAGGTTAAGAAAGAAGACGGATGTTCAGAAAGACGACGTCTAGCTGCTAATTGGCTGTTGTCTCGCCGTTTATTTGTTGTTGTTTTGCATTGGTCAGCTGTGGAATTCACAGGACTTCACCTACTCTGACATCAGAGGTCACATCATTCCAAAACTGTGCGGTGATTGTGAACGAGTTTTATCCCCCTTCCCTTTTTAAGAAACACTTCCTAATTCTTTTCAACTTAAGAGACTTAACAGTTACTGCCTCGTCTCAGGGAAGGATTTTCAGCCATTATAAAGAACATGAAAGATACACTTTAAGGTAAATGGTTGTTTGTGGAAATACGCAGGAAATACGCTGTGACCGGCATCACAGCGTATTTCCTGCGTCGTCTGTGAATATACTTGCTGCAGCACTAAGCAGCCAAAAAGCTCAATATCAGAGGCCACTGCTAGGAGCAGGACACAGCACTTAGACACTGAGAATGTGAAAAGGTCAATCTGTCGGTCAGATTGTATTTCCGGGGCGTGTGCTCCAACCACCCCTGAAAACAAAAGCATCAAAAGCATCTAAATCGCAGCGACTTTCTGGTCAGTCGGGGTGGGCCTTTTTCCTCCGTCCATCTACCTGTTTTGGCCACACTGTGATGTGAGCAGCCATCTTTAGCTTCACATCCAATTTCATGTCGGACTGCTTCTTATTTCAGCTTGTGTGCCCAACTCTGACCCCACAGACCCCACGCACTCTCCTCACCACCCCTCTTCTGTTTACATGTAATGCTGGAGGACAGCTGCTGTAGAACACATTTTTGCCCGTTTCCACTTCAACAAGTTTGTTCTCAGTCAATTCTTTATTTTTCTTTACTGCCGTAGTCATATTTTGTCTTTTTGATGGTGCAATAGTGTGTCATGTAGAGTGTCCCCAAGTTTACTAGACTGGTCTGGACTCAGGTCTCAGTAGTTTTGCTATGAAAGACCGCGACAGCCAAAAAACAGTAATAACATCTTTCATGTTTTCATGTTTTCATATTATGAAGAGTATTTCATTCCCTGGTTTTTTTTTTTTTTTTTTTTTTTTTTTTTTTTTTTTTTTTTTTTTCTCCCCCCTTTTTTTGGCTGGGGGCGCGCCATCTCCCCCGGGGGGGGGTATTTTTTTTTTTTTTTTTTTTATATTAAAGCTTTTCTTTTTTTAAAAGTCTTTATAAATAAATTTCTTCATTATTATTTTTTACTGTGGTGGATGTCTTTATTTAAATTTAGGGATGCACCGATGCATCGGCTGGACATCGGTATCGGCCGATGTTTGCCTCGTTAACTGCCATCGGCCATCGGCCAAAAAAAATGACATTCGCCGATGGCAGTGGCCGATTATTATATAGCCTGAAATTCACTGCGGGATTGCGGGAATCGCGCATAATACCATCAACACCCGCAAACTTCGCTCGTATAATGCGGGAAATTTCCGCTTGCAATTGCAGCAACATAATGTGCAGTGAACGTTTGCATCGGAGCCATGTAATAGCGAAGCATAAAGGGCTCAACACATTAAGGCGATGTCGCTCCTTCTCCTTTCATTCAGGAGGAGTGACGTTGCCTCCCGCGTTGGCCATTAAACGCACGCTGGCGCGCTCCCTTCTCTCTCTCTCTCCCTCTCTGACCTGTCAGATGTCGCAGCTTCCCCCTTGTTTATAAACCAGCCATAGTTGGCGGATTTCCCGCCGGTAAGACGATACTTTCACGGAGTCTTATAACGTAAATGTAACTTCGGGTCACCTGGAGGGAAGCTGGTCTGGACCAACACCAGTAAAGATCTGCGCTGTGGCAGCGCTGGTGTCGCGCTCGTTTACGACCCAAATCCTCCGGATCCTCAGGTAGCGCCGGTGCTGGTCACGGTACCAAGCAGCCCAAAGAAAAGTTTTATCCTAACTGGCTCAGAATATCCGTGTTTGATCATAATGATGGAGACACGAGCTGCTCAGTTTAATGTTGGTGTGATGAGACCAACATCAGCGCTGCGTCACCGTTTCTCACATGGCAGCTAAATGTGAGATCGATTCATAGATAAAGATAGTATTGATAAGTAATAGGTTGATATGATGAATACATTTTATATTTTGATGCATAGGCTAAACAGCATTAAATATGCCCTATTAAAAATCTAAATTTGGTATTATTTTGGAGAAAGAAGCTGATTTGGAGAATGTTTCCTCATCATTTTCTCACTGCTCTTCACTTGTTCTTGTTTATCTTTTATCTTATCTTCTTTATTATTTTCTGTGTTTTTATTTTCTTTCCTATTAAGTATCTTTGGGTGTTCTTAAAGGTGTTCTTAAATGTATTATTATTATTATATTCATTAAGTTTCTGACAGTTTTCTAGCCTTGCATGTAGAAGATGCTCCGTCTTCCCCAAGACCAGTTTTATTTTAACAGAACTTTTATCAAACACAAAAGATTATGTAGAGGAGAGAGAACAGAACAGAGCTGGAAGAAAGAACTACCAGAATAATGCAGTTGAAAGATGCAACAGATTACTGCAATATATACTTTTATACTGAGTTGGTAAAAACTGATGATGGCTGATAAAGAGACCAGAGAGCTGTCTAAGATGGAAACTAAGGACGAAAAAGATAAATAATGCTCCTTATTAATCTGAGGTACGGGTAGGACGCTGTAAGACCTGTGGTAAAGCGCCCTGTAAATATCCCCCCCAAAGTATACAAATCCCCCTTGGTGAAGCATGTAAGGGGGGAATTCCCCCCCCATTTTGAGAAGTGAATTTCAAGCCCTGATATATATATATAATGATTTACATGTGTCATCCACACTGTGCTTAAGAAAAACTCTTTTTTCCCCTCTTTTTTGGGCAGGTGGGGGGAGATACTGGTAGAAGGCATCCACGCACTTTCCTCAGTAGAGAAACGAAGATGACGGCGGTCGTGTCATATTTTACCGTTTCAGAAAAAGATCAGCGTTACGCAGTTTGCAGTACATGCTCCACAAATATTTTTTATTGGGCCATGAAAATAATCTCATTGAATATGTTTTTGTTTATTAGGCTAAAACCACTCAATTTTGTTGGGCAATATACTGAAGCATTCTTTTTAGTGATTATCAGTCCCAGGTTTTTGAAAAGTTTTCAGAAAAGAGCTTGTTATAACTAATGTCAACCACAAAGTGACATTAAAGGTTGTTTCTGTTTCATTAATTGGTCTGATTGAATTTGTGCTCATTCAAGGATAGACTGATGAAGAGCTGAAAGACTTGTACATTTCTGTGGCACATAGGAAGTAATAAATAAAAATAGAAAACATCGGCCATCGGCCAAGTTGTTATGTTAAACATCGGTATCGGTATCGGCCCAGATTTTCACAATCGGTGCATCCCTATTTAAATTCATTTAAAAAAAATTAAAATAGCCTATTCATTTGTTGACATTTACTGTAATTTAAAATAAACCTGATGTTACTCATAAAGCACTCAGTACTTGTAGTTTTTTTCTTTGAATACTTTTTTACTTTTACTTGAGTAATTATTTGGATGACTACATTTTACTTGTACTTCAGTAATATTTTTCTAAAGTAACAGTACTTCTACTTGAGTATAATTTTTGGCTACTCGACCCACCTCTGCATCACAGCCAGGAAAGTTCTCCTGTCTGCAGACACTGTTTACTGGACGTGATGAGAATTTGAACACGTAAAACTGCGGTTAAGTCTGCTAGAATATTCTTCAGTCACCAGTGTTTGTTACACAAAGCGGTGATGTCCAGCTGTGAACACAGACAGCTTCTCCTCTGGTCTTCACAGGACTTCTCAGACATCACAGGACTTTTCTGGCTGCTTCCAAAGATGCATCCTTCCTTCCTTCCTCATCTTTATGAACGGGAACTATTTAAAACTCAACTGGAACCATGTTGTTATCTTCCCATTTTTAAAGCCTAATTATTTGCTGTGATTTAGCCGCATGCTCACAGTTGGTCTTAGCCCGCTCAGTGCAGGTGTAAGTCGCTCTTTAACAGTTGTGAGTCTGCTTGGTGCTGTTCTGGGTTGCTCCTTACAGTTCTGAGTCTGATTGGGTCTTGCATGCTGGAGCTGAGTGGACTGAGAGCTGGGAGGTCTTGGAGCTGACTTACAGTTCTAAGTCTGGTTCTAACCTGTAAGATCTGATATTCTCATATTCAGCATTATCACACTTTTCTGAACTGACTGATGATCCCACCACAAAAACCAGTTCCAATCTAGCTGTTCTGGAGCATCTTTCATGTTTTCCACTGCTTTGATTACACATGTAAACCAATGAGCCGACCACAACTGCTTCTACCCGTGACGCCGTGGCATGGAGAGGCTAATTACTAAATGCTAGCAAGCTGGGCCTCTTTAACATTGTAAATTCACGTCAACATAAGTCTGATTGACTTCTAACTGCACAAAACTACTTATTTTGTTTTGTTGTGTTGCAGATTTACTTGAAGTCAAGTAGGGATGTAACGATATGAAAATTTAATATCACGGTTATTGTGACCAAAGTGATCACGGTTATCATTTTTATCACGGTATTATAGAAATACCCACCAGCCCTTTTAAAAATATCCAAAATGGGTAAAAATGTCTACTTTGTCCTTTTTAAAGGGGGGGGAAAAAGATCAGGGCAATTGTAGACAGTTCTCAAGGGAATTGTCCATGTGGGCGCCTTTGTTGACTTCTTCCATATTTTCATAAATTAAACATTGCAAATTGCGACTGCCGCTGCTTTTCCAGCCAATGAGCAGCACTACTGGGAGCTTTTCAAAGCACAGTAACCAGTCATGGATTTAACGATGATTAAAATTTGAAACGGTATTACTAATTGTTGGGAATTTTATCACGGTTAACCATTTTACTGGTAATCGTTACATCCCTAAAGTTGAGGTTGTGTCATCAGCACTTTAAATACAAAGAGATTGAATTAACTCAATTTCTTTTGTTTTTACACATTAATGCATAAACATCAAGGTTATTACTCATGAGGTATTCAAAATCTCAACTTGGTATTACCTTGGCCAGAGCAGCGGACATGTTAGTACCTTATCACAGTGATGAACAGAATCCACTAAAACCCACTTTATCCTCCTTATTTATGACCCATTCCATGTATCAGATAACTTTGTTTTCATTCTGTACTGATTTGTTGTGATGATCTGCCATCACGGTTCAGACATGATCTCTGATTTAAAGTGGCGATATTGAGGAATCTTTACGATTAAATAATTGTTACATTTAATACTGCGATTAATTGTGAAAGTAAATAACCGCGACATCTCTAGAGTCGAATCAGTGGATTTGCGGCCCATATGTTTGTTTTTTACTTCAAAACTAACAGAATTTCTTCTTTTTTTCCTGTTTAGATTTGCGATTCTTAGCTCTAAACTTCCCCAAGGAGTCCCATGAAGGCTTTGCTCATGTCAACATGTCCTTACCTGCCCTGTCGTCCATAACTGTGTGTGTTAGAGTTCAGTGGGACCCAGAGTGGAACGAGGTGTCCACCATCTTCTCCTATGCCGCACCTGTCTTCACCAACGAGTTTCAGCTGCGAGGCCAAGTGGATGTGCAGGGTCGCATCCTCCTGGCACTCATCATTCACGGAAAGCATCTTCCATATAAGGCGTCTTTCCCTAATGATGGAGAATGGCATCACATCTGCGTCACGTGGCGCCGGAGCAGCAACCAGTGGGTTATCTACGTGGATGGGGACAGGAAAGACATGGGCTCAGGCAGTGACACGTACAGGGACATCTATGGGGATGGGATTCTGATCCTGGGTCAGGACCAAGACTCGTTTGGTGGGAATTTCACAGAGCCATTTTTTGGAAATATTACGGACCTGAATGTTTGGAGCATGTCTTTGGAAGCGAGGCATGTTCATGGCCTGAGCTCGTGTTCACCCGTAACCCAGGACAAGCTTTTCAGCTGGAATCTTGAGCTCGTCAGAAGCCCCCCTGTGGTCAACAAGGTGCAGGCTCTCCTGTTTTGCCCAGGTAATGTCACACCACCTCACGACAAATATTTCCCGTGCATGTGAGATACTTTTTCAAGTTTTCATAGGCCACAACTGATTTATTCTTTGTCACAAATCCTTAATTACACATTCACCTGAATATGAAATGATTTTAAAAGAGCTCTTGTGTCTCCTTTCAATGGACATGAAGTACCGTATTTTCCGGACTATACTGTAAGTCACACTTTTTTTCATAGTTTGGTTGCTTGTGCGACTTATAGTCCAGTGCGACTTACATATCAAAATATATACAATTCAATATATTTTTAATTATTAATTCATATTGACTGACATAAGCCAAGTAGTAAATATTACTGTTTAATCTCAAAAGAGGGTGCTCTCGGCTCATGACAACTATATTCTGCTCCAAGGGCAAAAAACCCCAAAATAGCCTCATCTCGGTGAGAGAAGTTCATTTTGGACATCTGGCTTTACTGCCTGTGCGGTGGACAAATCCTCAAAAAACGAGTTTAGCCTTCTTAGTTATGATGTTTATGATCATTTACAAGCATTAACTTTGGAATTAAACTGATTGGGTAATTTTTTTCAAAAACAAGTTGGATATGAAAAATCTGAAAATCCCCCTATTTTAAAGGTAGAGTCCAAAGTCCCCCCACCGTTTCTGTTTGCAAACAACAGCATTTAAACTGAGCTCCTCCCTCTCAGGCCAATGGCCACCTCATTCTTCAGCCTATTGATCGTTTTCAGTCACGTGACCTGCCAGGAGCCCTGGAGGGCAAAAGATGACAGGGGCGCCACAGACTCTGTCCAGACAGACTACAGAAATGTTTAAATCAGCTGTCAGTCGCCGAGAAGGAAAGATACAGGAATAAGATGGAAGTGTTGGACACTTGTGACCCGTATAGAGAAGCGACTGCTGTATATGAGCTGTTAAACATCACCACGTCCCTGCTGAGCTGCATTCAGAGATATTTACATTTGTCTGGTTGAGAGGCGTCACCGTACACCGCTGCCAGAATGAAGGTACAGCTGTGTGAAAGGTTTTCTCACTTTTTTGCATGTTTGTCAAACCTAAATGTTTCAGATCATCAAACAAATATTAATGTGAGTCAAAGATAACACAAGTAAACAGAAAATGCAGTTTTTGAATGAAGGTTTTATTAGTAAGGGAGGGAAAAAATCCAAACCTCCATGGTCCTGTGTAAAAAAAGCGATTGCCCCCCTTGTTAAAACATAAATTAACTGTGGTTTATCACATCTTTGGAAAGCTGAGTTCAATTTCTCTAGCCACACCAAGGCCAGATTACTGCCACACCTGTTCTCAATCAAGAAATCACTTAAATAGGACCTGCCTGACAAAGTTTCGTAGACCAAGAAGATCCTCAAAAGCTAGACATCATGTTGCGATCCAAAAATAATTCAGGAAAAAAATGAGAAACAAAGTAATTGAGATCTATCAGTCTGGAAAAGGTTCCAAAGCCATTTCTAAAGCTTTGGGACTCCAGCAAACCACAGTGAGAGCCATTATCCACAAATGGTGAAACCATGGAACAGTGGTGAACTTCCCAGGAGTAGACGGCTGACCAAAATTACCCCAAGAGCACAGCGACGACTCATCCAAGAGGTCACAAAAGAGCCCAGAACAACATTCAAGAACTGCAGTCCTCACTTGCCTCAATTAAGGTCAGTTTTCATGACTCCACTATCAGAAAGAGACGGGCAAAAATGGCCTACATGGCAGAGTTCCAAGACCAAAACCACTGCTGAGCAAAAAGGACATAAAGGCTCGTCTCAGTTTTGCCAGAAAGCATCTTGATGATCCCCAAGACCTCTGTGAAAATACTCTGTGAACTGACGAGACAAAAGTTTAACTTTTTGGAAGGTGTAGGTCCCATTACATCTAGCGTAAAAGTAAAATGGCATTTCAGAAAAGGAACATCGTACCTAAAGTAAAATATGGTGGTTTTAGTGTGATGGTTTGGGGCTGTTTTGCTGCTTCAGGACCTGGAAGACTTGCTGTGGTAAATGGAACCATGAATTCTGCTGTCTATCAAAAAATCCTGAGGGAGAATGTCCGTCCATCTGTTCATGACCTCAAACTGAAGCGCACTTTGGTTCTGCAGCAGGACAATAATCCAAAACACACCAGCATGTCCATCTCTGCCCCCACCTGAATCCAATTGAGATGCTGTGGCATGACCTTAAAAAGGCGGTTCATGCTGGAAAAGCCTCCAATGTGGCTGAATTACAACAATTCTGCAAAGATGAGTGGAACAAAATTCCTCCACAGCGCTGTAGAAGACTCATTGCCAGTTATCACAAATGCTTGATTGCAGTTGTTGCTGCTAAGGGTGGAACAACCAGTTATTAGGTTTAGAGGGCAATCACTTTTTCATGCAGGGTCATTTAAATTTGGATTTTTTTCCCCCCTTAAAAATAAAAATCTTCATTTAAAAACTGCATTTTCTGTTTACTTGTGTCATCTTTGTCTCACATTTAAATTTGTTTGATGATCTGAAACATTTAAGTGTGACTAACATGTAAAAAAGTAAGAAATTAGGAAGGGGGCAAAAACTTTTTCGCACAGCTGTATATAAGAGCACTGGCAGTTCTCTCTAAAAACTACTATTCAAAGAGAAATAACAGAAATAGAATAATTTCCTCTCATTTTAACTTATTACAACATCAGTTTTAGGCAAGGCAAGTTTATTTGTATAGCACATTTCATGTACAGAACAATTCAAAGTGCTTTACATAAAACATTATAAGCAAAAGGGAGAGAAAAAAACAATTAGAAGCATGATTCAAAATTAAAAGCATTTACGAATAAAAAGAGAGAATACAGAGACGTGCGGATTTTAACTTTTGAATAAAATCTACGTAAATGCAGCTGAGAACAGGTGGGTCTTCAGCCTGGATTTAAATAAACTAAGTGTTTCAGCTGATCTGAGACGTTCTGGGAGTTTGTTCCAGACATGTGGAGCATAGAAGCTGAACGCAGCTTCTCCATGTCTGGTTCTGACTCTGGGAACTGATAAAAGACCGGATCCAGATGACCTGAGGGGTCTATTAGGTTCATACTGGGTCAAGAGGTCACTGATGTATTTTGGGCCTAAACCATTCAGAGCTTTATAGACCAGCAGCAGAACTTTAAAGTATATTTTCTGATGGACCGGCAGCCAGTGTAAAGACCTCAGAACTGGACTGATGTGGTCCACTTTTCTGGTCTTTGTGAGAACTCGGGCAGCAGAGTTCTGAATGAGCTGCAGCTGTTTAACTGATTTTTTAGGTAGACCAGTAAAGATGCTGTTACAGTAGTCAAGCCAACTGAAGATGAATGCATGGACTAGTTTTTCCAGATTTTCCTGAGACATCAGATCTTTTATCCTTGAGATGTTCTTCAGGTGATAGTAGGCTGATTTAGTGGTTGCTTTGATGTGTTTTTCAAAGTTTAGGTCTGAGTCCATCACTACACCCAGATTTCTGGCCTGATTGGTGGTTTTTAGGTGCATGGACTGAAGTTCTGTGACAACCTGCTGTCGTTTCTCTTTGGCTCCAAAACCAATCACCTCAGTTTTGTTTTTGTTCAGCTGAAGAAAGTTGAGGCACATCCAGTCATTAATCTCATCAATACATTTACCAAAAGCCTGTAAAAGGCCCCGGTCTCCTGGTGACACTGTCATATATAGCTGTGTGTCATCTGCGTAGCTATGGTAACTAATATTGTTGTTCTTTATAACCTGGGCCAGTGGGAGCATGTAGATGTTAAACAGAAGAGGCCCCAGGATAGAGCCCTGGGGAACTCCACAGGTCATTTTTGTCTGCTCAGATGTAAAATTGCCTACTGACACAAAGTACTTCCTGTTCTCCAAGTATGTTTTGAACCAGTTTAGTACAGAACTAGAGAGACCCACCCACTTCTCCAGTCGTTGGAGTAATATAATGTGGTCAACTGTATCAAATGCAGCGCTGAGATCCAGTAAAACCAACACTGACATTTTTCCAGTGTCAGTATTCAGACATATGTCATTCATGACTTTGGTCAGAGCAGTCTCGGTGCTGTGGTGCTGTCTAAAACCTGACTGGAAGACATCATAACGGTTGTTTTCTCTTAAAAAGTCATTTAGCTGGTGAAAGCTTCTTTAGAAAGGATGGAGCGCTGTGAAGACATAAATAAAAAGCATATAGGACCGGTATGCAGGAAAAACAAAGAATATCATTCTAAATATCAGCGATACATCTGGTCTTTGTGCCTCTCAGCTGAATAAGAGTGTAACAGGATGTCCACGTCCCTCCTTTAGGAGTTTATTTGTGTTACCGCATCCCTCTGTTTTAGCTAGCAGCTAACGTACACCCATGCAGAAGACGGTGGGTGGCTGGTCGCCTCCATATGACTACAAATCACGCAAACTACGCTAATTATATATGGATGAATGTCGGCGTGGGCATTACTGACCGTTGATGAAGTGTTTGCTGCTAGAACGTCTGGGTTCGGGGCTGGTGGAGGAGCTGCATGGTTTACTGTAGGCCGGGACCGAGGTGCGTTTGATAGAACTGATCCGCTGATCCATTTCTCCTCTTAGGATGTCTTTACAGGACGGAATGCGGTAAAAATCAGGTAAAAACACAACCCCAGCTCTTCCCCCCTCCTGGCGGTTTGTGCACCCGATCGCAAAACAACCGTCTGGTATTTTCCAGCAGCGTAACTGTGTGTTTCTCAGGCTTGTTCTCAGCCTGCAGGTGGCGAGCTAGGGTGTTTTTTGCCCGCCAGGGGGCGTTCCCTACAGGCTGTGACATCACAAAATAACTATCAATTCAGCTTCAAGCCTCTCATTCAGAGCTCAGAAGCAGGTAAAAGCCAAACCAACGTTAACCCTGGTTTTCCAACATGCACTGCTGTTTTCTTTCTTTCTTGTTTTTCCTTCGAGAGTTCGAGTGACTGGCTTCTGCTCCAATCATGAGCTTATTCCCACACAGCGTCATGCCCTTAGCTCTGTCAAACAGAAATCTCCACCCAAAAACGTCCCAACCAGATGAAAACAAAGCGAAAGAGCGAATTACATACACGGGGAGAGGGAGTTGCATTCAAACTCACCACGGCACCCAAGCAAAGGCCCAAAGGTGCGGTTTGAGATGGATTTCACTTGCACAGGTCTAACGTTTATTTTCAGGGGGGAAACTCCGGACTCTACCTTTAAATAAATAAATGCAACTTATATTCCAGTGTGACTTATACTGTAGATGTTTTTTTACTCTTCATGATGCATTGTTTGACTGATGCGGCTTATACTCGTGAGCGACTTATAGTCTGGAAAATACAGTATAAACCCTTCCTAAATGCAGGGCTCTGACATTTGGTCTGACATTAGATGATTATCTCAAACTTCTTTAAAATGAAACACGTTGTCTTCAGTCATTCCTGAGCTTGTGGACATTTCAGTGTTTTCCTGCTTCCTCAGACTGGTTGAAGCTGATGTGTTTGATGATGATTTGGCTCTGCAGTATGTTCTGCGAGCCAGTTTACAGTTAAAATAAAATACAGGGACTAATCATTTGTGGCAGAGGAAAATACTAAAACCAAACACAAACTTGATTTGAATTAAGTTTAACCATCACTTGAGTCTGAAACATCTGTATCAAAAATCTATATACTGTAATCGCCCTGCTTTGGTCCAGAGTCGACCTCTTCAGATATATTATTTACATATTACTGATAGAATTTTAGAGCATCACTCCAAACAGATTCATTTTCATCCTGAAAGTTTTTTTTAGGCAAGCCTGAAACTATTTTTTTATTATTTTTTGTGCTGTGTGTCTTCACTTATTCTTCATCAGTGACACACATACTGATATTTATCCGTCCTAGCTAATCACCATGCACTTCACTTCACTTCATTTCACTTGTTTGTCCCTTGAAGGGCTATTTGGTATGCAGCAGACCAACAAACAATCAGCATCACATTCCATTTAAAAGGAAACATAGACATATAAAAGCACAGTACAAACACGTAAGAAATAAATTAGAAAACAAGAATATGAAATAAGAACAAGAAAATAAGAAAATGCTAGAAAATATGCTATGTATGCACTATGACCCTTGAAGTGCGGTTGTGTAAAAAAAAAGTGTATGCCCGCTTCTTGAATTTGTTTCTTTCCATTTTTTTTTTTTTTTGCATGTTTGTCACACTTCTATGTAATACAAGTAAATACAGAATGTAGTTTTTAATGAATTTTTTTATTAGTAAGGCAGGAAAAAAATCAAACCCTGTGGCCCTGCGTGAAAAAGTGATTGCCCCCTAAGCCTAACTGATTGGGCCACCCTTAGCAGCAACAACTGCAATCAAGCGTTTGTGATAACTGGCCATGAGTCCTCTATAGCGCTGTGGAGGAATTTTGTTCCACTCATCTTTGCAGAATTATTATAATTCAGCCACATTGGAGGCTTTTCCAGCATGAACCGCCTTTTTAAGGTCATGCCACAGCATCTCAATCAGATTCAGGTGGGGACTTTGACTAGGCCACTCCAAAGTCTTCATTTTGTTTTTCTTAAGCCATTCAGAGGTGGACATGCTGGTGTGTTCTGGATCATTGTTCTGCTGCAGAACCCAAGTGCGCTTTAGTTTGAGGTCATGAACAGATGGCCAGACATTCTCCTTCAGGATTGTTTGGTAGACAGCAGAATTCATGGTTCCATTTACCACAGCAAGTCCTTTCAGGTCCTGAAGCAGCAAAACAGCCCCAGACCATCACACTACCACCACCATATTTTACTTTTGGTATGATTTTCCTTTTCTGAAATGCCGTGTTCATTTTACACCAGATGTAATGGGATCTACACTTTCCAAAAAGTCCAACTTTTGTTCAACTCTAATATCTAAATTTGTTTGATAATCTGAAACATAGAACTTTGACAAAGAAATCAGGAATGGGGCAAACACTTTTTCACACAACTGTATTGAAATGGATCTTTTAGAAGAGACCTACTCATTTCATTGTGAGGATTCAAATTTCAAGCAGAATCCTGAAAAATAAGCACAAGGTTCAAAAAAGTTTAAAATAATTCCTGAAGAAATTTTTTTCTTCATGCATAAATATCTTTCTAACCTAAAAATGTCTTTTGGAGCTGGACCTACACTTGGAATACGAACCAAACTCAGTCTGTATTAAGCTTTCTCTCTAAAGCCAGAGAACAAAGACATCTCGATCAGGTCCATGAATTCAATACTGCCATATATATATGTTCTGTATGTGTGTATGTGTGTGTGAAAACAATATAGCAATATTTGATTCATGGACCTGATCGAGCTCTTTGTTGTCTTATATATACCTGAGCTGAGCGTATTGGCCGAGACTTGATACCAATCTGATTCTACTGTTGAATGAATAATCCGTATATCTTGCCATGTGAGTGAAGGCATCAAGGTTGACGTAAACATTTAGCCTTTTAAAAAAAAAGGCAAAAAATTAACACAGATAAAAATGTACTTGATTTGGTTTATTAACAAATAACAAAGTGTAGATTTATTATGTTCTTGATAAAAACAGAAATGATTTGATCAAAATGCTGATCCTGGAACACCTGGAAAATTATTGAACACTTTTTCAGTTATGGAAAACACATGGAAAATGAGAAAAAGAGTTTAATGTCCTGGAAAATTATTTTTCCTCCCTCTGCTTCGCTGCCGCTTCATCTCTGTTTCGTTTCTGCTTCGTTTCTGTTTCGTCTCTGCTTCGTCTCTGTTTTGTCTCTGTTTCGTCTCTGTTTCTTCTCTGCTTCGTCTCTGTTTCGTCTCTGCTTCGTCTTGGCTTTGTCTCTGCTTCATCTTGGCTTCGTCACTGCTTTGTCTCAGCTTTGTCTCGGCTTCGTCTCTGCTTCATCGCTGCTTCGTTTCTGCTTCGTCTTGGCTTCGTCTCTGCTTTGTCTCTGCTTCATCTCTGCTTCGTCTCTGCTTCATCTCGGCTTCGTCGCTGCTTCGTTTCTGCTTCGTCTTGACTTCGTCTCAGCTTTGTCTCAGCTTTGTCTTTGCTTCATCTCTGCTTCGTCTCAGCTTCTTTGTGGCTTCGTTGCCGCTTCATATCAGCTTCATCTCTGCTTTGTCTCGGCTTCTTTGCATCTTCGTCGCTGCTTTGTCTCTGCTTCATCGCTACTTAATCACAGTAAAAAATATAAGCTACAATTTTAGAACACTTCTCCAAAAGCTTGGGGTGGAATCTATTAGTCTACAGTATGTTTTGATAACTTGACTTGTACTGTAGCAGCTGAAAAAGTCCTGAAAATGTCCTGGAAAAATCCTTGAAAATAACTTCAAGAAAAGAGTGGGAACCTCGACAGTTTGAATGATAGTAGATATAACTGGTCTAAATTTCTCTGAATATTAAATGTCATTTGACAGTGTTACTTCTAAATCTTTTCTATGTACATGTCACATACCAGTTTACATAGAACAACTTACCTGTTAAAGTTGTACTTCCGTGGTCATTTCATTAATATTTCTGTGTTCTCCATTATTATTGAATGCATTCTGCATCGTTTCTGTTTAAAAAAAACCTTCTGGTATCTTTGTATCCAGCTGTATTTGTATACTAGAAGAGAGGCTTGTGGTCCAACGGCAGCTTTTCTGGGTCTTTCTCATGAATTTCCGTCTGATTGGCTGCCTCCCATCAGTGTATGAAGGAAGCTCCGCCCTCCGCTCTTATTTCGTTACAGACAGGAAATAGAGCCGACAAACAAGTTTGTTCCGCCATGCTAACAAACAGTTAGCTAATTAGCTTCTCAACTCCAAAGCTACAGTCGTGCCGTCTTTATTTCTAGTGTGTAGTGGAGGGTTACCTGCCTTCCAATGGACAGATAGAAACCCCACGTGGGATACGCTATTTGCAATGTGACGTAGAAGTGCAAGGCTGTTCCCGATTCGCTCTTTTCTTTGTATTGTTTCTCTGATGAGAAAGCACAGCCGACTGGGGGGAACGCAACGCTAGCAAGTCAGCATGTGTAAGTAAACAAGGGGAAACCCTCCGTATTTCAGAAGGAGCAAGTTAAACGGGTTTGCAGTGGAAGGAGGCCTTTAAACTCTGGAGTTGCTTATTTTCATTTAACATGGTGGGGGGATTTCTTTCTTACTGTACATGCAATAATTTTCTGAGTTTATGTTGCAGAAAATGATGAAGGAAAGGCTGAATAGGTGGAGGAACTGGCCCTTGGGATATGCGATACCAAAGTTTTTCCTGTCGATATGATACCAGTTGTTTTTGGTACATTTTCATTAATACCATTACTTTCTGTCCTTTAAAAGAAAATCACATGATTGAACAGTTTGCATTAATATCTTGAATGTAAGGGCAATATCAGATATAAGTATAACTTGAGAACAGAAGTACTGGAAAGAAACACTTTTAAAGCAATAATAAATTATGTTGATGAGTACCGGTAAATTAGACAAAAATATGACTAAAAACTACTTTCAATTATCAAATAACTTACATACAGGTTGATATTATTTACATTTAATCAGTGGAAAATGTTCAAATATAAAATTTAATAGTAATATAAATTTGCCAAAACATAATGTGCAATAACTTTCAGTAAAGCACTGAAAGATTCCAAAACTTCATCATCACCACTAACAGGATCATCATGATATCTGATAGGCTACCACCATCATGTGGCACAGAAGCTAGAATCTGGCTGCTTTCACATCATTTCATTGCCTAAAACTCCTAGAAGTGGAAACAAATTACATGTTTTGTATCTGGACAGTGATATTGCGATATTCCAAAAAGTATCGATTCCTATATTTTGTCTGGCAGGTATCGAAGTATCAACTCCTGGATATCAATATGCTCATCTCTAATTTGCTCTTACAAGATCCATGCAAAAGGAATAAAGTGGTTTCTTTTTCTTCTTTGCTCAAAACAAAACGTGTCTCCTACAGCTGAAATAGATCAGTAGTTGAAAACATCCCTCCAAATCAGCGGTCACGTTGGTCTCACGCCACGTATTTCAGCTTTAAAGGCCCTGCAGCACATTAAAGTCATCTTTCTCTGCTTCTGTTCTCCTGTGTGCAACCATGTGAACGTGTCAGCAGGTGTGCACCAGCAGATGGAGCTGCAGGGCTGCAGGACACTGCAGGGTTGGTCAGATCAGCAGCCACCGCTGGGTCTGACAGACTGCTCGGATCCGTTGCCGTTTATCTGCAGGAGCAGCAGAGGTGAGTCTCAGATCGGCATTTTGGGCTGATGATGCAGCAAGAGTTCAAAAAATGAGACACAAAACTTAAGTATTGCTCTCAAACTCATCCCCATGAATAGGGTTCATTTGTTTTTTAAGAGATTAAAAGAAATCCTGAAATTATTTTTTTTCTTTTTACAGATTAAATGTTTCAGTTGTGTCTATTCTGTCAGAGGAGTAAAAACAAGCTTATCACACAGAATATATAAAAAACCCTATTCATCCAAGAAAGCATTTTTCCTGGCCTTCAATCTAAGTTCCTCATTGTTTCTCCTTTGTTGTATTCATGTATTTATAGCCAGCTTTAAGCATCAGCAGGAAGTCGTTTATTGTTGACTGATCTGTGCAAGGACACTTTCCATCACAGACACGGTGCAGTTTTACAAAGCAATTGTTCAGTCGTTGATAAAAAGATTGAAAGCGAGGGAACCGGACCTTAGCGTTCTGACAGCATTAAGATCAGTTGCCTGCTGTAAGTCAGGAAATAACCTCTGGCTTCAAGTTGAGTGTTTACAGCAGGATGCCGCAGCGGGGTCACGGTGAAAGGAGGATTCGTGTGAGCAGCAGAGCATCGTGTCGGCTGTACGTCACTCACAGATGTGCTGCTTTCTGATGCAGAGCGATACCTGAGGATGAAGCAGATGAGTGAATCTCAGAGCTCTCAGCCAACTGCGTTTATGAACCAGCTGATGAAGCTTTCCAACACAAGCCAGGTAGACAACCTACAGTATACATACGGAACAAAACTTTACCCCTTTTTCACGTTTCCATGTCTTTTTTGCTGTTTATCAGTTGTGAGTGGGATTTAGGGACAGTGAATAATATTTTTGAAAAGGTGTAATAGAGGTTGTTAAAAAATAAATAATGAAGTTATAGCTTGTTTGAACAGGTGAATGACTACCTTCCATATGTCGCCATATTTGCCAAATCTGAAAAGGTGAAGTCAGTTTGCAAAAGTTTATTTTTAAATAGGGGATTATCACGCTTCCGCGTTCCGGTTTCCGGAAGTTGAAACATTTGGCACTTCCTCTTCCGGGCCATGTTAACGACAGCCGTTCCTGCTCTGTTATACTGTTTAAATCGGATAAACTCCAAACATATTTAAGTTTTCATTCTAGACTGAAGTGATACTGGATCAAAAGCTGGATCAAAGCGATCGATTTGCCGCGGTGAAGGGCCGAACTTTATAATAAAACACACGTTTGTTTGTCCCCGGTGGGGCACAACACCGGCACTTCACAGCATGCTAGCATTAGCCATCCATGGCTAATGCTAACCTGTTAACAATAGTCCGCCAGCTACTACTCTGTTAAACTTTGTAAATCGGATAAACGCCAATGCCAAGTTTTCATTCCAGACTGAAGTGATGCTGAGGAAGAAGTGGATTAAAACGGCCGATTCGCCGCGGTGAAGGACCGAACTTTATAATAAAACGACACACGTTTGTTTGTGGCCGGCAGACTGCGCAGTCGTGTTAGCAGGTTAGCATTAGCCAGCTTGATGACGTGCCTAACTTTGTGCGGCTGAAAACACACAAGCATCTAAAAGCGTCTCCTTTCTTGGCAGTCCCCAGTTGTTCCACTGGAAACGGGGAGGTACAGACCCGATTTTCAGATGTTTGTGTGTTTTAAGACGCACAATGTTAAGCACGTCAGTAAACGTTAGCTGGCTAATGCTAGCATGCTGTGAAGTACCGGTGTTGTGCCCCACCGGGGACAAACAAACGTGTGTTTTATTATAAAGTTCGGCCCTTCACCGCGGCAAATCGATCGCTTTGATCCAGCTTTTGATCCAGTATCACTTCAGTCTAGAATGAAAACTTAAATATGTTTGGAGTTTATCCGATTTAAACAGTATAACAGAGCAGGAACGGCTGTCGTTAACATGGCCCGGAAGAGGAAGTGTCAAAAGCTGGCAACTTCCGGTAAGCGTGATAATCCCCTATTGTTGAATCAAGCTGAAAAGTTTAAAGTCTAACAGCTACTATGACTGAATAGTGGTTTAAATGGCAGTAAATATTGGCATCAGGATTATGATGGGGGGGTCCTTGACTAATTTTTTCCTCTGGCAGGGGTCCCTGACCCCAACAACCCCTGATTGATACATCAGCCCACCGATACTGTCGGCCGATTTTTGCGATCTTTGCTGAGATTGGCATTGGCTGATATATCGTGTGAGGTGGCCGATACTCCCGTGTAATTTACAGACTTTTTTTTATATATCCAGTATATTCTTTAAAAGTTTAATGTTTTTATTTAATATGTGTTAACAAGTGCGCTGTTTATTTATATTTATTTGTATTTGAAGTGTTCTGTTCTTTGTTGAGTTTTAGTTTATTTATTTAAAAATGGAGAGTGCATATTAAGGAACATAAATTGTAAATATGCAGGATTATAGCAAAGCTAATTTCCATCCTTAGCCCCCTGACCAGCCAACACAATGAAAATAAAATTAATAAGAACAATAGTAACATTAAAAACAATGGAAGTAGAGCGAGGTACACAATAGTAAAAATAATAAAAACAAAATAAGGATACTGTTGATATCTTTCAGAAATTAAAATAAATATATTCATGTATGCACACACACCCATATATACATTTAAATATATACAGTCGTCCTCAAAATTATTCATGTCCTCCAATTAAAGAAAAAGCTAAGTTAACAACAGTAATTTAAATAACAGAAAACTAAAGAAATTAATAATAAATAAAATTTTCCAAAATTATGGTTTAGTGATATAAAATATTGCTTTTTAATTGTGGTTGAAAAGAATGATTTAAAAAAAACAACCATATTAAACTGTCTCAGACACATTAGAGCACCTTTCCCATGAACAATGGACCAAAATACCCGCTGACAGGTGTAGAAGTTTTTCAGTGATTGCCTCAAAGTGTTGCTCAACAAAAAATTTAGCTTCAGAGCCCAGTTATGCTTATTTATTTGTCTTATTTTTTTGTGTTTGTTTTTAATATTTCTGTTGAACCACAATTCAAAATCAATGTCATGATTTTTATAGAATTTGTATTTATTATTAGTTTTGTCAGTTTCAACTTATTCCACTAACAGGTGATTTTTTTTTCCCCTTGTTTAATTGAAGGGTATGAATAATTTTGAGGACGACTGTAAAAAAAAAAAAAAAAAAAAATATATATATATATATATATATATATATATATATATATATATATATGTATTTATCAGACTGTTTACTAAACTAATCAAAATTGTTCTCACAACTGACAATTTCTTTTTTTCTTTTCTTGGCAACATCAGGTGTATGTATGTATATATATATATATATACATATATATATATATATTTGACATCTCTTTTAATATAAAAACAAGTTAAGCAAATTGTGACAAAAAATCAAAAATAATATCTAAAATTTCAAGTATATTTGAGATAACTTAACAGTTGAATTGACCGAAATTTTAATTTAATGATTTTATTACATACAACGTATTGCACAACAAGTTGGGTACTGGCATGCAAGACCACTATAGACCCCTCTCAGTCACGTGACTCTATTCGGTCACGCAGCCATGCTGGGTGGCAGAAAGCTAGCCTGGATCATTGCAGCTCTCAGTGGTGACCGTACGCTTGCTGTGAGCTGTTTCATTATTGACGGTTCTACATGATTTTTAAGCCAGTTCAGCTTTTATGTTGGCAGCTCAGAAAGCCGTATTTTTCATAAATTTGCCCTTGTTGGTGCTCAAGACCGTTACAATTTTTCCAAATCCTGGTTTACAAACCTCCAAAACTGCCACCAGACAGAGATGTTGCTGCCTGATTAGCTTAGCATGACATTTACAACCTCGTCCATCGACAGTCGCACTTTATAGGAGCAGAAATAAAAGATTACACGTTGTTAGAGGCTTCTAAATATCTGGTGCAGGACAGTATCAGACCTTCATCTGTGGAAAGCGTCCCTGACAAAATATTTCCTCCTCATGTCAGAGATGAAAACAGATAACATTGACATCATGTAAACATTATGGACATCTCCACATTATATTTATGAGTTAACGTTACAATAACTGGGAGAAAACACTGCTGTTTTATGATGGTTTAGTTGACTGACACCACAAAGGAAAATAAAAGTCTGTAAGTTTTATTAACACTGAGAACGGCCGTTAGCTCCGTTAGCTTGTTGTCTTCTTGCAAACGTTTCCAGATCTTCCTTTTGCCTTCTTTGATCTGGACCGCAGACAAACACGAAGCTGGACGGGACATAAGCTGGGGACAACGGGGTGTCTCATGTTTACCTTAAGGAAGACAGAATAATCCTCCGTCACACGTCTGTTTGTATCTGAACAACCGACAAACGGGAAGCGTCTGGTCCCAAAAACGTTAAAACAACTGCAGTTTGCTGCATTTTAGCCGCATCGTCATTATTTTTTATGTAGATAAATATAATCAAACTGAGACCAGCTCACCAAAACATGATTATACAGGATATGTATGTATGTATATATACATATATATATATATATATATATATATATATATATATATATATATATATATATATATATATATATATATATATATATATATATATATATATATATATGTATGAGAGGCCCCTTGAGAGATAATTCAAATTATTATGCATGTTGATGCTGTGACACTGCTTCCCATTGCGATGACTAGGTTGTACCTCTTCTCTACTTCCCATTGCGATGACTAGGTTGTACCTCTTCTCCACTTCCCATTGCGCTGACTAGGTTGTACCTCTTCTCTACTTCCCATTGCGATGACTAGGTTGTACCCTCTTCTCTACTTCCCATTGCGATGACTAGGTTGTACCTCTTCTCCACTTCCCATTGCGCTGACTAGGTTGTACCTCTTCTCTACTTCCCATTGCGATGACTAGGTTGTACCTCTTCACTACTTCCCATTGCGATGACTAGGTTGTACCTCTTCTCCACTTCCCATTGCGCTGACTAGGTTGTACCTCTTCTCTACTTCCCATTGCGCTGACTAGGTTGTACCTCTTCTCTACTTCCCATTGCAATGACTAGGTTGTACCTCTTCTCTACTTCCCATTGCAATGACTAGGTTGTACCCAGTGGTGTAGTCTAGTTGATTCTAGTCGGTATACTGTGGCTGTGTCGTCCGTCCGTCCGCCCCCCCCCCCCCCCCCCCCCCCCCCCCCCCCCCAATCAAAAAAAAAATTCAAAAGAATATAATATATATTATATTGTATATACAAAATACAAAAATATTTTGAGATAGGATGAAATTAAAAAATCATGAAAATGTCATACATTCTGGATTCATTACAAATCAACTGAAATATTGCAAGTCCTTATTGTTTTAATATTGCTGATTATGGCATACAGCTTAAGAAAACTCAAATATCCTATCTCAAAATATTAGAATATCATGAATTCTTATTTTCTGAGACAGTCCTGTATGTTGCTAAAACCCATTTGCTGCACTCATGCAGAACAGTTCATACAGTATTCACCTTTTGTCTTCTCTTTGACTCATCACTGACCCTCCTCATCATCACGTTCTCTTCTCACCTGCTCTCATATCATTATTTGCTCTTTTTTCTCCCTAATTAGTTCTCTCCTGTTCTCTTCTCATCACTTGTTCTCCTTTTCTCCTCCTCATTTGTTTTCTCCTCCTCATTTTCTCCTCATTTATTCATTTATAGGTTTCATAAATCAGAAACTGTTCTTTAATGAAAAGTCTACGTGTTGTAGTTTTTACACAGGACCTCGTTAAATGTTGTCAGGAGAAAACTATTTGAGTGGAATTGCCCTTTAAGCCAAAATCGAAACAGAAGCTGGAAAGGAGTTGCTGCTAACCTCAGCCTCGTTTTTTATGTTGGGGGGTTTCATGTTGACTTTTTTCATGTTGTTTTTAAGGAGAAAAAAAGAGTCTACACTGTGATATCTTACCTTTTACTTTCCTGCTGAAAAGCTGAGGTGTATCTGCTGCTTTCTCTCATATTTTCTGTCCATCTCTGCTCTCATCATCTGCTTTAATCTGACTGCTGCTCTCTCCTGCACATGCGCACACGGAGCTGACAAACTTACTTTAGCTTCGTCTGACATCCGATGGGGGGCTAATCGGACCTCGGGCTTCACACACACATGCACACACCACACCAACGGGAGCTAGGCTAAACCGTTGCATATTTATGGTGCGTTCAAGTGCTGGTAGAAAGCTGGGTCATTTGGTCTTTCATCTGATTTTTTTCAGGAAAAGGTGGTTAAACAGTAAATTCATACCCGGGGCTAGACTCAAAACATCCGGGGCTGAAGCCGCGGGAAAATCGGCTGGCGACGCCACTGCCCACGCCTGTTTCAAACTCCCTCATCTGACTCTCGCTCCAGGCTGCCAGGTCCAGCCCTCATCTACAACGCACCTGCACGCATTGTACATGTGACGCACGTCTTCTCAGCTGAGCAGCGTTGGCGGATCGTGCTGCTGTTCTTCACTGCTTCGTTGAGGCTGGTTTTTACCGTAGGGCGCAAACTCAGCAGCTAACGTGAGCTTCAGGCTTGACAGTTCAGACGTGCCGCTTCCTCACACAGAAAATGGGGAATTTCTGAACGGGAAAGTTATGCAACAAAAACATGCTGACACGTATCTGTGCGCATTTTTCAGTGGTTATACGGTATTTTGGGACTTTTTCTAGTGAGTATACGGCGTATACCTGCGTATCACGTAGACTACACCACTGGTTGTACCTCTTCTCTACTTCCCATTGCGATGACTAGGTTGTACCTCTTCTCTGCGTAGTTCTGCGTGTGTTTGTGTGTGTTTGTATGATCTGAGGATATTTAAGCCACCTGCAGGTCCTCCTGTAGGGGATTGCTTGTTTTGTTTTCCAACAGAGACCTTGGTTGTTCAGGGATCGCGGTACAGATGTACCAGTGAACTGTGTAAGTGGATTCATGTTTTCTCTCCTCTCTCTCTTCCTCTTCCTTACTCCTTTCTCTCTGTTTCACTTTCTATCATTACCTCTGTTAACTTTCATTTCTCCTTGTCAGGCCCAGCAGTATGAAATGGAATGGTGTAATAGACAAATGTTTAAATAAAGAAATAAAATGAATAAACATGATATCAAGTGGAGCCTTGTGTTTATAAAGCTCCGCTTGATAAAGCAAAACTGTTCAACAGAATAAAGCAATCAGATTTCCATTCTGCTTGCTTCGATGCTGGACAGGACAAGTAAGAAAAAAAAAAAAAAGAAATGTCTTTCAAAAAGGACCCCCCCCCAGCGACAAGCTTTGCACCCTTTTAAGTACAAATTGGTACCTCTATTTTTTTTTTTTTTGAGTGTGTATGAAAGTTGGGGGAAAACGGAAAAAAAAAAAAACAATCTCCAGCTGCATTTGAGATATTAAAAAAAAAGTGCTCCAGAGTCTTGCTCAGCATGAGGGGGAGTAGAAAATAAAGGACCATCATTCTGTGGGTGTACTATTCCTTTAGGCCCTCAGCTGTTAAACACGGAGGTGGATGTCATCATGCTCTGGGCCTGTGGTGCAGGAGTTTTCACTGGTCGAAGGAAAAATGGATCCAGTAGACTTGAGGAAACACTTACCCAACACACAAGCATCGAACAGAAACCAGGAGCTCAGCTAATGGGAACATGAGAATTTACAGTCCGGGTTTTGTTTCTTTCCTTATCAGAGCTCTGCTGTTATTATCACTCCCTAAGCATACCCCCCACCCCCACCCTCCTCCCCCCGCTTACATTGTGGCACCACTTTCAGGTCAATAATCTTGGTTATGATGGTTTGATTCTCAAAGCCTTTGTAGCTGATGGTGCGGTGGAACGTGCAGTTGTAGGTCCCCATATGCTCGTAGGTCACGTTGAGGATGTAGATGGAGCCTTCCTGCAGGTCGTCGGTTTGGTTGCCGGTGCCTCTCCATTCTAGGAGCTCATTGAAGCGAAAGTCGGTGATTTTTTTCACTCTGTTTTCATAGCTGAGGATCTGCAACAGGAAGCAGAGCAAAGATGGACGCTGGGATGCGGTTTGGCCACAGACGACGACAGAAGGGAAAACGATGGTTCTGCCAGACATGCATGAAGACTCAGATATCTGCTGCAGGTCTCTGTATCGACCGAACTGCACTCAGTCTCATCTCTGCTCTTCCTGCTGAATTAGTGAGCACTCAGTCCAAATGCTACGGGCTAATGGTGTGTTGTGGTCATATAGTGTAATAGCCTGTTGGCTTTTCCAGCTGAAAGAAAAGTGCTGACTGGAGGAGAAGCAAAACAGACGGTCATGAAAAATGCATGACTGCACTCAGATAAATGTTTCCCCGCAGCGAAAGAGACAAACAAGTTAATTTACCCAGAAACATTCATCTCAGGCCACTTCTTTATCTCAGTAGATTTGCAGGAAAATCTAAAGTTTGGTTTCCTGAATCATCCAAAATGTTGATTTTCTCTGATTAACAGATTTCTCTGTCTAAAACGTCTGTGTCAGATTTTAATAGCTAGATGAGGTTTAGGGGTGCTGAGCGCCCAGAGAGCTGCCCGATTAATTATCCAAAGAGAGGTGGTGACAGAAGCTATTGCTGCCTTGTTCCAATGGTGAACCAGATCCACCAAAACCCACTTTTTACCCCCTTTTTTTTTTTTTTAAACAGGTGTTTCATTTTCAAGCCTTAGATTTAAATGAATAGTTCACCCACAGAATGATGGTCCTTCATCTTCTCCTCACCCTCATGCTGAGCAAGACTGGAGCACTTTTTTAATATCTCAAATGCAGCCAGAGATCCGACAGGTTTTCTTTTTGCCCCAACTTTCATATAATGGATTTCACCGGCGACTGAACCAAAAGGGTCCATCTCTCTCTAGGTCGTCCTCAGACGAGCCCCCCATCGTTGCTTCCAGTCATTCCGATTCTACATACATCTGGTCAGTCCGTTGGTGCTCAGGGCTCCTGCATCTCTCTTGAGTATGTCCACGTATGTCAGGGTGGGACGTCCTCTTGACGTCCCACTCTTGTTGGCTCCCATAGCACCAACTTGCTCGCTGGCAGCTCCCAATGCCTTCAGCAATGTCCTGCTAGTCTCATTCTCCCTACAACAGTCCACAAAAACTCATCAATATTCCTCCATACTGCTCGTCCAATGTAATCCAAGTGTCCTGAGTGGGTAGCGTCCAGAATTTACTGGAAACCAGCCGCCGTCCATGAGAGTTCACAACACTACGGAGTTGGGAAGCCGCGGCAGGCGAGATCACGCGTTCTCTTTTTCTTTCTTTCTTTGTTTTAAATCAATAGCCAACTCCTCTGTGTTTGTCCGCAGCTCGTTCGCTCTTAGCACAATGTAAACAGAGAATTTCTTCTTCTACGCTTGCATAATCGGCAAAGTAGGCTCTGAACGCCGTAGTGTCATGAACTGTCATGGATGAGCTTCATGGCAGCTACATGTAGTACTGTTTAAGCTCTAAAATATACTAAATTATGTGGTTTCCAGTAAATTCTGGACGCTACCCACTCAGGACACTTGGATTACATTGGACGAGCAGTATGGAGGAATATTGACACGTTTTTGTGGACTTTTATGGAACTTTTTGGTTCAGTCGCCGGTGAACTCCATTTTATGAAAGTTGGGGGAGAATGAACCCCCCCCCCCCCCCATCTCTGGCTGCATTTGAGATATTAAAGTGCTCCAGAGTCTTGCTCAGCATGAGGATGAGGAGAAGATGAAGGACCATCATTCTGTGGGTGTACTATCCCTTTAAGATTTTATCATCCAGCATATAGAAACAGTTATTACTGCTGCTATTTAAAGGATAACTTCCTCTTTTTTCAACCTGGATCTTATTTCTAGGAGCATATACGTACCAATTTCTGCATCACTTTGACTCCTTGGGAAGATATTACGCTGAGTCGCCCTTCGGTGTTCCTCCAGTAAAATGGGAGATACGGCAGTCACTATATAAGACATTATCTGCAGTAAAACTTAATTTCCGCCGATACTTTCAGTAGAATGACAGAACGAACAAGTACTATTATCCTGTGAGTCCAGATTTATCTTTCCGTTAGTTATCAGGGTGTTCTACACACTTTTCGGGGACGCACGTTCATAATACACGCTTCAGTAGTACAGCTGAGATGAGCAGCTGCTACCCAGACAATAACAACAACGCAATTTGTAAAACTCTGAACTCACAGGATAATAGTACTCATTCTACTTAAAGCATTGATTAAATCAAGGAGTTTTACTGCAGATAATGTCTTATAGAGACGCTGCCCCGTCTCTCCCGTTATATGGATGTACACCGAAGGGCGACTCAATGTAATATCTTCCAAAGGAGTCAAATTGATGCAGAAATGTTACTGGTGAGTAAAAATGCACGTATAAACTCCTAGAAATAAGGTCCAGGTTGAAAAAAAAAGAACGTTATCCTTTAAGTACATCTATTTCCTTGTGAATTTGTTGCCTTTTTTTAAAAAACAAGGCTAAATGTTCATGTCAACCCTGATGCCTTCACTCACATGGCTAGGTGACGCTTCATTCGTTCAACAGTAGCATTGGAACGGTATCGAGTATCGGCTGATATGCTCAGCCCAGGTATCATATTGGATTGGCTCGGGAGAAACTGGATCAGTGCATCTGTAATTTGAGCATCACCGACCTCCAGCAGACCGATAATGAGCGCTTCCATCCCTACTCCCATTCCCACGTGTCTGACGAGCACTTACGTGAGTGAAATCGCTCTCATTCGAGGCTTTGAAGTACCAGTTGATGGTGGCAGTGGCGGACACCTCGGCTCTCATCTTACAGGAGATGCAGCCCAGCTTGAAGCCTTCGTTGGCCACGGCCTCGGTGTCCGAGTCCACTTCCACGCAGGCTCCCCGGCTCAGAGTCGCTGCGAGAGGAGAGGTGAGGAAGGCTCAGACGAATGCTCACAACACGAGCAAAAGAGACAGGTGCTCACAAATGCTATAACAGATGTGTTTTTTAAAAAGAAAAGAGGAAAAGAAATTTCACCTGAATAGAAAAAACCCAAACATGCACACAGGTCTGATAAGTAAGGGATAGGGAGGGGTCTGCACGCGCCCTGAAGGTCCGTGTTTCCCCATACTCACCTGCGTTCCACACATTATCCCGTTTATTATACGGCTACTTGCAAAGAATAAAATTCACATTAAAGGTTCTATATTTGCGAGGGCCAAATAACTTTCTGATGTTCTATGCTAAAAATAAAATAATTCCCCACAGTTGTGGCATTTGTTGCTTAGCAACGCTTGTTAGTTGAGTCATGGCGGCTGGAATCTGGGCTAGCACCGGCTATTACTGTAAGTTTAACCGGACATTCCCTCCTCTGCTGTTTGCCGTATGCGTCTTACCGCTGGTCTTCTTTTTGTCTTTTTCGTTTTGGACAGGGTGAATCCTTAAAGGAATAGTACACCCAAAGAATGATGTAACTTTATTTTCCACTTCCCCCTCATGGTGAGAAAGACTCTGGAGCACTTTTTTAATATCTCAAATGCAGCTGGCGATCAGGAAGGCTTCTCGTTTCCCCCCAGCTTTCTTATAATGGAGTTCACCGGGGTCCGAGCCAAAAAGGTCCATAAAAGTCCACAAGAACTTGTCAATATTCCTCCATACTGCTCGTCCAATGTAATCCAAGTGTCCTGAGTGGGTAGCGTCCAGAATTTACTGGAAACCATCATTTAGTACATTTTTCTCCTGCAAGCACGCTGATGCGCGTTCATGACACTACGGAAGCCGCGGCAGATGAGATCACGCGTTCTCTTTTTCTTTCTTTCTTTGTTTTAAATCAACATCAACCCCTCTTGGACTCTCTTGTGTTTGTCCCGGTTTGTCTGCAGCTCTGTCGCTCTTAGCACAATGTAAACAGTGAATTTCTTCTTCTACGCTTGCATTATCGGCAGAGTAGGCTCTGAATGCCGAGGCTTCCGTAATTTCGTGAACGCACATATGTGCGCTTCGCGAATGTAAGATGTTCTACTGTTTAGGCTCTAAAAATCTACTAAATTACGTCGTTTTGAGTAAATTCTGGACGCTACCCACTCAGGACACTTGGATTACATTAAACGAGCAGTATGGAGGAATATTGACAAGTTTTTGTGGACTTTAATGGACCTTTTTGACTCGGACCCCGGTGAACTCCATTATATGAAAGTTGGGGGAACGGGGATAATGACTCCCCTCCCCCCCAGATCTCCGGCTGCATTTCAGATATTAAAAAAGTGCTCCAGAGTCTTGCTCAGCAAGAGGGTCGGTAGAAAATGAACGCACATCATTCTGTGGGTGTACTTTTCCTTTGAGTACATTTTTTCAGCATCTGGACTTTACTTGAGTATTTATTTCTTTGGAAACTTGAATGTAGCTTTGCAGTCAGCTGTGGTGTTTCCTTTACTTAAATGTAATTGGCCATCACAGAAGGAAACCAGTCAGTCACTGCTCACACCTGGGATGGATCAGGAAATGCTTCACACTCAAACAACTCTCTCCAATAGAGACAGTTGAAAAAATTCTTGGGGAGAACCAGTCCACCCACGGCCTAATCTCAATTCAGTGTTTGAGAGTTTTGGTTTTAAAGATAGTTCATATCAGTTCAAATGTCTTTTTTGCTCACTGAAGACGAACTACATCGCTGCGTTTCAAAACTTGCCGTCCAACCTGAGAAAACACATTGAGGTATGTAAGCAAATTCTTCTTCTCTGCTGCTGAGTAGAGCTGTCTGAGGATGAAATGGTTGTGGTTTAGTGTGATGGCTGGTGATTGAAATACAGCTGACCGTTAGCACGCTAAGCTAGGCGACGGGTGAGAGGAAAAAACAGCCAGCACTCACTCTTTCAGTCGTCACACGCGGATGGTGAAATAAGATTTTTATTTTAACAAACGAGATTATTGGAGAAGGGGAAAGACTAACATACGTTTTTGCTAAATTTGGCGTGTTATTCTTTTTATTTAGATAATTGTTTGGAGGAGTTAAGGGGGAATATGGTATTTTTTTTTTAATATATATTTTTTTTTACCAATACCTCCCCCATCGTTTTGGGGGGGTATAGAATAAAATTTCACAGTTTCCCAGAAAAAATTTATTTTAACCATAAAATAATTATTAAATTAATTTTTTCGAGTTTGATAATTGCATTTTATTTTTTTCTTTTAACCCATCCCCCCCCCCATTGCAGGTTGCCAAATACGATCTCTGTGTGGAAACAATATTTTGGGCACAGCCAGCCCTTTCCGGGGAAAACCCCGAGAAGACCAGGGGAAGAACCCCCTTCCAGACCCCCCCACATTTTTTTTTCTTTTTTTGGGGGGGAGTGCCCGAAGAGAACAAAACCTGGAGTAAATTTAGGTAAAGTCTTCCCTAAATAGCCCCACATAAACTTTCCCCACGGAATAAAACGCAAAAACGGCTTTTCTCCTCCCCCGGCTAGCCTGACTTTTTTCTTTACTAGCTTACCTTTCACCTCTCATTTATAATCCCCTCCTCCTTTCTTTTTGGACATTCTGCAGACTGTTGGACATGCTGCAGACTGTTGGACATGCTGCACTCTTTGGCACACTCCGCACTCTTGGGCACACTCCCCAGACTGTTGGTCACTTGCGTATCGGCAGTGACCCTGGCACCCCAGCGGCTGGGGTTTTTTTCTCCGTTGCAACTACAACCAAGACACACGTGATGTCGCTGTTCTGTCCGTATTCCATATTCAACCTTTAATTTGCCACTTAAGCTGTTCAATAAAGTGCGATAATGTTCAGACTTGGACCTTTATTTTGTTACCCGTGGTTCTTGTTAATTTTGATTTGAGGGCGTGTCTCTCAGCCCTACTCTGCTACGGGGAATTTGCTGTAATATATTAAAAAGTGAAGTAATAATAAATTACTTTATTACTTGTCCGTATTGTTTTTATTGCGTTGCAGAGTTTCACGGTTCTGTAAAAGCTCTCTGTAAATAATAAACCAATGTACTGAATATTAGACAATGTACTTTTTGCTTTTGAATACTTGAGTATTTTCAAAAGTAAGTACTTTAGTACTTTAACTTAAGTAAAATTTTGACTGAGTAACTTTTACTTGTAGTTGAGTAACTTTAACCATAAGTAGCAATACTTTGAGTTGCACTGGTCAGTGCAGCTGAGACTTGCTGCATGGCAGCGGCAGTTTCTCTGGTGCTCTGATCACCGATCTCGAGGGCATTTTGTATGTTAACAGAGTCTGGAGCCACCTGTCCGTTCACAACATCGTTCAGGATTTTCTGATTCGCTCTGAAAACACACAGAATGCAGAGATGATTGAAGGATGTTTTTTCAGCCCCATTACTTTCACAGCTGATGTATAATAATATCTAAAAATCTAAAGCTTTTAATTAATCATAGCGTACGTACGGTGAACCTAATTTTATCGGGTATATTGTAAAAATTGTTGAAAGAAACATCTTTTATAACACCTTTTACACTGAATTTTGCGTACTCATTACTTTGTAGCCATTTTTTTCATGATTAAGTTTGTTATAGCTGACAGTTTATGGCGATGTAATGTTTGTTGTCACACCAGCATCATTGTTATGGTATTAACTGGCTACGTTACAGGCAAAGGAGTTAACCAAAATGTTGACTTATGCTAACTGTTATTGCTAGGTGAGGGTGTTTTCTCTGATTTTGAGATTAACTAGTCTTCTGAAAGTAAACACGATCAACAAAAACTGACAACAGTTAGGCAGCATGCCGTGATCCTAAGCTCCTGTTACCCTCTGTGGCCTTCAGCTGCAGGTGGAACTTTAATTTTGGTTCGTATTGTTCTTCACTGTTGTGGCGTTACCAGTTTTCAAGAGTGGAGTCATGGCTGCATGTGAGGTATAGTAGGGATGCACGATATAATTGGCCCCCTATCGGTATCGGCCTATATCAGCCTTAAAACTGATATAGGCCACCCCACCGATAATTAATAGATATTTAACCGATCAGCTCGCTGTTTCTAAAGTCTAAAAAAATCCAAAAGTTCTTCTTCAAAAACTTCTTTTTTTACAGACTTTAATCTCCTAAAGACTAGGGGTGGGGAAAAATATCGATACACTGAAATATCGCAATGTTTTCATATGCTGATATCATATTGACATTTGAAAACACGATATTGATCAATTTTACTAACGAAATCTCGCAATATTTCAACATTCTGTTACGAAATATCGTGAGATTTTGTTACAGAACGATGAAATCATGCGAGATTTGTTAATAAAATAGATCGATGCTGCATTTTCAAATATCGATTTGATATTGGCATATGAAAATTTCGCGATATTTCAGTGTATGGATATTTTTCCCACCCCTATTTTTCAGTTACGGAAGCGGATAATAAAACTGCTATTTACAATGACTGTTTAGTTTTTTCAGCTTCGATATCAGTATCGATGTCGGTTATCGGCCACATGAATTTTAAAATATCGGATATCGGCCAAAATTCCAATATCGTGCATCCCTGATAAATAGTGTAGCATTATAAACAATGCATCAAAGTACTACTACTACTACTACTACTGCAGCTACTACCACTGCTTGGCTTCTATTACTACTAGGCTATTACTAATAATAACAGAATATCTCAAACCTCCTGGCCTTGACTTTAAATTGATTGAAGTAAGATGACACTATCTTCTATTTTAGGCTTGATTATGTAAATTTGTGCCTATAATAAAGCATCGTATGATTCAGTGATATAGAAATATTCATTTGAAGAAATGAAAACAAACACATATACTCTTAAAATCAACCTTTATTTATTTATAAATGAAAATCTAACCATTTTCCACAAATGATGCTAATTATCACCTAATTTATGCAGATTAAGCTAAGGGCTGCAGGATGCTATCTCGGTAATAAATTAACTTCTGATCATCATTAACATGAAACTAGACCCTTAGATCACTGTTTTCACTGAAATGGAAGACAAACTAGCCATTTACTATTTCGATTGATTAGCTTATTATGCTAATTACTCTAATTGCCCAAAGTGCGACTTTTAGCAACCAAGTGGAATTTCATCCAAGAGGTCTATAGATGACATTTGAATCATAAAAGTTCATAGTACTCAACATTTCTGGGTTTAGTATTGGTCCTATGGGCGTTTCCAACAGACTATGAGGGGAAATAAAGAGTTTGCAGTGAGCCAGACGATCATCTTGCATTGTCAGCTGCTAACGGAGCTAACATCACATAGACTCTGTATATGCCGTATCTTCATCATAAAACACGTACTCGTCATCAGCCAAGAATAACACACCTGTAGCTCCAAATGTTTCTGCCTCACACTGCACCTCCCAGTTTCCACTGATAGTCCAGTTTAGCGAAAGGGATTCTGCAATTGTGGATAAAAGCAGCATTTTTTGCATGATGGGTCCTTAGGGTCAGTTATTTAATTTTAGCCTAGGAGCCCTTGTCAAATATCTATTTTGAATATCCAACTGCAAGACTATGAAAACCAATGAAATATGTGAAAGTCTGCCTAATATTTTTCAAACTATATACATCATAAATTGATTAGATTACTTCCAAATATGACAAAATTGACTTATTTTGTAATTATTAAAGTCACAGAACATGAAGTATCATCAGAAACACCTTTGAAATGAATATGCATCATCGTCTGAAACATGTTGGGCTTATTTTACAACAGTATTACTAATTGTTGGGAATGTTATCATGATTGACCATTTTACTGGTAATTGTTACATCCCTAATATGTGATCGTTTTCTCCTGAAAGACATTTCTGTACCATTAAAACCTGCTTCCCATTTTTTTTTTCTCCCTTTTGCATCCCGCTGTAATGTTTCTTTCTCTCTTCTTTTCTATTTGTATTTTTACCTTTTTCCCTATCTTATTTTCTTTTTTTTTTTTTTTTTTTTTTTTTTCTTTTTTATCTTTTTCCATATTCATTTTCCTTTTCTTTTTCTTTTTTTTCTTTTTTGCTTTTTCCCTGTCCTAGTTTGCATCCTCAAACTCCTCTTCTCTCTTTTTCTCTGCTTCAGGTGAGTTAGGCAGTGCCCATCGGCCCCCGTTTTCCCCCCCCCGATTTTTTCCCTCTATTTATTTCCTTACTACCTTTTCTTCCTCTTTTTTTTTTTGTTTCTTTTCCCCGCATTTCGAGACTTCACGAAAGACCATCTTATCTCTCCCTTTTTACACCTTTTTATTTCCCCTTATTACCCCCCCCCCTCCCCTCCCCACCCCCCCTTGCTTTTTTTTTATTTTTTTTTTTTTTTTTTTTTTTCTTTTTTCATTGTTTTCTCTCTCTTTTATTTTTTTTAAGAATCCTAACTCCCTCCCTTCTTTTTTTATTTTCTTTTTTTTTTTTTTTTTCTCTCTTTCCCTTTTTCTTTTTTTATTTATTAATATATTTTTTTTCCCATTATAATTTCTCCCCATTCCCCCCTCAGTTAATAAAGCACAAATAAACCAATTAAAAATGATGAATAAAAGTCAATAAAATAGAGATTATGACAACAATCAAAGATGCTAATAATAAATAAATAATTAATATATAAATATTAGGCCAAACACATATATAATTATACATATAATTATTATTATGATTTATTATGAAAATCATAATATAATAACTGTAATTATACTACTGTTTAGAAGTACTGCTATTTATAGTTATTGTACAAGCTACACACATTTTTCAATGCTGCAGGTACACTTAGGGTTGAAATGGTACAAATTTGTACTTTATATTACTTTGGACCCTTTTTCATAGTATATAGGTACTTCTGGCCTCATAAAGACCAATATTGTACTTTAGAGAGAACATTTGTAGTAAATGTACGTACAGGTACAGAAATGTTCCCGTCTCGTACCTGTTTCTGAGTGTGCAGACAGATGAAAGATGATCTAGTTTAGGAAAAACCGCACATTCACCACAAATGACTAAAATATTGATATTCTGACATGAAAATCTATACTACAAAAAATAAAAGGCTGGTATCAGAAATATCGATATTTTGGTAACGATCCACACGTCACTAACCAAATGTGTTCATTTGACATGATTAATTTACGTGGAAATATGTGCCATGATTGAATAGTCAAAGGTCAAGGTCAAATTTATTTATAAAGCACAGTTAAAACAACATAGAGAGCCCAAGGTGCTGTACAAGTTTGCTGACATGCGCATATGCATATACATACACACACAGGCTACATACATACATATATACATGTATACACATACATATATATATATACATATATACACATACACACACACATGCACATATATACACACAGACACACACATACAGTGCATACATAAGAACTAGTAAAAGAAATAATACAAGACTATATGAAACATTTGAACAATCAGAAAATAAAACAAAATCACACACTAGTGTTAAAAGCCAGTGCAACAGGTGCGTCTTTAAAAGAGATTTAAAATGCTCAACCGACCGGGCCTGTGTAATGGGGGCAAGCAAGCAATTTGAGGAACGTGTTTGTTTGACCGGATTGTGTTCAGCAAACATTTTTTTGAGTGTCGTCAAGACAACATCGCTGAATTTTGTTGAATCTAAATGTTTGATGAATATTTGCTAAATGTGAATTAATTTCACTAGACTGAGGGATTGCAAATATTTTAATTCAATGAAAAGCAAATAAATTGAATGTACATATTTACATGGTGTCAACAAATGACTTAGATGTTCAGATATCAGGAAAGCTGAAGTACACTTGGTTAGTGACATGATTACGTTCATCCAATGAATGGTCAGTTTGTTTGCAGGACAGCAGAAGACTTCACGAGGGAGGAAATGAGAGCGGAGCTGTGAAGCAGCAACAGGACATGCAGTGATTCCAGGAGTAGAGACGCTGCTGGGACGGGGAGTTAAGAGGACGCGACCAGTCAGAGCAAAGTACGGGAGAGGATCAGCGCCTCTGAAGAAAAGGGAGAAACTCTGGAGTCAGTCAGAATTCTCAGATTAAAGTCAGAATTCTGACTTTTTTTCTCAGAATTTCATTTCTTCTTCAGTGGTGCTGATCCTCTTCCGGAGAAAAGAGACGAACATGCAAGTGGACATAAAGCCCAGCTGACATCTGCAGTGCAGAGTGACCCATCACACCGACCGACAGCAGCAACCTTCAGACCAGGTCCAGATTACGCAACAAAAGATTAGGATTTTATGTTTCTCTGAGGGGATAATCCCTCACATCTGCTGCTGTTAAACCGACCAATCAAAAGGCCCTCATCCTGCACACAACAAAACACCATGGGATGCAGATATTTACTGGAACAGCAGGGAGCAGGGGGGGTTCATAGACTTTAAGAGCCACCACCCCCAAGATGACCTGGTGGATACACCCTCCAGTCAGAGGTGGAGGGGTACTCACCACCAGGCAGACCACCAGGAACAGGTCCCAGCCCCGGGCCGATAACCCGGCATCAGGATGTTTCCATAGCAACATCCAGCTGGACGGCCACAGAAAACACGGAGACGTCACCGTGAGAAGATACCAGCTGATACACGCCGATAACAGCTGGACGGCCACAGAAAACACGGAGACATCACTGTGAGAAGATACCAGCTGATACACGCCGATAACAGCTGATACACGCCGATAACAGCTGATACACGCCGATAACAGCTGATACACGCCGATAACAGCTGATTCACGCCGATAACAGCTGATACACGCCGATACCAGCTGATACACGCCGATAACAGCTGATACACGCCGATAACAGCTGATACACGCCGATAACAGCTGATACACGCTGATAACAGCTGATACACGCCGATAACAGCTGATACACGCCGATAACAGCTGATACACGCCGATAACAGCTGATACACGCCGATAACAGCTGATACACACCGATAACAGCTGATACACGCCGATAACAGCTGATACATGCTGATAACAGCTGATACACACCGATAACAGCTGATACACGCCGATAACAGCTGATACACGCTGATAACAGCTGGATGGCCACAGAAAACACGGAGACATCACTGTGAGAAGATACCAGCTGATACACGCCGATAACAGCTGATACACGCCGATAACAGCTGAAACACGCCGATAACAGCTGATACACGCCGATAACAGCTGATACCCGCCGATAACAGCTGATACACGCCAATAACAGCTGATACACGCTGATAACAGCTGATACACGCCGATAACAGCTGATACCCGCTGATAACAGCTGATACACGCCGATAACAGCTGATACCGCCGATAACAGCTGATACACGCCGATAACAGCTGATACACGCCGATAAAAGCTGATTCACGCCCGATAACAGCTGATACACGCCGATAACAGCTGATACGCCCGATACCAGCTGATACCGCCGATAACAGCTGATACACGCCCGATAACAGCTGATACACGCTGATAACAGCTGATACACCCCGATAACAGCTGATACACGCCGATAACAGCTGATACACGCTGATAACAGCTGGACAGCCACAGATAACACGGAGGCGTCACCGTGAGAAGATACCAGCTGATACACGCCGATAACAGCTGATACCGCCCGATAAAAGCTGATTCACGCCGATAACAGCTGATACACGCCGATAACAGCTGATACACGCCGATACCAGCTGATACACGCCGATAACAGCTGATACACGCCGATAACAGCTGGACGGCCACAGAAAACACGGAGACGTCACTGTGAGAAGATACCAGCTGATACGCCGATAACAGCTGATACCCGCTAAACAGCTGATACACGCCGATAACAGCTGGACCCGGCCACAGAAAACACGGAGACGTCACCGTGAGAAGATAACAGCTGATACACGCCGATAACAGCTATACATCTAAACAGCTAACCCCAAACAGCTGATACACGCCGATAACAGCTGATTCACGCCGATAACAGCTGATACGCTGAAACAGCTGATACACTCCGATAACAGCTGATACCGCCGATAACAGCTGATACACGCTGATAACAGCTGATACACGCCAATAACAGCTGATACACGCCGATAACAGCTGATACACGCCAAAAACAGCTGATACACGCCGATAACAGCTGATACACGCTGATAACAGCTGGACAGCCACAGCAAAACACGGAGACGTCACCGTGAGAAGATACCAGCTGATACACGCCGATAACAGCTGATACACGCTGATAACAGCTGATACACGCCGATAACAGCTGATACACGCCGATAACAGCTGATACACGCCGATAACAGCTGATACTCGCCGATAACAGCTGATACCCGCTGATACCAGCTGATACACGCCGATAACAGCTGATACACGCCAATAACAGCTGATACACGCCGATAACAGCTGATACACGCCGATAACAGCTGATACCCGCTGATACCAGCTGATACACGCCGATAACAGCTGATACCCGCTGATAACAGCTGATACACGCCGATAACAGCTGATACCCGCTGATACCAGCTGATACACGCCGATAACAGCTGATACACGCCAATACCAGCTGATACACGCCGATAACAGCTGATACCCGCTGATAACAGCTGATACACGCCGATAACAGCTGATACCCGCTGATAACAGCTGATACACGCCGATAACAGCTGATACACGCTGATAACAGCTGGACAGCCACAGAAAACACGGAGACGTCACCATGAGAAGATACCAGCTGATACCCGCCGATAACAGCTGATACACGCTGATAACAGCTGATACACGCTGATAACAGCTGGACAGCCACAGAAAACACGGAGACGTCACTGTGAGAAGATACCAGCTGATACCCACCGATAACAGCTGATGCACGCTGATAACAGCTGGACAGCCACAGATAACACGGAGACGTCACCATGAGAAGATACCAGCTGATACCCGCCGATAACAGCTGATAACAGCTGATACACGCTGATAACAGCTGATACACGCTGATAACAGCTGGACAGCCACAGAAAACACGGAGACGTCACCGTGAGAAGATACCAGCTGATACCCGCCCGATAACAGCTGATACACGCTGATAACAGCTGATACACGCTGATAACAGCTGGACAGCCACAGAAAACACGGAGACGTCAGCGTGAGAAGATACCAGCTGATACCCGCCGATAACAGCTGATACCCGCCCGATAACAGCTGAAGCACGCTGATAACAGCTGATACACGCCGATAACAGCTGATACACGCTGATAACAGCTGGACAGCCACAGAACACACAGAGACGTCACCGTGAGAAGATACCAGCTTATACCCGCCGATAACAGCTGATACCCGCCGATAACAGCTGATACACGCTGATACCAGCTGATACCCGCCGATAACAGCTGATACACGCTGATAACAGCTGGACAGCCACAGAAAACACGGAGACGTCACTGTGAGAAGATACCAGCTGATACACGCCGATAACAGCTGACACACGCCGATAACAGCTGATACACGCCGATAACAGCTGGATGGCCACAGATAACACAGAGACGTCAACCCGAGAAGATACCAGCTGATACATGCTGATAACAGCTGATACACGCTGATAACAGCTGGGCTGATAACAGCTGATACATGCTGATAACAGCTGGACAGCAACAGAAAACACGGAGAGATGTCACCATGAGAAGATACCAGCTGATACACGCTGATAACAGCTGATAACAGCTAATACACGCTGATACCAGCTGGGCTGATAACAGCTGATACACGCTGAGAGACACTGATACTAGCTGGATGAACACACAACAGATACATGCTGATACCAGCTTGATTAACAACTGATACATGCTAATACTTGCTGATAATGCTGATACCAGCTGGACTAATACACAGCTGATACACACTAATACAAAGCTGATACATGCTCATACCAGCTGGACTAAGAGCTGATACATGCTGATATCGCCTGAACTAACAGCTGATACCAGTTGATACATGTTAATATCACCTGAACTAACAGTTGATACCACCTGATACACACTGATATCACCTGAACTAACACACAGCTGATACACACTGATATCACCTGAACTAACAGCTGATACACGCTGATATCACCTGAACTAACAGTTGATACCAGCTGATACACACTGATATCACCTGAACTAACAGTTGATACCAGCTGATACACACTGATATCACCTGAACTAACAGTTGATGCCAGCTGATACACACTGATATCACCTGAACTAACAGTTGATGCCAGCTGATACACACTGATATCACCTGAACTAACAGCTGATACCAGCCGATACACACTGATATCACCTGAACTAACAGCTGATACCAGCTGATACACACTGATATCACCTGAACTAACAGCTGATACCAGCTGATACACACTGATATCACCAGAACTAACACACAGCTGATACACACTGATATCACCTGAACTAACAGTTGATACCAGCTAATACACACTGATATCACCTGAACCAACACACAGCTGATACACACTGATATCACCTGAACTAACACATAGCTGATACACACTGATATCACCTGAACCAACACACAGCTGATACACACTGATATCACCTGAACCAACACACAGCTGATACACGCTGATATCACCTGAACCAACACACAGCTGATACACGCTGATATCACCTGAACCAACACACAGCTGATACACGCTGATATCACCTGAACTAACAGTTGATACCAGCTAATACACACTGATATCACCTGAACCAACACACAGCTGATACACACTGATATCACCTGAACCAACACACAGCTGATACACGCTGATATCACCTGAACTAACAGTTGATACCAGCTAATACACACTGATATCACCTGAACTAACACACAGCTGATACACACTGATATCACCTGAACCAACACACAGCTGATACACGCTGATATCACCTGAACCAACACACAGCTGATACACGCTGATATCACCTGAACTAACAGTTGATACCAGCTGATACACACTGATATCACCTGAACTAACAGTTGATGCCAGCTGATACACACTGATATCACCTGATCCAACACACAGCTGATACACACTGATATCACCTGATCCAACACACAGCTGATACACACTGATATCACCTGAACTAACAGTTGATACCAGCTGATACACACTGATATCACCTGATCCAACACACAGCTGATACACACTGATATCACCTGAACTAACAGTTGATACCAGCTGATACACACTGATATCACCTGATCCAACACACAGCTGATACACACTGATATCACCTGAACTAACAGCTGATACCAGCTGATACACGCTGGTATCAGCAGCATGTAAGGATTCATGTAAAAACATACATTAATAAATATCAGAAATGTATCATTTTACCGACAATCGTCTGACGCTCAGATTTCTGCGATAAAGGAAATCGGGTCAACTGTCCCCGATATCGTTAATGACGCATTCAGAATCAACCAGCTCCACCTGTGCACCACCTGGACCCGACCGCCGGACTCTAAACCTGCCCTGGACCTCAGCTCTTCATCCTCGTGCATCTTGATCTGGTAAATATCCGTGATGACATCCTAGCCATGAAGATCTGGACTGAGCTGCACCAGTAGGTCCATCTGTGCACCAGTCTGACAAGTTCTGGACTCTTAATGGTCTTTCTGGAATGCAACGTCAGTTTCTACTTTAGGTGGAGGAATGCGCTGACTTTAAAACGCCTTGAACATTGCAACTCATCCATTCATAATAACAGCGTAAATATACGGTCCTCACATGTGGAAAAGGAAAGTTTTTTTTGCAGGCCTCTAGGTGGCGCTTGAGGCCCGAGCTTGGGCCGCGGCCCCGTGGTTAAGAATCTCTGAGTTAAACCACTTTTTGGGAGGATTTGTTCATTTTCTGAAACATAGAAACCAGAAAGTTGAAAAAAGCGTCCCAGTTTGTTGATGTTCAACATGCTGGGATGGAAGTTTAGTTGGAGCTGCTGCAGCGTGTTGTAACTAGCGCTGAAGACCATGGGGGTGATGGAGGTCTGGTGGTTCATGCATCTGGTTTGGTCCATATCTATAATACTGCATCTCTGCTGCAGGCATTAGTTCCAGCAGGCATCGGATGCATTAGCCTCTAAGAGCCGGACCTGCAGGGAGCCACAACCGAGCTCATTAATGTCATGATCCATTTACTTTAAAAGCATTTTATGCTAATAAGATCCTCTTTCCAGCATCCACAGAGGTGGAGGGTCCTGGTCCAGACTAACAGACAGAGGTGGAGGGTCCTGGTCCAGACTAACAGACAGAGGTGGAGGGTCCTGGTCCAGACTAGCGGACAGAGGTGGAGGTCCTGGTCCAGACTAACAGACAGAGGTGGAGGTCCTGGTCCAGACTAACAGACAGAGGTGGAGGTCCTGGTCCAGACTAACGGACAGAGGTGGAGGGTCCTGGTCCAGACTAACAGACAGAGGTGGAGGGTCCTGGTCCAGACTAACAGACAGAGGTGGAGGGTCCTGGTCCAGACTAACAGACAGAGGTGGAGGGTCCTGGTCCAGACTAACGGACAGAGGTGGAGGTCCTGGTCCAGACTAACAGACAGAGGTGGAGGTCCTGGTCCAGACTAATGGACAGAGGTGGAGGTCCTGGTCCAGACTAACATACAGAGGTGGAGGGTCCTGGTCCAGACTAACATACAGAGGTGGAGGGTCCTGGTCCAGACTAATGGACAGAGGTGGAGGGTCCTGGTCCAGACTAACAAACAGAGGTGGAGGTCCTGGTCCAGACTAACAGACAGAGGTGGAGGGTCCTGGTCCAGACTAACGGACAGAGGTGGAGGGTCCTGGTCCAGACTAACAGACAGAGGTGGAGGTCCTGGTCCAGACTAACGGACAGAGGTGGAGGTCCTGGTCCAGACTAACGGACAGAGGTGGAGGGTCCTGGTCCAGACTAACAGACAGAGGTGGAGGTTCCTGGTCCAGACTAACGGACAGAGGTGGAGGGTCCTGGTCCAGACTAATGGACAGAGGTGGAGGGTCCTGGTCCAGACTAACAAACAGAGGTGGAGGTTCCTGGTCCAGACTAACGGATAGAGGTGGAGGGTCCTGGTCCAGACTAATGGACAGAGGTGGAGGGTCCTGGTCCAGACTAACGGACAGAGGTGGAGGTCCTGGTCCAGACTAACAGACAGAGGTGGAGGTCCTGGTCCAGACTAACAAACAGAGGTGGAGGTCCTGGTCCAGACTAACAGACAGAGGTGGAGGGTCCTGGTCCAGACTAACAAACAGAGGTGGAGGGTCCTGGTCCAGACTAACGGACAGAGGTGGAGGGTCCTGGTCCAGACTAACGGACAGAGGTGGAGGGTCCTGGTCCAGACTAATGGACAGAGGTGGAGGGTCCTGGTCCAGACTAACGGACAGAGGTGGAGGGTCCTGGTCCAGACTAACAGACAGAGGTGGAGGGTCCTGGTCCAGACTAACAGACAGAGGTGGAGGTCCTGGTCCAGAGTAACGGACAGAGGTGGAGGGTCCTGGTCCAGACTAGCGGACAGAGGTGGAGGGTCCTGGTCCAGACTAACAGACAGAGGTGGAGGGTCCTGGTCCAGACTAGCGGACAGAGGTGGAGGGTCCTGGTCCAGACTAACAGACAGAGGTGGAGGTCCTGGTCCAGACTAACAGACAGAAGTGGAGGGTCCTGGTCCAGACTAACAGACAGAGGTGGAGGGTCCTGGTCCAGACTAACAGACAGAGGTGGAGGGTCCTGGTCCAGACTAACAGACAGAGGTGGAGGGTCCTGGTCCAGACTAACAGACAGAGGTGGAGGGTCCTGGTCCAGACTAGCGGACAGAGGTGGAGGGTCCTGGTCCAGACTAACAGACAGAGGTGGAGGGTCCTGGTCCAGACTAACAGACAGAGGTGGAGGGTCCTGGTCCAGACTAACAAACAGAGGTGGAGGTCCTGGTCCAGACTAACAGACAGAGGTGGAGGGTCCTGGTCCAGACTAACGGACAGAGGTGGAGGGTCCTGGTCCAGACTAACAGACAGGGGTGGAGGTCCTGGTCCAGACTAACGGACAGAGGTGGAGGTCCTGGTCCAGACTAACGGACAGAGGTGGAGGGTCCTGGTCCAGACTAACAGACAGAGGTGGAGGTTCCTGGTCCAGACTAACGGACAGAGGTGGAGGGTCCTGGTCCAGACTAATGGACAGAGGTGGAGGGTCCTGGTCCAGACTAACAAACAGAGGTGGAGGTTCCTGGTCCAGACTAACGGACAGAGGTGGAGGGTCCTGGTCCAGACTAATGGACAGAGGTGGAGGGTCCTGGTCCAGACTAACGGACAGAGGTGGAGGTCCTGGTCCAGACTAACAGACAGAGGTGGAGGTCCTGGTCCAGACTAACAAACAGAGGTGGAGGTCCTGGTCCAGACTAACAGACAGAGGTGGAGGGTCCTGGTCCAGACTAACAAACAGAGGTGGAGGTCCTGGTCCAGACTAACGGACAGAGGTGGAGGGTCCTGGTCCAGACTAACGGACAGAGGTGGAGGGTCCTGGTCCAGACTAATGGACAGAGGTGGAGGGTCCTGGTCCAGACTAACGGACAGAGGTGGAGGGTCCTGGTCCAGACTAACAGACAGGTGGAGGGTCCTGGTCCAGACTAACAGACAGAGGTGGAGGTCCTGGTCCAGACTAACAGACAGAAGTGGAGGGTCCTGGTCCAGACTAGCGGACAGAGGTGGAGGGTCCTGGTCCAGACTAAAAGACAGAGGTGGAGGGTCCTGGTCCAGACTAGCGGACAGAGGTGGAGGGTCCTGGTCCAGACTAACAGACAGAGGTGGAGGTCCTGGTCCAGACTAACAGACAGAAGTGGAGGGTCCTGGTCCAGACTAACAGACAGAGGTGGAGGGTCCTGGTCCAGACTAACAGACAGAGGTGGAGGGTCCTGGTCCAGACTAACAGACAGAGGTGGAGGTCCTGGTCCAGACTAACAGACAGAAGTGGAGGGTCCTGGTCCAGACTAGCGGACAGAGGTGGAGGGTCCTGGTCCAGACTAACAGACAGAGGTGGAGGGTCCTGGTCCAGACTAACGGACAGAGGTGGAGGGTCCTGGTCCAGACTAACGGACAGAGGTGGAGGGTCCTGGTCCAGACTAATGGACAGAGGTGGAGGGTCCTGGTCCAGACAACGGACAGAGGGGAGGCCTGGTCCAGACTAACAGACAGGTGGAGGGTCCTGGTCCAGACTAACAGACAGAGGTGGAGGTCCTGGTCCAGACTAACAGACAGAGGTGGAGGGTCCTGGTCCAGACTAGCGGACAGAGGTGGAGGGTCCTGGTCCAGACTAACAGACAGAGGTGGAGGGTCCTGGTCCAGACTAGCGGACAGAGGTGGAGGGTCCTGGTCCAGACTAACAGACAGAGGTGGAGGTCCTGGTCCAGACTAACAGACAGAGGTGGAGGGTCCTGGTCCAGACTAACAGACAGAGGTGGAGGGTCCTGGTCCAGACTAACAGACAGAGGTGGAGGGTCCTGGTCCAGACTAACAGACAGAGGTGGAGGTCCTGGTCCAGACTAACAGACAGAAGTGGAGGGTCCTGGTCCAGACTAGCGGACAGAGGTGGAGGGTCCTGGTCCAGACTAACGGACAGAGGTGGAGGGTCCTGGTCCAGACTAACAAACAGAGGTGGAGGTCCTGGTCCAGACTAACGGACAGAGGTGGAGGTCCTGGTCCAGACTAACAGACAGAGGTGGAGGTCCTGGTCCAGACTAACAGACAGAGGTGGAGGGTCCTGGTCCAGACTAACGGACAGAGGTGGAGGTCCTGGTCCAGACTAACAGACAGAAGTGGAGGGTCCTGGTCCAGACTAGCGGACAGAGGTGGAGGGTCCTGGTCCAGACTAACAGACAGAGGTGGAGGTCCTGGTCCAGACTAACGGACAGAGGTGGAGGTCCTGGTCCAGACTAACAGACAGAGGTGGAGGGTCCTGGTCCAGACTAGCGGACAGAGGTGGAGGTCCTGGTCCAGACTAACAGACAGAGGTGGAGGGTCCTGGTCCAGACTAACAGACAGAGGTGGAGGGTCCTGGTCCAGACTAACAGACAGAGGTGGAGGGTCCTGGTCCAGACTAACAGACAGAAGTGGAGGTCCTGGTCCAGACTAACAGACAGAGGTGGAGGGTCCTGGTCCAGACTAACAGACAGAGGTGGAGGATCCTGGTCCAGACTAACAGACAGAGGTGGAGGGTCCTGGTCCAGACTAACAGACAGAGGTGGAGGTCCTGGTCCAGACTAACGGACAGAGGTGGAGGTCCTGGTCCAGACTAGCGGACAGAGGTGGAGGTCCTGGTCCAGACTAACTGACAGAGGTGGAGGTCCTGGTCCAGACTAATGGACATAGGTGGAGGTCCTGGTCCAGACTAACGGACAGAGGTGGAGGTCCTGGTCCAGACTAATGGACATAGGTGGAGGTCCTGGTCCAGACTAACAGACAGAGGTGGAGGTCCTGGTCCAGACTAATGGACATAGGTGGAGGTCCTGGTCCAGACTAACGGACAGAGGTGGAGGGTCCTGGTCCAGACTAACGGACAGAGGTGGAGGGTCCTGGTCCAGACTAATGGACATAGGTGGAGGTCCTGGTCCAGACTAACGGACAGAGGTGGAGGGTCCTGGTCCAGACTAATGGACATAGGTGGAGGTCCTGGTCCAGACTAACGGACAGAGGTGGAGGTCCTGGTCCAGACTAATGGACATAGGTGGAGGTCCTGGTCCAGACTAATGGACATAGGTGGAGGTCCTGGTCCAGACTAATGGACATAGGTGGAGGTCCTGGTCCAGACTAACGGACAGAGGTGGAGGTCCTGGTCCAGACTAACGGACAGAGGTGGAGGTCCTGGTCCAGACTAATGGACATAGGTGGAGGTCCTGGTCCAGACTAACGGACAGAGGTGGAGGTCCTGGTCCAGACTAGCGGACAGAGGTGGAGGTCCTGGTCCAGACTAACGGACAGAGGTGGAGGTCCTGGTCCAGACTAATGGACATAGGTGGAGGTCCTGGTCCAGACAAACAGACAGAGGTGGAGGGTCCTGGTCCAGACTAGCAGACAGAGGTGGAGGTCCTGGTCCAGACTAACAGACAGAGGTGGAGGGTCCTGGTCCAGACTAGCGGACAGAGGTGGAGGTCCTGGTCCAGACAAGCGGACAGAGGTGGAGGTCCTGGTCCAGACTAACGGACAGAGGTGGAGGTCCTGGTCCAGACTAACAAACAGAGGTGGAGGTTCCTGGTCCAGACTAACGGACAGAGGTGGAGGGTCCTGGTCCAGACTAACAGACATAGGTGGAGGGTCCTGGTCCAGACTAATGGACAGAGGTGGAGGGTCCTGGTCCAGACTAATGGACAGAGGTGGAGGTCCTGGTCCAGACTAACAGACAGAGGTGGAGGGTCCTGGTCCAGACTAATGGACAGAGGTGGAGGGTCCTGGTCCAGACTAACAGACAGAGGTGGAGGTCCTGGTCCAGACTAACAGACATAGGTGGAGGTCCTGGTCCAGACTAATGGACAGAGGTGGAGGGTCCTGGTCCAGACTAATGGACAGAGGTGGAGGTCCTGGTCCAGACAAACAAACAGAGGTGGAGGGTCCTGGTCCAGACTAACGGACAGAGGTGGAGGTCCTGGTCCAGACTAACAGACAGAGGTGGAGGGTCCTGGTCCAGACTAACAGACAGAGGTGGAGGGTCCTGGTCCAGACTAACAGACAGAAGTGGAGGGTCCTGGTCCAGACTAGCGCACAGAGGTGGAGGGTCCTGGTCCAGACTAACAGACAGAGGTGGAGGGTCCTGGTCCAGACTAGCGGACAGAGGTGGAGGGTCCTGGTCCAGACTAACAGACAGAGGTGGAGGTCCTGGTCCAGACTAACGGACAGAGGTGGAGGGTCCTGGTCCAGACTAACAGACAGAGGTGGAGGGTCCTGGTCCAGACTAGCGGACAGAGGTGGAGGGTCCTGGTCCAGACTAACAGACAAAAGTGGAGGGTCCTGGTCCAGACTAACAGACAGAGGTGGAGGGTCCTGGTCCAGACTAGCGCACAGAGGTGGAGGGTCCTGGTCCAGACTAACAGACAGAGGTGGAGGGTCGTGGTCCAGACTAGCGGACAGAGGTGGAGGGTCCTGGTCCAGACTAACAGACAGAGGTGGGAGGTCCTGGTCCAGACTAACGGACAGAGGTGGAGGGTCCTGGTCCAGACTAACAGACAGAGGTGGAGGGTCCTGGTCCAGACTAGCGGACAGAGGTGGAGGGTCCTGGTCCAGACTAACAGACAGAGGTGGAGGGTCCTGGTCCAGACTAACAGACAGAAGTGGAGGTCCTGGTCCAGACTAACGGACAGAGGTGGAGGGTCCTGGTCCAGACTAACAGACAGAGGTGGAGGGTCCTGGTCCAGACTAACAGACAGAGGTGGAGGTCCTGGTCCAGACTAACAGACAGAGGTGGAGGTCCTGGTCCAGACTAACGGACAGAGGTGGAGGTCCTGGTCCAGACTAGCGGACAGAGGTGGAGGTCCTGGTCCAGACTAACAAACAGAGGTGGAGGGTCCTGGTCCAGACTAACGGACAGAGGTGGAGGGTCCTGGTCCAGACTAACAGACAGAGGTGGAGGGTCCTGGTCCAGACTAACAGACAGAGGTGGAGGTCCTGGTCCAGACTAACAGACAGAGGTGGAAGTTCCTGGTCTAGACTAACAGACAGAGGTGGAGGGTCCTGGTCCAGACTAACAGACAGAGGTGGAGGGTCCTGGTCCAGACTAACGGACAGAGGTGGAGGGTCCTGGTCCAGACTAACAAACAGAGGTGGAGGGTCCTCGTCCAGACTAGCGGACAGAGGTGGAGGTTCCTGGTCCAGACTAACGGACAGAGGTGGAGGTCCTGGTCCAGACTAGCGGACAGAGGTGGAGGGTCCTGGTCCAGACTAACAGACAGAGGTGGAGGGTCCTGGTCCAGACTAACGGACAGAGGTGGAGGGTCCTGGTCCAGACTAACAGACAGAGGTGGAGGTCCTGGTCCAGACTAACGGACAGAGGTGGAGGTCATGGTCCAGACTAACAGACAGAGGTGGAGGGTCCTGGTCCAGACTAATGGACAGAGGTGGAGGGTCCTGGTCCAGACTAATGGACAGAGGTGGAGGGTCCTGGTCCAGACTAATGGACAGAGGTGGAGGGTCCTGGTCCAGACTAACGGACAGAGGTGGAGGTCCTGGTCCAGACTAACGGACAGAGGTGGAGGTCATGGTCCAGACTAACAGACAGAGGTGGAGGGTCCTGGTCCAGACTAATGGACAGAGGTGGAGGGTCCTGGTCCAGACTAACAGACAGAGGTGGAGGGTCCTGGTCCAGACTAATAGACAGAGGTGGAGGGTCCTGGTCCAGACTAACAGACAGAGGTGGAGGTCCTGGTCCAGACTAATAGACAGAGGTGGAGGGTCCTGGTCCAGACTAACAGACAGAGGTGGAGGGCCTGGTCCAGACTAACGGACAGAGGTGGAGGTCCTGGTCCAGACTAGCGGACAGAGGTGGAGGTCCTGGTCCAGACTAACTGACAGAGGTGGAGGTCCTGGTCCAGACTAATGGACATAGGTGGAGGTCCTGGTCCAGACTAACGGACAGAGGTGGAGGGTCCTCGTCCAGACTAGCGGACAGAGGTGGAGGGTCCTGGTCCAGACTAACAGACAGAGGTGGAGGGTCCTGGTCCAGACTAATGGACAGAGGTGGAGGGTCCTGGTCCAGACTAACGGACAGAGGTGGAGGGTCCTCGTCCAGACTAACAGACAGAGGTGGAGGGTCCTGGTCCAGACTAACAAACAGAGGTGGAGGTCCTGGTCCAGACTAACAGACAGAGGTGGAGGGTCCTGGTCCAGACTAGCGGACAGAGGTGGAGGGTCCTGGTCCAGACTAACAGACAGAGGTGGAGGGTCCTGGTCCAGACTAATGGACAGAGGTGGAGGGTCCTCGTCCAGACTAGCGGACAGAGGTGGAGGGTCCTGGTCCAGACTAACAGACAGAGGTGGAGGGTCCTGGTCCAGACTAGCGGACAGAGGTGGAGGTCCTGGTCCAGACTAATGGACAGAGGTGGAGGGTCCTGGTCCAGACTAATAGACAGAGGTGGAAGGTCCTGGTCCAGACTAACAGACAGAGGTGGAGGGTCCTGGTCCAGACTAACAGACAGAGGTGGAGGGTCCTGGTCCAGACTAATGGACAGAGGTGGCGGGTCCTGGTCCAGACTAATAGACAGAGGTGGAGGGTCCTGGTCCAGACTAACAGACAGAGGTGGAGGGTCCTGGTCCAGACTAACAGACAGAGGTGGAGGGTCCTGGTCCAGACTAACAGACAGAGGTGGAGGGTCCTGGTCCAGACTAACGGACAGAGGTGGAGGTCCTGGTCCAGACTAACAGACAGAGGTGGAGGGTCCTGGTCCAGACTAGCGGACAGAGGTGGAGGGTCCTGGTCCAGACTAACAGACAGAGGTGGAGGTCCTGGTCCAGACTAACAGACAGAGGTGGAGGGTCCTGGTCCAGACTAACAGACAGAGGTGGAGGGTCCTGGTCCAGACTAACAGACAGAGGTGGAGGTCCTGGTCCAGACTAACGGACGGAGGTGGCGGTCCTGGTCCAGACTAACGGACAGAGGTGGAGGTCCTGGTCCAGACTAGCGGACAGAGGTGGAGGGTCCTGGTCCAGACTAACAGACAGAGGTGGAGGGTCCTGGTCCAGACTAACGGACAGAGGTGGAGGGTCCTGGTCCAGACTAACAGACAGAGGTGGAGGTCCTGGTCCAGACTAACGGACAGAGGTGGAGGTCATGGTCCAGACTAACAGACAGAGGTGGAGGGTCCTGGTCCAGACTAATGGACAGAGGTGGAGGGTCCTGGTCCAGACTAATGGACAGAGGTGGAGGGTCCTGGTCCAGACTAATGGACAGAGGTGGAGGGTCCTGGTCCAGACTAACGGACAGAGGTGGAGGTCCTGGTCCAGACTAACGGACAGAGGTGGAGGTCATGGTCCAGACTAACAGACAGAGGTGGAGGGTCCTGGTCCAGACTAATGGACAGAGGTGGAGGGTCCTGGTCCAGACTAACAGACAGAGGTGGAGGGTCCTGGTCCAGACTAATAGACAGAGGTGGAGGTCCTGGTCCAGACTAACAGACAGAGGTGGAGGTCCTGGTCCAGACTAACAGACAGAGGTGGAGGTCCTGGTCCAGACTAACAGACATAGGTGGAGGGTCCTGGTCCAGACTAACAGACAGAGGTGGAGGTCCTGGTCCAGACTAATGGACAGAGGTGGAGGTCCTGGTCCAGACTAACGGACAGAGGTGGAGGGTCCTGGTCCAAACTAACAGACAGAGGTGGAGGGTCCTGGTCCAAACTAACAGACAGAGGTGGAGGGTCCTGGTCCAAACTAACAGACAGAGGTGGAGGGTCCTGGTCCAGACAAACAGACATAGGTGGAGGGTCCTGGTCCAGACAAACAGACAGAGGTGGAGGGTCCTGGTCCAGACAAACAGACAGAGGTGGAGGTCCTGGTCCTGGTTCAGCAGCAGTATCTGGATGAGCTGCAGATGTTTGCTTGTCTTACTGGGAGATTCAGCTACAGACCAGTACAGTAATCCAGTCTCCTGGAGATGTACAGTTGGTACGGAAAGTCTTCAGACCCCTTTAAACTTTTCACTTTTTGTTTCATTGCAGCCATTTGCCAAAATAAAAAAAGTTCATTCTAATTCTCATTGATGTACACTGAGCACCCCATCTTGACGGAAAAAAAAACTAAAAACATAGAAATTTTTGGAAATTCATTAAAAAAGAAAAACTGAAATATGACATGGTCCTAAGTATTGAGTACTTTGTTCAGTACTGAGTAGAAGTACTTCTGAGCTGGTACAGCCATGAGTCTTCTTGGGAATGATGCAACAATGTTCCACACCTGGATTTGGGATCTTCTGGTTCTTCTTGCAGATCCTCTCCAGTTCTGTCAGGTTGGATGGTGAACGGTGGTGTTCAGCCATTTTCAGGTCTCTCAGAGATGCTCAGTTGGGTTTAAGTCCGGGTTCTGGCTGGGCCGGTCCAGAATGGTCCAGAGTTGTTCTGAACCACTCCTTTGTTATTTCAGCTGTGTGTGAGGGTCATTGTCTTGTTGGAAGGTGAACCTTCGGCCCAGTCTGAGCTCCTGAACTCTGGAAGAGCTTTTCTTCCAGGATCTCTCTTTAATTGGTCGCATTCATCTTTCCTTCAATTGCAACCAGTCTTCCTGTCCCTGCAGCTGAAAAAAAAAAGCATAGCATGATGCTGCCACCACCATGCTTCACTGTTGGGATGGTATTGGGCAGGTGATGAGCAGTGCCTGGTTTTCTCCACACATACCGCTTAGAATTAACTCCAAAAAGTTCAATCTTGGTCTCATCAGACCAGAGAATCTTATTTCTCTCAGTCTGGGAGTCCTTCATGTGTTTTTGGCAAACTCTATGCGGGCTTTCATATGTCTGCACTGAGGAGAGGCTTCCATCGGGCCGCTCTGCCATAAAGCCCCGACTGGTGGAGGCTGCAGTGATACTGACTTTGTGGAACTTTCTCCATCTCCCTACTGCATCTCTGGAGCTCAGCCACAGTGATCTTTGGCTTCTTCTTTACTCTCTCACCAAGGCTCTTCTCCCACCATTGCTCAGTTTGGCTGGACGGCCGGGTCTAGGAAGAGTTCTGGTCGTCCCAAACTTCTTCCATGTAAGGACTATGGAGGCCACCGTGCTCTTAGGAACCTTTAGTGCTGCAGAAACTCTTTTGTAACCTTGTCCAGATCTGTGTCTCGCCACAATTCTGTCTCTGAGCTCCTTGGACAGTTCCTTCCACCTCATGATCCTCATTTGCTCTGACATGCACTGTGAGCTGGAAGCTCTTATATAGACAGGTGTGCGTCTTTCCTAATCAAGTCCAATCAGTTTAATTAAACACAGCTGGACTCCAATGAAGGAGTAGAACCATCTCAAGGAGGATCAGAAGAAATGGACAGAATATGAGTTTAATATGAGTCACTGCAAAGGCTCTGAATACTTATGACCATGTAATTTTTCAGTTTTTCTTTTTTAATAAATTTGCAAAAAGTTCTACATTTATAGTTTTTTCTGTCAAGATGGGGTGCTCAGTGACATCAATGAGAATTAGAATTAACTTTTTTGATTTTGGCAAATGGCTGCAATGAAACAAAAAGTGAAAAGTTTAAAGGGGTCTGAATACTTTCCGTACCAACTGTACATAGATTAGTCTGTACTGGTCTTACTGGGAGGTTCAGCTACAGACCAGTACAGTAATCCAGTCTCCTGGAGATGTACTGTACATAGATTAGTCTGTACTGGTCTTACTGGGAGACAGAACTTCTGTTTTTTGTTGCTAGAACTGGATGACGGAGCACTGAGCAGAACACGCCTGCATCTCCACGCGCACCTGAACCGACCCACATGTAGCACCAGAAACAGCCCACATGCATTCTTTCATCTTATTTCTCTAATTAAGTATTTGCTTATAACTGCATTTTACATCGTACTGCTGGGCTTGACAAGAGGCAAATGAAAGTTGAAAGAGGAAATGATAGAAAGTGGAACAGAGAGAAAGAAGTGAAGATCAGAGAGAGAAAACACACACACACAAAACAAACATCCGACTCACCTTGTAGGACCAGCAGGACCAGAGGCAGCAGCAGCCCGAACACTGCAGACATCCTAACGGAGGAGAGACGAGCAGCGGCGGCTCACGGCGGCGTCAAACACACACACACACACTTCAGAGAGGAAAACACACACAGGCAGACAACAGTTGATCCAGCTGTTGATGAGAACTCAGCAATGACTCGTCCTGGATGTGAGTAACTGTCTGGGAGGAGGAGGAGGAGGAGGAGAAGGAGGAAGAGGAGATAAGCTGGTTTCTGCTGGGACTCTGGGTGTGGTCCACCCCCTCTACTACTTCTTCTCTTCCTGTTGTCTCCAGTAAAAAAAAACAAAAAAAACACTAATGTTTATTCACTGCTAATTAAGTTATGTCTGATGAAGCCAAAGTTTTGACAAGGGGGAGGGGCTGGGGGGGGGGGGGGGGGGGTGTCCAGAAAGGAAGGGAGGATACTGGAGCATGCAAATCAGAAAAATAAGATGACCAGGGGCGCCTGCAGAGATTCTTTTCAGGGGTGACCAGAGAAAATATCGGGGTGGCCAAGAGTTATTAAAGGATAACTTTAGTTTGTTTCAGCCTGGACCTTATTTCTGGAATCTATACATGCATTTACTCACCAGTATCATTTCTGCATCACTGACTCCTTTGGATGCTAGTAAAAAATGGAAAAAGGCTGGAGCTTCACTGATAGGTTTCAGCTTTATTGGGCGAGACTAATCCGACGAGCGTTTTGTGTGTTGCGCCATCTTGTGCCGCCGCCGTTGCCTGGGGAACAAGTCCCAATGACCTCCTATCTAACATGGAAAGCAGCGTGAATATCTGGATTTACAATGTTGGACAGTCGTCTAAGGTCATGATAACCTATAGGTATGTTATCCAGAGATCTCTAATGTATTTTGACATTTTTAAAAAAAATTTTTTACATTGGAGCATTAATGTAAACTATTCATCTCTGGAAACTGGCTTTAATAACAAGCCACACTAGAATATAAAACACACATCTCATGATTACTTATCAAAGTTTAAAAAACTAAACTCTTTCAAAGGTGGTTCCTTTTCTACTTTCTCCCATATTTGGCTTTTGGTGTTTCAGGACTGTACAGACCACGTAGCTTCACATGTCCTGCAGATGAAAGTAAAGGCTGCTGGACACCGTCTTCCTGATCCGTTTGTGTTTCTGACTGAACTGGTTTTATTTCGTTATATTGTCAGTCATCATTGCTGTACCGCTTATCCAGTTCAGGGTCGCGGGGGTTACTGGAGCCTGTCCCAGCTATTACCAGGTGAGAGGCAGGTACACCCTGGACAGGTCGCCAGTCTGTCACAGGACCAACACAGAGAGACAGACAACCATTCACACTCACTTTCATTCCTAGGGACAATAGGGGATTATCACGCTTACCGGGGGTCTGTTGCACGAAGCAGGTTTAATGGAAACCCTGAGTTGTTTTACCCCGAAATTCGGGAAACTCTGAGTTTTTCGTAACACAAAGGTAGGTAACTCAACCCAGGGAAAGAGGAGTAACTCTAGCCTCTTTCATGAAGCCTCTTTCCTTGGTCAGTTACCATGGTAACAGACTCTCTGAAACTAACCTGGTCGGGAGCAGGTTAATGTGGAGAAACCTTGAGTTTCTCACTGTCTCCACCCACTTTTAGTCACACTCGCCGTTTCATTTCCTCATTCATTCATTAAGTCAGGGGTGAGTTTTGGCTGCTGCCGTCTTAAATAAAACATGTTAAAAAAATAAATCAGAGTCGGTAGGTTACATCCTTATCTTTTGATAATTAAGATAATTAAGATGCTGCATGAAGGGTTAAATATTCAGAGATCATTATCAGACCACGGATAGAAGTTTAATTTCCCGACAGTTGTCATTTCTGACGTTACAGTTACACATCACGGTCAGTTATCTACATACACGAGCTGATCCGTCCGTACATTTATAATATCACCAGCCACACGTGATAGTTGGAGATCCTGTCTCTCCGTTTACAAGAGATGCTTTAACATGATCATTTGACCATCCAGCTGTCTCTGGTTCTGGCTAAATGGATAAAGTGTTTGTTTGCCGCGCAGACAACTGTGGTTCAATTCTTGTTGTGGCTTTTTTTTATGTTGCCATACGCTTTTCTCTCGAAGCATATTGTCTATTACTCTGCATTTTTTCGCAAATAGATTTTTTTTTCCTTTCATTGTAGACGCAGGGCATTTGAGAAATGCGACGGTTAAATTTAATCTTAATGCTGCCGACAAGAGCGCTTCTCCCTGAGGGATTTCACCCAAGTTAAATAAACAAAAAGACTGTGGTAAAAGTACAAAGCTGGATTCGAACACCCCCCCCCAAGTGGCAGGCAAGCGCGCAGACCATTAGACCAACCAGATATTCATATCCGGTCACCTGGAACCATAGTGAAATTATACGAGACTGTCGCGTTACCATTAAACAGTTCTACTCTATAACATCGTTGTGATTGTAAAGGACAGCATTTAAACTTAAATCTTCTCCCATGCCGTCTTTCTTTCTTTCTTTTTTTATTTTTTTGCTTGCAGCAGCGGCAGCAGTTCAAACTCGCCATATGAGGCTTTAACAGTTATATCTCCATTCAATGGCGAGCGCAGCCCCGCCCTCGCGTCTACGTTACCATGGTGATTCGTCGAATCGGTGCTCAATTGATGTTGGCTTTTTACCTTGGTAGTGCCGGGTTAAAACCCCGGGTCGAACTACTCTGAGTTGATTAAACCAACTCAAATCAGCTGTTATGGGACTGAAAACTCAGAGTTTCCAATCTCCGAGTAGGTCAACTCAGAGTTCAGAGTTACTCTCGGAGTTTGTTGAACCTGCTTCGTGCAACAGACCCCGGAACTTCCCGGTATTTGGGCATTTCCTCTTTCGGGCCATTTTAAAGACACACAACGGAACTTTTAGCAGTTTTCTCAGTGACCCCCCCCCCCCCTATCGGCAACTAAACTAGCAACCATCTTGTATCGTACCTGCACCGTGATTCACTCCAGCCAGTAAAAGACAGTCTTATCTTGACTCTTGTTCTGTCCCTTCCTCTCTTCCTTTTCCTCTCTTCCTCCTGTAATGTTTCCTTACCGAATCCGACATGATGCGCATTCAAAACAATCGCGGGGTTGATTCCTGGTTTACATCTGGGGTCTGTTGCACGAAGCAGGTTTAATGAAAACCCTGAGTTGTTTTACCCCGAAATTCGGGAAACTCTGAGTTTTTCGTAACACAAAGGTGGGTAACTCAACCCAGGGAAAGAGGAGTAACTCTAGCCTGTTGCACGAAGAGGGGTAACTTAAACCCTCGGTCAGTTACCATGGTAACAGACTCTCTGAAACTAACCTGGTCGGGAGCAGGTTAGTGTGGAGAAACTTTGACTGACTCTCACTGTCTCCACCCACTTTTAGTCACACTCGCCGTTTCCTTTCCTCATTCATTCATTAAGTCAGGGGTGAGTTTTGGCTGCTGCCGTCTTAAATAAAACATGTTAAAAAATAAATCAGAGTTGGTAGGTTACATCCTTATCTTTTGATAAGGATTTTATGGATTAAGATGCTGCATGAAGGGTTAAATATTCAGAGATCATTATCAGACCACGGATAGAAGTTTCATTTCCCGACAGTTGTCATTTCTGACGTTACAGTTACACATCACGGTCAGTTATCTACATACACGAGCTGATCCGTCCGTACATTTATAATATCACCAGCCATACGTGATAGTTGGAGGTCCTGTCTCTCCGTTTACAAGAGATGCTTTAACATGATCATTTGACTATCCAGCTGTCTCTGTTTCTGGCTAAATGGATAAAGTGTTCGTTTGCCATGCGGACAACTGCGGCTCAATTCTTGTTGTGGCTTTTTTTCATGTTGCCATACGCTTTTCGAGAAGGGGTTGTAGCGAAAACTGTGGTCTGGTCCGGACCACTGGTCCGTGCCACGGACCACCATGTAATTAGTGGTCCTTGCCACCAGGGGGCGTCTGGCTCTGGTCCGGACCACTGGTCCGCCATGGACCATGGTGTAATGAGTGGTCCATCCGGGGTCCATCCCGCTCGAAGGCATCTGTCTCACTGGCCCGTGCAGTCATTCTTACCACTGGCCACAGAGCTGAAAGCCAATTTCTATAGTTTTAGATTAAGTTTGATATTTCTGATACCCGTATTGTCTTTTGTTATTTATTCTGGTTTTTATTTGTCTTCATTCATTTGTTTATCAACGGGTAAGCAAATGAATGACGACAATTAATGAATGAATTGACTTTTGACAAGTTGCTCATCTTGTATGTAATTAAATACCCAAATATCATACTTATTAGTAGCTTTCCTTGCCACGGACCACAGTGTAGTGAGTGGTCCGTCCAACTCAGTCATCTGGCTCACTGGTCCGTCTGCTGGTCTGCGGCGGACCACAGTGTAATTAGTGGTCCATCCCGCTAGAGGGCGTCTGGCTCACTGTTTCGTCTTCTTGTCCCCGGCATGGACCACAGTAATGAATGATCCGTCCCGCTCAGGCGTCTGGATCAGTGGTTCGGACCACTTTGGATATTCAATTACAAGATGAGAAGATTATAATAGGCCTAATACCACCAGCAGGAAACGTGGTAGGATTGTGCAGTGTTGGGATCAGCCAGATGTTGAGCTTCTATTTTAGATAAATAACATTAACACGTAGGCTTGAGTCCACTAATAAAACAGTAAGTAATTGGGTCCCACACATTAGTTACTATCAATTTATTCCTTCATTGAAAAACAACAGCCTACTTAAACTGTAGTGGATGGACTTAAATAAAATCAGAATGAATAAACAAAGTGCAAAACAAGTGTATCAGAATTATTAAACTTAATTTCAAACTATGGAGTAGAAATTGGCTTTCAGCTCTGGCCAGTGATAAGAATGACCACACGGGCCAGTGAGACAGATGCCTTCGAGCGGGATGGACCGCTCATTACACCAGGGTCCGTGCTCATTACACCAGGGTCCGTGGCGGACCAGTGGTCCGGACCAGAGCCAGACGCCCCCTGGTGGCAGGGACCACTAATTACACTGTGGTCCGCCGCAGACCAGCAGATGGACCAGTGAGCCAGATGACTGAGTAGGACGGACCACTCATTACTGTGGTCCTGGCACGGACCAGTGGTCCGGACCACTGATCCTGACACTTGAGTGCAACGGACCACTTATTAATGTGGTCCATTTCAAGGAACGCTGCTAATAAGAATGATCTTTGTATTTGATTAGGCTACCAGCAAGATGAGCATCAGCATGAGGAAATAATAAATGAACAAACTGTCCGGTAATAAGCATCACAGCGGTTCAAAGAGAATCAATTCTCAGATAAAGTCCACTAATAAAATACAGTGATCGCACAAATTTGTGTCAATTCATTCATTAGCCTATTACAAAGAACCAAATAGATGACCCTAAATAAATTTTGAATAAACAACCTGAAAGCAAAACCAAGGGTATCAGAAATATTAAACTTTATTTAAAACCATGGAATAGAAATTGGCTTTCGGTTCTGTGATCAGTAACAAAAATGACCGCACAGACCAGAGAGGCAGACGCCTTCTAGCGGGTTGGACCACTATTTACACTGTTGTCCGTGGTCCGGACCACAACCAGACGCCCTCTGGCGGCAAGGACCACTAATTACACGGTGGTCCGGACCAGACCACCATTTTCGCTACAACCCCTGCTGCGCTTTTCTCTCGAAGCATATTGTCTATTACCCTGCATTTTTTCGCAAATAGATTTTTTTTTCTTTCATTGTAGACGCAGGGCATTTGAGAAATGCGACGGTTATATTTAATCTTAATGCTGCCGACAAGAGCGCTTCTCCCTGAGGGATTTCACCCAAGTTAAATAAATAAAAAGACTGTGGTAAAAGTACAAAGCTGGATTCGAACATTCCCCCCCCCCCCCCCCCCCCCCCCAAAGTGGCAGGCAAGCGCGCAGACCATTAGACCAACCAGATATTCATATGCAGTCACCTGGAACCATAGTGAAATTATACGAGACTGTCGCGTTACCATTAAACAGTTCTACTCTATAACATCGTTGTGATTGTAAAGGACAGCATTTAAACTTAAATCTTCTCCCGTCTTTCTTTCTTTCATTATTTATTTATTTTTTCGCTTACAGCAGCGGCAGCAGTTTAAACTCGCCATATGAGGCTTTAAAAGTTATATCTCCATTCAATGGCGAGCGCAGCCCCGCCCTCGCGTCTACGTTACCATGGTGACTCGTCGAATCGGTGCTCAATTGATGTTGGCTTTTTATCTTGGTAGCGCCGAGTTAAAACCCCGGGTCGAACTACTCTGAGTTGATTAAACCAACTCAAATCAGCTGTTATGGGACTGAAAACTCAGAGTTTCCAATCTCCGAGTAGGTCAACTCAGAGTTCAGAGTTACTCTCGGAGTTTGTTGAACCTGCTTCGTGCAACAGACCCCTGGTTGCTAGTGAGTGACGCGGTGCTGCAGCCAATAGTCGGCTGCAACGTCACAGTCGCGTCCCGGATGGGAATCTTACATACTGCTGTTTCTGAGCCCCGGGACGCCTCTGGGCAGTGACGGCTCGAAAATGCGCAAAATGAATGTTGGTGTGCCATCAAAACATGTCAGAAACGCAGATTTTTAAGGTCTAAAAGTTACCTTGTGTGTCTTTAACAACAGCCGTTCCTGCTCTGTTATACTGTTTAAATCGGATAAACTCCAAACATATTTAAGTTTTCATTCCAGACTGAAGTGATACTGGATCAAAAGCTGGATCAAAGCGATCGATTCGCCGCGGTGAAGGACCGAACTTTATAATAAAACACACGTTTGTTTGTCGCCGGTGGGGCACAACACCGCACGACACCGGCACTTCACAGCATGCTAGCATTAGCCAGCTAGCGTTTACTGACGTGCTTAACATTGTGCGTCTGAAAACACACAAACATCTGAAAATCGGGTCTGTACCCCCCCGTTTCCAGTGGAACAACTGGGGACTGCCAAGAAAGGAGACGCTTTCAGATGCTTGTGTGTTTTCAGCCGCACAAAGTTAGGCACGTCATAGAGCTAGCTAATGCTAGCCTGCCAACACGACTGCGCAGACTGCCGGCTACAAACAAACGTGTGTCGTTTTATTATAAAGTTCGGTCCTTCACCGCAGCGAATCGGTCGTTTTGATCCACTTCTTCCTCAGCATCACTTCAGTCTGGAATGAAAACTTGGCATTGGCGTTTATCCGATTTACAAAGTTTAACAGAGTAGTAGCTGGCGGACTACTGTTAGCAAGCTAGCATTAGCCAGCTTGATGACGTGCCTAACTTTGTGCGGCTGAAAACACACAAGCATCTGAAAGCGTCTCCTTTCTTGGCAGTCCCCAGTTGTTCCACTGGAAACGGGGGGGTACAGACCCGATTTTCAGATGTATGTGTGTTTTAAGACGCACAAAGATAAGCACGTCGGTAAACGCTAGCTGGCTAATGCTAGCATGCCGGTGTTGTGCCCCACCGGCTGCAAACAAACATGCTACGTTGTTTTATTATAAAGTTCGGTCCTTCACTCTGGAGAATCGCTTTGATCCACTTCTTCCTTAGTATCACTTCAGTCTGGAATCCGTGAAAATTTCAGTAGGGTTGGCGTTTATTCACGTTATCTACGAAGTAAAGCAGGGACATTGAACTGGGCTGGAGGTGGGCATTTTAAGTGTTTCAAACCGGAAGTTCGGAACACGGAAGCGTGATAATCCCCCATTTAGAGTGACCAATTAACCTAACCTCATGTCTTTGGATGGTGGGAGCAAGCCGGAGAACCCAGAGAGAACCCACGCATACACGGGGAGAACATGCAAACTCCACACAGGAAGGCCACTGTTGGAATTGTTCGAACCAATCGGGAATTGAACTAGTGACCTTTTTACTGTGAGGCTGCAGTGCTAACCACCACCCACCGGTGCATTAGTCATTACCTCTTAGCAACACCACAGCTGTCTCTGTTAGCATTAGCTAGCAAGAGAACGTTATGCGGTGCGTAATTTTCGGGAGCATATATACGTGAAATAAAGTGTCAGATTAATGAGTGTTCACCATAATTTACCGTGTTTTTGTTGCTGGGGATTAAATCCAGTGTTTTCTCCACCGTGGCAGCAAGTTATTCCTCCTCTGCTCTGATTGGTCGATATTCCTCCCTGATACGAACACACTGACATCAGTGGACTGAGCAGCACCGTCCACTTTTGTCACAGACAGAAATCTTCACGAAATAAATGTCCATGATCTTCTTCTTCACTCATCACCATATTAAAGTTTTCCTCTGATGTTCCAACAACCAGGAATGTGACGTCCTTCCACATTTCCTCCATGTTGGTAAAGGGACATTAACAATATCGCAGCAACTCATGAGTACTTTTCATGCTGCATTCACATGAAACTGGGCAGACGGACGACAGCCGCTGCATGTACAGGCATCAACATCCTCTATGTGCAGACGTAGTCCGTCAGTTACAGTGACTTCAGTCCACATCTGATATGTTGTCATGGCGATGTCGTATTGTTGTCCCTGACCCATATTTTACCGTCTTTCTCTCGGCTTCTGTGATCAAAATGACATCTGGTTTGTTTCTGACGGCTGTCTGCCCGACTGCACATGAAGGCACCATCAGTGCAACACTGTGTGATGGAACTGGGTCCCGGGTTCCACCCTGTGTCTGATTCCACAGGCACAGTGCAGTGTGCCGAGTCTCCAATCAGCAAGATAAATACTCGTGGTCGATGGCTTGCGTTTTGTGGGAGCTTTATTGTGATTGTGTAGCTCCTATTGCAGTGAAGTGGAACCAGCGCTGGTTATATTTACACAGGTATTTACAATATTTACAAGAAGGCGTTTTGTGCCCTTCTACAGCCCGCCTGCCGGCACTGGGAAGGCGACCTGTTCTCCAGTCAGCCTGAGGTCAACGTGACAGTAGCTGATCTGCCTACTTCAGTCACCAACTTCCACTCACAATTTTCTGTCACCAGCTTTTCCACATCCACTGCAGATTCTGCTTCCTTTGTAACCACACTCTCATCCAACACTCTGTTCTCTTTATTTAAGGACTGCACTTCCAGGCGACAAAAGGGGTGTGTCTGGCAGGACAGCCAATCACATATCAGCAACAATCACTCCACTCATTTCATTCAGCTGTAGGCAATCATCCAATAATCAGGTAAGTAACCAGCACATGTCACTTCAAGGAAACACATACAGGTAAGTACCAGGTGAGTATACAAAATATAAACAATTCCTCTTCAGTATGAATGGTGTCAGGGAACATGTGTGTGTGTGTGTGTGTGAGTGAATTGCAGGGCTGGAAGCCTACTAGTAATGGCTACACCATCACATTATCCCACCCCTCCAGAAGGTTAACCCTGTGGGGGAAACCTTGACAAAAAGTCGGCCACGATGTTTGCTTTTCCAGCTCTATGACGGATTGTAAACTGAAAGGGTTGCAAAGATAAATACCACCGCGTCAGCCTGTGGTTTTGGTCACGCATGACATTTATCCAGGTGAGTGCTCTGTGATCTGTTTCGAGATCAAACTCTTTACCTAAAAGGTAATATTTGAGGCTCTCTAGGGCCCATTTGATTGCTAAGCCCTCTTTTTCTATAGTGGAGTAGCAGGTTTCTCTTGGGCAGAGTTTACGACTTAGGTATAGAATCGGGTGTTCAGCGCCTTCTTCTCCTTGGGCAAGGACTGCTCCGATTCCTACTCCTGATGCGTCCACCTGGACAAGGAATCTTTTTGTAAAGTCTGGGCTGCGGAGTACCGGGGCTGAGCAGAGAAGCTCTTTCAAGGTCTTGAAGGACTGGTCACAGCTTTCTGTCCAATCAAGGGGGTTTCTCTGGTTTTTGGCCGTGAGGGCAGTCAAAGGGGCAGCAATGCTGGCAAAGTCAGGAACAAACCTTCGGTACCATCCAGCTAGGCCGAGGAAAAATCGTCGTTCCTTCTTTGTCTTTGGCTGAGGACAGTTCCGGATCGCTTCCACTTTATCAATCTGTGGGCGAACTTCCCCTCCTCCAATGCGGTAGCCCAGGTATTTAACCTCAGTATCGGCCCAAACGCATTTTTCCACGTTCAAAGTGAGTCCTGCTCTGTGAATGGCTCCAAGGACTATGGAGAGGTCTCTAAGATGGTCAGTCCACGTCTGACTGTAGATCACGACATCATCAAGATATGCAGCACTGCAGTCCTCACATTCCTGCAGGACTTGGTCCATCAGCCGTTGGAATGTAGCGGGTGCTCCGTGTAGTCCGAATGGCATCACTTTAAACTGGTATAGACCTGACGGCGTTCTGAAAGCAGTGTATAGTCGGCACGATGGTTCCAGGGGAACCTGCCAATATCCCTTGCAAAGGTCCAAGGTGGTGATGTAAACTGCTGACCCAAGCCCGTCCAGTAACTCATCAATGCGCGGCATTGGATAAGCATCAAATGCAGAAACAGCATTGAGTTTCCTGAAGTCAATGCATGGGCGAAGGCTACTATCCTTTTTAGTAAGGAGTACCATTGGGCTACACCATTCTGAGGTAGATGGCTCGATGATGTCTAAATCCAACATGGTGGAGATCTCTTGTTTTAGCTTACTGACAAGCTGCTGTGGAATCCGGTATGGACGTTGTCTGATGGGGATTGACGTCTTCAAACGGATGTGGTGCTGGATCAGTGCTGTACGGCCTGGCTTGGCACAAAACAGCTTTGGGACAGTCTGGAAGACCTGCTGAAGATCTGACGCTCTTTGTGGGGACAGATGCTGTAAGTCAGGAGCAGCGGTGGGGGAGACTGTGTCGCATACTGATTCTTCTTGCTGGTTCTCAGCGACAACCAAACCTATGGGTGCTGAAGAACTGGTGTCAGTCTTCCACTCTTTGAGGAGATTAACATGGTAGATCTGATGGAGTCTTCTTCTTCTCAGGGTGGTGAATTTCATGGGTCACGGGTCCCATCTTCCTGGTCACAGTGTATGGACCTTGCCATTTTGCTAACAGTTTGCTTGTCGATGAGGGCAACAACAAAAGCACCTTCTGTCCAGGCTGTAACTCCCTGTGACGTGCTCTCTGGTCATACCAGGTCTTTTGGGCCCGTTTGGTGTCCTGCAGATTGTGTTCTGCCTCATCCTGATAACGCGCCAGTCGCTCTCGCATTTCCAGTATGAAATGGATGATGCTTCTATCGGATGTGTTCTGTTTTCCTGTTGGTCCTCCCCATTTCTGGCGGAGAAGGTCTAGTGGTCCCTGCACATCCCATCCATAGAGGAGTTCAAACGGTGAGAATCCTGTGGACATCTGTGGCACCTCCCGGTAGGCAAAAAGTAGAAATGGCAGCCACCTGTGCCAATCTCTTCCTGTATCGCTGACAAACTTTTGGAGCATGCGCTCCACAAGTCCATCTGTTTGTGGGTGGTACGGGTTGTTTTTATGGGCTTAATGCCTAGCTGAGCATGAAACAGTTTCATTATGCGAGACATGAAGTTTGTTCCCTGATCGGTGATTATTTCATCAGGAATTCCGAGTCTCGAGAACAGCTCTACCAAGGCATGAACTACTGCTGTTGTGGTAATCGTTCTTAGCGGGAAGGCTTCCGGATAGCGAGTTGCGTAGTCACATATGACAAGGATATACTGGTGCCCTTGGCTGCTCTTAACCAGTGGACCAATAATATCCATGGCTATGCGACGGAATGGTGTTTTAATAGTGGGAAGTGGAATCTGAAACTCGTACAGGGCTCGTTTTCTGACAAACAGGACAGGTTGCACAGTAATTTTGCACATCCTTATACATGCCTGGCCAATAGAACCGTGTGCTGACTCTTAAATATGTCTTGTGGCGACCGAGATGGCCTGCCCACGGTATGGTGTGTGCGATGTGCATGACTGTGGTGCGACATGACATAGGCACAATCAATCGTTTCAGGTTCTCCGTTTGCAGGTACAGTATATCATTTTCTAAGACAACTCTTTCACTTCCATACGTCACATCATTAGCATTTAGCTTTTCCCATAACGGTTTCAATGAATCATCATGTTTCTGTAGCTCAGTTATATCATCAGGTAATTTCCATACATCACTCACAGACAACTCTGACACAGACTGATCAGTAATCCCTACTTTCTTGGCTTCACGACGTTGTTGTTGTGTCTTTTTCACTCGGGGCTTGACCTCTTCGAACAGACTATCATGGAAGTCTGGAAGAGGTGACAAGCCGAGTTTTGCCTGGGCTCTGGTTGTAACAGGGCCTGATAGTTTCCCACCCATTTCTACATCCTGTTTGCTCATGTTAGCATTAGCAGGGACATCAAGAGCATGCAACAGATCAAACAACAGGGGCATGTCTCTGCCCAAAATAACATCCACAGGTAAGTTTTCTACTACTCCCACAGACATAATGTATGGCTGATCATCTAGACAGAGAGTGATTTCTGTACATGGGTAAGTATGGTTATCTCCATGTACACACATGATATTCAGCATATTGTTATAGTCCAAACCATTTAATGACACCGGATGTCTGCTAACCAGAGAAGTAAAACTCCCACTGTCCAACATTGCTGTAGCGGTTTTACCGTTTACAAGCACTTGTTTACATGTTTGTGGTGGCTGCACATCATGGTGTCCATGAATACCTGATGCCGGCTGGCGATGACGGGGTGCTGAGTCATGCTCCGTCCACGGTGACGCCGGAAACCGGCCCTGCAGCCGTGTTTCGGTGTGGAGCTGTGCTCCCCGCGTTGGTTTGTGGTAAACACCTTTCCTGGCATTGACATACTGAGACGCTAATGTGGCGGCTTGTAATCCTGACTCAGGGTCGTGTTCTCGTACCCAGGTGCGTACATCTGGTGGCAAAACCCGCAGCAGCTGTTCGGTAATGATCCGTTCTCCGATCTGCTCCTTCGTGCTCTGCTCCGGCTGGATCCAGCGGCGGTATAAACCATGCAGCCGGTGATAGGTCTCGATCGGAGATTCACCAGTGGGAACAGATGTTTGGCGGAACTTCTGCCGGTAAGTTTCAGCAGAAACATCAAACTTGGCCAAGAGAGCATTCTTAAGATCTGGGTAAGAGTGAGCCCTCTCCTCATCCATTGCGCTGTAAGCCTCCAGCGCTTTACCTGATAACAATGGCACGAGGCGACACGCCCACTCGTTGTCTGGCCATTTCCATGTCCGTGCAATCCGCTCGAACCGTAACAGGTAATTTTCAATGTCCTCTCCTGATTGATACGGTGGCAATTTCGGCTGTGCAGCGTACACCCGCTCCATAGCCGGCGGCTCGGCTCCAGCGGCAGCTCCGCTGGGTGACCTTTCCCCCTCCTGTCGTCGGCGCGGTGCAGGCGTCGGGAGATGCAGATGGTCGCTGGGGCTGCTGGTTGTCACCGTGCTGGGTGTTGATGTCATCGCTGGTGCTGATCGTGTTGCAGATGGCTGAGTTGGAGGCTGGAGCGAGACCTTTAAACTGCGTAGCTCCTGCAGCAGGCTCTGCTCCCTCCTCTGCTGGGCCACCAGGAAGCCTCTTAACAGCGTCTCCAGATCACTGCTACCTACATCAGATGGTCCGGCTTCCGCTGTCTGCGGGGCAGGCGCGTCCCCCTCCTCCTCCGAAGCCTCGGTGTCCCACTCAGCATCTTGCTCCTCAACGATGGCAGCTCCCTGTGAGCGGAGACCCTCTCGTTGGGCCGGCTTTGGGCGGCCTCGCGTTGCCATGTTGTGGTGTGGTTGCAGTTGGATCTCCTGGTTTGACCACTTTAAGTCCAGTACTTTAGTGGTTATCCCACCACTGCCACCATTTGTGTTGGAACTGGGTCCAACACAGGTGAGTATACAAAATATAAACAATTCCTCTTCAGTATGAATGGTGTCAGGGAATATGTGTGTGTGTGTGTGTGTTCTAATTGCAGGGCTGGAAGCCTACTAGTGATGGCTACACCATCACACACTGGTTCCTCCTCACTGCACCGCGGTGACTTTTCAAAAACATCACCTCGAACTGAGCGGACAACTCCGGTGTCTCCGGTGAGTTTCTGTGGTTTCCTGCTGTCACGCTTCTACTGAGCGTAAAAACATGGCAACACAACATGGTAGCCCCCACCAAGCTGACCTGTTCCATGTGGATATGAATGATACGAACGGCAAATTCAAAACAGAGGAGCACTTCAGTTTGTTGATGGGAGTGATTACTGATTTAAGGAAAAATCCTTTTGTACGAAATAATCCATTTTTGTGAATAAATAACAGGAGAACTTACACAATATCCCTTTAAAAAAAAAAGTCAGATTCTCATCTTTTCTAATTACCCATGTAACTCCCCCACTGCAATAGCGGACGATCTGGTTATGGCATTTGGCCAGATTAGTCTATAGACTAACGTTTCGACACGAACAATCTCTTCATCAGAGTTACAAGTGAACACTGCAACCAGGCAAACAACTGACCCTTTGCTAAGTCCCCCCCCCCATGGTTACAGTTGCTAAGTCTGGCAAACTTCCCGTTTTTAGCTCATTTCTGCGTACATCAGCATGGATCGCTCAGTGATTTCAGTGAACATATTCTGAACGAAATTGTGTTACATTTCTGGAGTAATAGTTTGGAAATATCAGAGGGGGTTAGACAGAGAGGACTGCAGGATGCATCTGAGGAATTCATCATCATTTGTCGACGGAGTAATGTCGATGAAGAGGATGTTAAAATCGAAAGCGAAGGCTCAGCGTTCATACAGAAAGGCTCAGAAACTCCACGTCTTGATGTTTCATGTCCAGAATAAACATATGAAGGAAAAACAATGTTCTTGCATCGCAGAGTAAGTTAACAGATTGTTTTATTTTAATTTAACTGTCATGTATGACTCCAGAAAGATTCAGGTATCTGACGTGTTTTAGCCTGTTGCTGGATGTTTCCCCCTTGACCAGGATGTTGTTCCCACATCAGAGGTTTGATAAATAGGCTACATTGGATTTGATCGGAATAGCAGATACTGGATCTGATCAGGGTAGCAGCTACTGGACTGAGAAACTGGCAGAGAGGACCATTTTATTTTTGTCCCTGTTTGGCAACCAGCGTGACTTACTAGTGTTTATCTGGTGTATCTGTTTAGCCTCTAGCGACACACAGCTACTGTACCTTACTCTATGTTAAAACAGTAGCTTTGGGGGGCGCTGCTGAGTAGACTATGGAGTAGACGCACTTTTTCAGCTCTCCGGATCAAAACGTTTTAAAACTGTTTTGGGCTCTTTTATTTCCATCTTTTCAACACTAACGCTAGTTCAACATTACACTGCTTCTTTTGCTTTGGAGAGAGATGACTGGCAAGTCTTCCAAAGGCTGTGGTGCGCACCAGTCTGCACCGAGGCCTAACAACCCAGACCCGTCCTCGGAACCGGGTGAATGCAATGCCCCCACCGGAGCCGCTGCATCAACCACGGCTAATGCTCCGGAGCTGCTTCCATCACTGCAGAAAGATATCGGTGATATCATAAGAGCAGAACTCAGATTGACGCTTGAGGGTGAGGTGGCGCTTATTCGAGCCGACATTAGTGCAGTAAGATCCGAGCTGAAGTCGTATCAAAACACCATTAGTGGGGAACTGGCCACTATGAGAGGCACGATGTCTGAAGTGGAGCAGGGTCTGTCCACCTGCACGGACGATGTCTCTGATCTACAAAGGAAAGTGGAGAACCTGACGACTTTAACAAACACGCTACAAAGCAAATGCGAAGATCTGGAAGCAAGGTCGAGGCGCAATAATGTCAGAATACTGGGTGTACCAGAGGGACAGAATTCTTGCTCCATCGCCTCGGTCTCGGCGCTCTTGCAGCGTGCTTTTGACCTGGCGGAACCTCCGCTACTCGACAGAGCGCACCGCTCACTTCAAGCGGCTCCAAAACAGGGGGATCCCCCTCGACCTATTGTGGCTCGTTTACATTACTATCACAACTGTGCCAACATCCTGCGCCTTGCCAAAGAGAAACAACGAATCAAGGTGGACGGGATGACGATCTCTGTTTTCCCTGACTACATCACCCGGGTGGCCAAGGCGCGAGCGCGGTTCAACGAGATCAGGAAGCAGCTTCGGGGAATGGAAGGCGTCAGATACGGGATCCTTTACCAAGCTCGCCTGCGAATTACCTACAGGGATCAGGAACGGTTCTTCTCCACTCCAGAAGAAGCCCAGACCTTCATTGCTCAGTTTCTCACAACATAACTGCCTGCCCTCTTTTCAGCCATTAACCTCTTAGTTATGAATATTGTTTCTCCAAAACTACCCATCAAAGACTGGAGGTAAACTGATAATGTTTTATTAATCCATCTGTGCTGTATTGTATTCATGTTTACTTTATCTCATTCCTTTTGTTATCATTATTTTCATTCATAATTTTTTATTATTATTATTACCATTATTATTATTTGTCTTCCCTCCTTTTTTCTCTCCCATTCCTTTTTTAAGATTACTTGTTTATTTATTTTTTTCATTATTATTGTTGTTTTTATTTATCTATTTACTTAATTTGATAAAATTAATTTAATTTTATCTTATTAATTAATTATTTATCATTATTTTTATTTGCCCATTTATAGTGATTAGACCTTACTAATGATCCGGGATTTGAAAGGTTAGTGTTTAGACTTAGAAGTAATGCCCACTGTTGAGATGAGTGTGGGATTTAGCCTTAAGTTCAGTCAGGCTATGGCGACCTTCTGTTCTATGTTGGGTCAGCTAGGGATACCAAGGCCCTTTTTCTTTTTTTCTTCTTCCTACGGTTCATTGGGGTTCTGCTTTTTTTCTCTCTTTTCTTTTTTGATCATGGCATCTTGGACTTCTTTTCTAGCACACATGACGATTACTCATATGTTCTTTTGTTGGCTAACAAATTTCACTGTTTCAACTGAGAAGCTATGGACACCACCAGCTCAAATTTAGGCTCCATCCGTATCATAAGTTGGAATGTGAAAGGCTTGCAACACCCAATTAAACGTTGCAGAATTTTCGCACATCTCAAATCTCTTGGTGCTGACATAATTTTCCTTCAAGAGACCCACCTGCATAAGAAATAACACAACAAACTAAATAAAGGATGGATTGATCAAATATTTCACTCCAATTTTGGCCTTAGATCAAGGGGTGCTGCAATTTTGATAAGGAAGGGCATTCCATTCAAAGTAAGTAAAACAATAAAAGACATGGATGGCAGATACGTTATAGTGATGGGGAGCATGTTTGGGAATCAAGTGATACTAGCCAATGTCTATGGCCCGAATTATGATAACCCCAGCTTTTTTAGTGGCCTCATGGAAAAATTCCCTGACCTCAGTCTAAATTATTTGATTTTTGGTGGAGACTTTAACTGCATACTAGATCCCATGCTGGACAAGTCTAACCCCAAACTTGACGGTAAACTATCTAAATCTGGATCAACAATTGCATCAGCTATGCAAATTTACAAACTTTTTGACCCCTGGAGACACCGTAATCCCACCTCCAAACAATTCTCATTCTTCTCACCAGCCCATCAAAGCTATTCACGAATAGACTTCTTTCTTATTGACTACAAAGCTGTTTCTTTTATCAAAAATTGTCAGTACCACAACATAGTAATTTCTGATCACTGGATCAACTGGATTTATTACTTCCCAACATGGTACCTTTACAACGTACCTGGCGGCTTGATACACTTTTACTGACCCGTGATTCTTTTGTTAAAACCATTTCTGCCCAAATAGACACATTCTTGGACCTTAATACTACTCCTGGTATGCCATATTCTACCATCTGGGAGGCCCTAAAAGCCTATCTCAGAGGGCACATTATCTCATACACCGCTCATGAAAAAAGACAACGCCAGAAACGACTACTGGAATTAGCAGAACAAATTTCAGAATTGGATAACAAACCAACTGATGAACTTTCATTAGAATCTTTTAAGACCAGACTGCTGCTTCAAACAGAGTATGATAACCTCTCTATCAAGCAAGCAGAGCGCCTTCTTTTGAAAACTAAACAAACCTATTATGAGCACGGCGAAAAAGCTAACAAGCACTAAGCCACCAACTCAATCAAACCATGGCTTCAAGAGCAATCCCAGAGATTCGTTGCTCTCCCGGTCCAACCACTACAAATCCCCTTGACATAAACAAACAGTTTGTGGATTTCTACAGCAACCTGTATACCTCAGAATGCCACGCTACAGCCTCTGACATGGATGATTTTTTTCAAAACTCTCAAAATTCCACATCTCAAGTCGGAGCTTCGTGAGCTTGTGGATGCCCCAATAACTACTCAGGAAATAATACAGGCCATTAAATCCATGCAGAGTGGCAAGACGCCAGGCCCGGACGGGTTTCCTGTTGAATTTTATAAAACATTCTCTACCAAATTGGCTCCTTTACTGGGCCTTTTATTTAAAGAAATTTTTTCAACAGGAAAGCTCCCCTGTCTATGACCCAGGCAACCATTACAGTCTTGCTCAAGAAAGGTAAGGACCCACTAGAATGTAGCTCCTACCGCCCAATCAGCCTGCTTTGCTGCGACTACAAAATTCTCACCAAAATTTTGGCCCGACGTCTTGAAAAAGTTATGCCCGATGTTATTGACACGGACCAAACCGGATTCATTCCAGGTAGGCAGTCTTTTTTCAATCTTCGCAGGCTCCTAAATGTGCTTTTCTCCCCTCCCTCTCCCCGGCCAGAGATCGTCCTTTCTCTTGATGCTGAGAAAGCCTTTGACCGAGTAAAGTGGCGATATCTCATAAAGGTTTTGGAAAAATTTGAATTCGGTCCCTCTTTCATTTCCTGGGTCAAAATCTTATACACTTCACCCCAAGCCTCAGTACGTACTAACTCCATTAACTCCAGTTACTTTGTCCTTCACCGGGGCACTCGCCAGGGATGCTGCTTGTCCCCCTTCTTGTTTGATCTTGCAATCGAACCCCTGGCTATTGCCCTCAGGTCAGCAGACACTGTACATGGGATACCTAGAGATTGAGTGATGCATAAGGTGTCTCTATATGCTGATGACTTGTTAGTATACCTATCCAATCCAACAGATTCTTTGCCCAAACTTATTGAGATTTTGGAACAGTTTGGTAATCTCTCCGGCTACAAGTTAAATTTCTCCAAAAGTATTCTTTTCCCAGTAAACCAATCGGCTATCAATTTTAACTACGGGTGTTTTCCTTTTTTATTAGAAAAGCATGTTTTCACCTATCTAGGCATCAAAATTGCTCATTCATTTAATGACCTCTACGATTATAATTTTAAGCCTCTCATAGATCGCACCAAGGCAGACTTGGCCAAATGGTCTGCCGTACCAGTTTCACTATCTGGCAGAATCAACATTATCAAAATGTCTGTTTTACCTCGCTTCCTATACCTATTCCAAATGGGACCAATTTTACTAACTAAAGCTTGGTTTAACCATCTCAACAGCTTAGTAAACGAATTTATCTGGAACAAAACCCCCCCACGTATGAAAAGAACCTATTTGGAACTTCCTAAGAGTGCCGGGGGTCAAGGACTGCCCAACTTTCTTTATTACTACTGGGCGGCAAATATCAGTAAGCTGGCCTACTGGGTCTCATTTTTTGAGAGCAACAACGGGCCTCTGTGGGCCAAAATGGAAGTATCATCTAATTCATTGGCTAATCCTGTGGCTATTATAAGCTGTCCACTATCTATGAGTACTAATCTTAAAGCTTTCAATCCAGTTGTCAGAAGTTGTATTAAAATATGGACCCAATTCAGAAAACACTTTCACCTTGCTCAAGGCTGCACTCTCCTTCCCTTAACCAATAACCAGTTATTTACCCCCTCTCAAATGGACTCAGGCTTCAAACTATGGAAAAGAAAAGGTTTGACATTCTTCAGGGACCTTTTTATTGAAGGCATTTTCGCCTCCTTTGACATGCTCCAGCGTGACTTTGGCCTCCCTCAATCTGACCTGTTTAGATATTTGCAGGCCCGCAGTTTTATCCAAAAACTCCTCTCATTTCCTACGCTAGAGTCCAGCATTATAGACTACACACTGGAGTTGAATCCCTATACTAAGGGGAGGATTGCAAACTTATATAGGAAAATACAAGCCATCAATTCACCCTCTTGGGACTCAACTAAATTAAAGTGGGAACATGATCTCGGTACTGAGCTTAGTGTGGAGACATGGCAGCATATTTTAAAACTTATTCACACCTCTTCTTTTTGCATCAGACACGGCCTTATACAATTTAAAGTCGTGCATCGTTTACACTACACAAATGAAAAACTCTCTAAAATATACCCTGGTGTGAGTGCAGCTTGCCCAAGATGCCATTTCAGCCCGGCCACAACAGGACACATGTTTTGGTCATGTCCTTCTCTGTCTGATTATTGGAAACGCATTTATGAATCTTTATCCTATATCTGCCAGTTTCATTTGAAACCTGAACCTTTAGTTGCCCTTTTTGGGATGCTTCCTCCTGATGGAAAATTCACTATAGCGCAGTCTAATGCTGTTGCTTTTGGATCCCTTTTAGCTCGCCGTTTAATCCTCCTACACTGGAAATCTACAAGACCTCCCTCTTTTAAGAACTGGATTAAGAGTGTTCTGTCTATGCTACCGCTTGAAAAGTTAAGATATGGGAGAGGTAGGCCCAGACAAAGATTCATCACTACATGGTCCCCACTCATTTAATATGTAGAAAGCCTTACCTCCATTTGAGCAGACTATAGCTCTATCTGATGGACAAACAGTGCTGACAATGCTTTATGTGGAATCTATGTACTCCTGGAAAACTTACTGTGTGCCTGTACAACACTATGACCATATGCCGTGTACCCTTTTTGTTTCTTTTTGGGGGGGGGGGCTGGCTCTTGTTCTCATTTTTTTCCCCTTATTCCTGTATTGATACCGTCTCAGGAAACTTGCCTCATAATGTTTAATATATATATGTCCGTCTCCGTCCGTCTTCTTCCGCTTATCCGAGATCGGGTCGGGGGGGCAGCTGCTTAAGCAGGGAAGCCCAGACTTCCCTCACCCCGGCCACAGCCGCCAGCTCATCCGGGGGGATCCCGAGGCGTTCCCAGGCCAGCCGGGAGACGTAGTCCCTCCAGCGTGTCCTGGGTCTCCCCCGGGGTCTGGTCCCGGTGGGACGTGCCTGGAACACCTCACCAGGGAGGCGTCCAGGAGGCATCCTGACCAGATGCCCGAGCCTCCTCATCTGGCTCCTCTCTATACGGAGGAGCAGCGGCTCTACTTTGAGTCCCTCCCAGATGACCGAGCTCCTCCCCCTATCTCGAAGGGAGAGCCCGGCCACCCTGCGGAGGAAACTCATTTCGGCCGCTTGTACCTGCGTTCTCGTTCTTTGGGTCATGACCCACAGCTCATGGCCATAGGTGAGGGTAGGAACGTAGATGGACGGTAAATCGAGAGCTTCTCCTTCTTCACCACGACGGATCGATGCAGAGTCTTCATCACTGCAGACGCCGCACCGATCCGTCTGTCCATCTCCCGTCCATCCTTCCCTCACTCGTGAACAAGACCCCGAGATACTTAAACTCCTCCACCTGGGGCAGGACCTCACTCCCGACCCGGAGAGGACATTCCACCCTTTTCCGGGCGAGGACCATGGTCTCGGATTTGGAGGTGCTGATTCTCATCCCGGCCGCGTCACACTCGGCTGCAAATCGCCCCAGCGAGAGCTGGAGATCACGGCCCGATGACGCCAACAGAACCACGTCATCTGCAAACAGCAGAGACCCGATCCTGAGGCCACCAAACCGGATACCCTCAACACCTCGGCTGCGCCTAGAAATCCTGTCCATAAAGGTTATGAACAGGATCGGCGATAAAGGGCAGCCCTGGCGTAGTCCAACTCTCATTGGGAATGGATCCGACCTACAGCCGGAAATGCGGACCAAGCTCTGGCACCGGTCGTACATGGACCGGACAGCTCGAACAAGGGGGTCCGGCACCCCATACTCCCGGAGAGAACCCCCCACAGGAATCCCCGGGGGACACGATCGAACGCCTATATATATATGTATATATATATATATATATAAAAAAATATATATAAAATAAAAAAAATATATATATATGTATATATTTTTTTTCTCTTTTTCTGTTTAAAAAATTTACAAATAAAGTATTTAAAAACAGTAGCTTTTTCTTATACCACTGTGTTGTAGCTAACTATTGTGCTACGTGGCGTTAGCATCTTACCTCGGAATAAACAGTTTGTCCAGCTCCGTGTTCAGCTTCGTGCAGCTGTGAGTGAGGTCTTCCACGCTGTTTTTTTCACGCCATTGAATCCATATTCCACGCCGTTTATCCATATTACACGGCGTTTAGTCCATATTCCACGCCGTTTATCCATATTACACGGCGTTTAGTCCATATTACACGGCGTTTAGTCCATATTACACGGCGTTTAGTCCATATTCCACGCCGTTTATCCATATTCCACGCCGTTTAGTCCATATTCCACGCCGTTTAGTCCATATTCCACGCCGTTTATCCATATTCCACGCCGTTTAGTCCATATTCCACGCCGTTTATCCATATTACATGGCGTTTAGTCCATATTACACGGCGTTTAGTCCATATTCCACGCCGTTTATCCATATTCCACGCCGTTTAGTCCATATTCCACGCCGTTTATCCATATTACATGGTGTTTAGTCCATATTACACGGCGTTTAGTCCATATGCCACGCCGTTTATCCATATTCCACGCCGTTTAGTCCATATTCCACGCCGTTTAGTCCATATTCCACGCCGTTTATCCATATTACACGGCGTTTAGTCCATATTACACGGCGTTTAGTCCATATTCCACGCCGTTTATCCATATTCCACGCCGTTTAGTCCATATTCCACGCCGTTTAGTCCATATTTCACGCCGTTTAGTCCATATTCCATGCTGTTTGTCCATATTCCACATCTTTCCGCTTGTGTTTGTTTGGTTTTGAGAAGGCAAAAAAATACATCACCCAAACATTCTAGATATCTATCATCAGACTTGAAAATCCTGTTTATGTCCCGTCTATGGAAGTGAAGTTTGCCAGAAACTCCTTTCCTTAGTTATGGTTGCTAACGTATGATTGGTCAATGGTAGTTTTAGGGTGGGGCTGGCAAAGGGTCAATTATAGACAATCAACAGCAGGTGTTAAGAGTTCATTGGAAGGCATTGGGATGCCTTGTCAGAAGCCCATAGGTTAAAACAAAATAAGGGTGGAGCTAACATTGCATTCACTCTTGACACTCCATATAGCTTACATACAATAGATAATAGAGCAATTGAGCAATAGAGCAATGATTGTCTATAACTGTTTGCCTGGTTGCAGTGTTCACTTGTGACTCTGATGAAGACACTGTTAGTGTCGAAACGTTAGCCTTTATGCTTGTCCTATAAAGCTGAAATCTATCAGTGAAGCTCCAGCCTTTTTCCATTTATCACCAGTTTGCTGTCCTGCTGCTGTGGCGCTCCTGATTCAGCTATTTGATTGTTGGATGATGCGCAGAGTGTTCTGATTTCCTTTGGATGCTATTTCGGTTAGTCTTAGATCCGCATATATCCATGTACATGAAGGGGGCAGAATGAATAGGCATTATCTGCATCTGCAGCAAACTTCCTTTATTTCACCAATAATTTAGGTAGAAAGAACAAACAGACAAATGCTATTGTCCTGTGAGTTCAAATTTGAAACAAAATGACGTCATTTTGATGACGTCATCAAAATGATCAAGAAGAAAGTTCTCACTTCTCACAGAGTATGTAGCAGTCTAAGGTAAAAGAGCTATGGACGAAAATGGTGGTCTAGTCCAGGGGTTCTCAACCTTTTTCATGCTGGGGCCCAGTTTTTTAGTCCAAACTGGTCCAGGGTCCATTCGTATTTTAACACTGTATTAGTGGAATGATCTCATTTTTGGTTTATTTATTTAATAACTAAACCAGATCTTTTAACACCTGCCTTTAACAGACTGAACCTTGTAAAATGTCGTGTGACAAACATGAATAACATAATAAATATATTATGAGATCATCATAAACACATTTATATCGCACGTATAATTCATGAAATAAAATCACACTCCTACAAGAACAAATCAGAATTAGGTTATAAATACAAATCTACAACATTTAACTACAAAAAGAGGGACAACAGAAAAATTGATGGAAACTGATTGAAAAAAAGAGATAAAATGGTGCAGTAAAAGATCACATTGAAAATAAAAAGGCTCAATTGAAATAATCTGTAAAAACCTGTATTTTATTTGTTCAGACGATCATTCAAGCACAAAATTTCATTGAACAATTTATTCATTTAAACTTTTCTTAGAATTTTTTTCCCTCTTTTTCACTTGTCCTGTCCAGCATCTTAGCAGCAGAATGCTGACCTGCTTGCTTTATAGGGGATTATCACGCTTCCGTGTTCCGGTTTCCAGAACTTGAAACACTTAGTCCGTCCACTTCCGGGCCAGTTCAATGTCCCTGCTCTGTTCCACTTTGTATATTGAATAAACGCCAACCCTGCTTAAAATTTCACGGATTCCAGACTAAAGTCATACGAAGGAAGAAGTGGATCAAAGCGATTCGCTAGAGAGAAGGGCCGAACTTTATCAGAAAACAACGTAGTACGTTTGTTTGTAGCCGGTGCGGCACAACACTGGCACTTCAGTGATGCAGACTACACAGCTAGCGTTAGCAGGCTAGCATTAGCTGACGTGCCTAACTTTGTGTGTCTTAAAACACACAAGCATCTGAAAATCGGGTCTGTACCCCCCCGTTTCCAGTGCAACAACTGTGGACTGCCAAAAAAGGAGACGCTTTCAGATGCTTGTGTGTTTTCAGCCGCACAAAGTTAGGCGCGTCATCAAACGCTAGCTGGGTAATGCTAGCCTGCTGCTAACACCAGCCGTGTAGTCTGCCGACTACAAACAAACGTGCTGCGTTGTTTTATTATAAAGTTCGGCTCTTCACCGAGGCGAATCGATCGCTTTGATCTACTTCTTCCTTAGCATCACTTCGGTCGGGAATCAATGAAAACTTAAAGGAGTGATGACATAACAGTTAAAAACTAGTTTATGTTGTTGGCATTACTTTATATATAAATACTCCAAAGGAAAAAACTGCATTTTTTACAGCGGAGTATTGTTTTGAAACGCCAGACCTCACTTCCTCAGTAATACAGTTGGGTCCGGTGATGATATGGAGCTTTACCCGGAGACCACGTTGACTTCATTTTGATTGGCTACACCTTATTTGGCTATGACCTTATTTGGAGAATCTAGGTCAAGCTGCGGTCGGAGTTTGCTAAAGGCTAACTGCTAGCAACATGGGCACTTCAGACAGTGTGAGCTACGTTTATCAGACAAGACAGCATTTAGAAAATAAATAAACTTACAGGTAATGACAAGGTTGTGGCCCCCTCCCTCAGTGTTGCTGCAGAAGTTTGCTTTTAAATCCATTTGTTTGAAAATCCAGACCTGACTGCACAGAAGTTACTACTAGCTCCATACATGCAGCTGAATCAGACAGGGAGGGGAGGGGGGGAGCGGACGGTGCATTAACCGTTAGGAGAGAGGGGGCGCTGTTTACTTGATAGTGTGCTCCTATTGGAGCAATTAAATTACGTAGAATGATGGAACTACGTAGAATGATATAACTACGTAGAATGATAGAACTACGTAGAATGATGGAACTACGTAGAATGATAGAACTACGTAGAATGATAGAACTACGTAGAATGATGGAACTACGTAGAATGATAGAACTACGTAGAATGATAGAACTACGTAGAATGATAGAACTACGTAGAATGATAGAACTACGTAGAATGATGGAACTAGGTAGAATGATAAGCTGCTGTCTGATTCAACTGTTTCTGAGCAGAGAGACAAAGCTGACAGACCATAAACAGGAACTTTGATTCTCACTCTGGACAGCAGCTTATCATTCTCCGTAGTTCCATCATTCTACGTAGTTCCATCATTCTACGTAGTTCCATCATTCTACGTAGTTCCATCATTCTACGTAGTTCTATCATTCTACGTAGTTCCATCATTCTACGTAGTTCTATCATTCCTACGTAGTTCCATCATTCTACGTAGTTCCATCATTCTACGTAGTTCACATCATTCTACGTAGTTATATCATTCTACGTAGTTCCATCATCTACGTAGTTCTATCATTCTACGTAATTTAATTGCTCCAATAAGAGCACACTATCAGAAACAGCCCCTATCTTGGTACTGGTAAAATCATAACATATACATCCCTAGTCCTGTGTCTAATGCTGACTCTTCTTACCTGTGTGCATAACAGGGATGCACAATATAATTGTCCCCCTATCAGTATCGGCCTATATCGGCCTTAAAACTGAGTATCGGACATCGGCTACCCCACCGATATTTAACCGATCAGGCTGCTGTTTCTAAAGTCTAAAAAAAAAAAGACATCTTCTTCAAAAACGTATTTTTTTTACAGAATTTAAAACTTCCAAAGATTCTAAAGTTTCTTTTAGGATGTTCTGTGTGAACATTGTTTATACACACTCATTTGTGTTAATAAGCAAATATTAGGGCTGGGAAAAAATATCAATGCACTGAAATATTGCGATGTTTTCATATGCAGATTTCATATTGATATTTGAAAACGTGATATTGATCTATTTCACGTGTGAAACGTTCTTTCACGTTCTCTTACGAAATCTCACGAGATTTCTCGAAAACCTGCAAGACTTTGTAACCGAACAACAAAATCTTGTGAGATTTCATTATTTAAATAGATCGATACCACATTTTTAAATATCAGCATAATATTAGCATATGAAAATATCACAATATTTCAGTGTATCAATATTTTTTCCCACCCCTACCAAATATCGCGTTTGTTTTTTCTCAGGGAGAAGAAAATCCAGGTGGTTCTAGGATATCACGCACATATCCTGTTAGTTTTGTTCGAACAACTGATTAAGTTTGATGTGTTATACATAGCACAAGATGAGGAATTTTTCTAATTTTGCACAAGGTATTTATATTACATAATTTATTTTTACAGCTTTAATATCAGTATCGATATCAGTTATCAGCCACATGAGTTTTGAAATACCAGCATATCGGATATCGGCCAAAATTCTGATATCGTGCATCCCTAGTGTATAAATGTAATCATTCAGGCGGAAACATGAAGCTGCAGAAAGAGTCAGCACTCGTGTCTGGTTCATCGTTCTCTTTATTGAGGGAAGCAACATGAACGTTACACATGAGGAGAAAACTGCAGTTTTATTTGGTCCTGAAAGAAAACGCAAGATTTATTTCACCTGCTGCTTCATCTGAGCAGGCAGAAGACTTGAACACTCAAACAGTTTAGATGACAGTCAAAGGTGGTTGTTACTCTTTTTTTGTTTGTTTTTCTGTATTTTTTATTCATAATTGATGTTTATAGTGTAAAAGTCACAGTGCACCTTCTCTGAGCGTCGCCTTGCAGTTAAAAACAGCTGCTTGTAACGAGGCTTCGTCTCCTGGTTTCCTCTGGCTTCGCTCTGAGAGGCACTGGACACGTTTAGTGGAGCGTTGGCTCCATGGCAGTGAGATTACAGCGACTAGCCGAGCCCTTAAAGTTTACAAAGACATTAGGTTTCCATGGTGACTAAGGGTGGGGTCACATGGACACTTTTGTCACGATTAAAATGTTCTCAAGTCCAGAAAACGGAATAGATCTGTATTTTTTGTGCCATGTGACCGGAACAGTTGTCGGAACGGGATGGTTGAAAGAGGCCGTCTGCACGATTGTAAAGTCCGGAACGTTTGACGCAAGGGGGGCAGGGGGGAGAGAGGGGAAAGGGGTGGTGGCACCACAGGCTGGAGTAGGGTCGATCTGCGGCTCGCAAGACAGTGGCGTGTCGTAACGTGGGCGTGTCGTCGAGTGACGTCGCTCTACGACACGCCCACCAGACCTATGAGAGCACGTTAAAATCTAACCCTACACCTGTTCTTCCCCTAAACCTACCCACTATGCGACACGCCCACTTTAGGACACGCCCCTTGGTTGCAAGCCGCAGATAGATACACTTGGCTGGACTGGAGTTTTGCCGTCTCTTTCTATTTGCGTCACAACGTGATGACGATAGTTTTGTCAGAGCATAGACCAATCGGGCCGAACGCCACAACTAGACCATCTGCCATTGCAACGGTGGCGTTTCTGTAGGCTACTGAGAACAGATGAGACTCATCACCGTTGCAATGGCGGCGCCTCAAGATGGTGCAACACACAAAACGCTAGTCGGATTAGTTTATAGAACAACAAGAGGTGACACTCAACAGAACGTTCCATTGCAACATTTCCCCCATGCACATCTGCCATTTTGGACTGAAGTGAGCAGTTTATCATTATTGCACAGACCTAATAAAACACAGCAACGTCATTTTAAAAAGCTTAGAACTTCTTAACTATTGTTAAAACGCATTAACACATAGCAGGCTATCGAGAGGAAGGTGATTACACCCATTCCCACCGCCAGCGGTTCTACTGAGTTCATTTTTACTCAGAAATCAGTCCAAATGATCCAAATAGGCTGTTTTCAACAATCCCCACTAATCTTTATGGAGATATAATACAGCCCAAGTAGCCTATATTATAATTATACTAGAAAATTGATCATAATTTTATTTTAATTTAATTATAACATTTTTATATTAATATATATTAAACTATTTAAAAAATAATACAAGTTAAATGACAAAATATTGGCCTGTAATCAATCATTTTCATAGATATCGTAGTGTCTTCTTGGATACCACTTCCAGGTAGATCCTGAAAGTGTTCTTTCAATAAGCTTTCCAAATCAAACGAGTAATCCAAGGCACGGTTTAACACTTGAAACAATAAACATTTAATCCAATGCAACGCAACTGAATATTCATAATGCCTGCTGGCGTCTACAAGGTGCACTAATCCACCACTTCAAAGAAGTCATTTTCCCCAGTTACCTGTTGCAACCAGGTAAGAACAGTGACCCCTCAGCAGCTCCACATCTGATATGACGACTATATAACCAGAAGACCAGCAGGGTCCCCAATTTAAAAATAATCTAAGATAAAACAAATGGCTCTTAAAACTCTTATTGAGAATAAAAAACAAACAAACAAACAAAAAAACACTTATTATTGAGAATATAGACTTTTCCACCCATATTTCCAGAATGAAGTCTGTTTCAGTCCAGAATGGCTTTGTGTTTCACAGGAACTCCCACCGCGGTCTCTGAGCAGTTAAACCTGGCTCTGCTGTGCTGGAACAGACCGGTTCTAACGTTTCACAGGTTTGGTTCTTGGTGGAGTTGCAGAAAAACGCCTGATTACAGATGTTCAGACAAAGCAGGCTCTGTTACTTCATAAAAAACCAAGTTATTCGAGACTTCTGAGGCAAGTTTGTCCATCTGAGAGCTGAAAACTGAAACATTTACTACTATAAATCATCTTTCAAACCATTTTTATTAAGATACAAATATTTTACGTTTCTGCTTTGATAATGTGAGAATTTTCAGATTTTTTCTTCACGAATGAGGTTTGGAGAGAGCAGAGGAGGATTCAGGTGAGTGAACTGCTCATGAAAACATTCTGCTTTTAGAAACTGGATGAGTTCGTCCCGGTTTCAGAGATCCGGATGCTGCCTGCCCTCTGAGGAGAGAACTATATGTTTATGGTAGAATGAGGGGTTTTTTTTAAAGATAACTGGCAGATTTGGCCGAACTCACCAGCTGGCATTTTAACGTTGTCTCAATGTTGAATCATCGTTGCAGCTGCTTCAAAAGCTCAGACAACCTGGTATCAAGCAAGCGAAGGTCGAAGACTTGAAGCACATTAAAAAAATGGAACCGAGTCTGATCTGCAAACGTTAAAGGTGAGAGCTACAATTTTTTCATCAAAACAACCATTTCTTAAAAAATAACACATCCACAGAATGTTTAGAGGTATTAATACATAAGGTTTTAATTTTACCCCCAATTTTTTATGGCATATAAATAATTGCTTCATCAATTTTGATATTTTTTGTCTGATTACTATGCCAGCATTGTGATTTTTTGCCATTAGCATTAGCTCCAGAGTTGCGAGCTCGATTGCTCTTTGAAATAGCATCTTCCTTGCCTTAGTCCTCAAATTCAAGCGGACAATACACAAAGCAGGATGAGGGTAACTGTCTGTTACTGATCTGAATCGACACAATAAACTACAACAAAGTATAACAGCCACATTAGGACGTTTTCTTTCCAGAGTTTGGAAATGAAGTCATAAATTTCTGAGAATAAAGAAGTAAATTTACAAGAATGAAATCTGAGATTTACAAGAATAAAGTCGTAAATTTATAATAATAAAGTCATAATTTGATGAGAAAAAAGTTGCAAATTTATGAGATTAAAGTCATAAATTTATAAGAAAAAAGTCGGAAATTAATGAGATTAAAGTTGTAGATTTACGAGAAGTCATGAATTTATGAGAATAAAGTCATAATTTTATGAGAATAAAGTTGTCAATTTATGAGAATAAAGTCATAATTTCATGAGAAAAAAGTTGTAAATTTATGAGAATAAAGTGAATTTATAAGAAAAAGTCGTAAATTAATGAGAATGAAGTTGTAAATTTATAAGAGTAAAAACATAATTTTACATGAATAAATAATAGATTTACCTGAATGAAGTGGTAATTGTGCTCGTAAGTAGACAATGGAAATGCGAGAGCGCAGCAGAAGTTCGAGGTTGAATATGGAACATTAATTATGTACATAAATGAACTAGGTCACAATGTATCTGATGCTAATATGCACGTTCCTGGTAAAATAAAGGCTAACTAAAAAATTTTTTTTTTTTAATTAAAAAAAATATATATATATATATATTTTTAAAAGCTATATTTAAAAAAATATTAATAATACCTCCACGAGACGTTTGGAGGGGTGCAAAATGAGAGTACAGAATTTTCTTGAAAAATTATATTTAGCCTGAAAATATATATAAAACAAATTTTAACGGTTAATGGCATTATGTTTACATCTACAAGCCCATACATGCCACCATTGCGGGTTGCCAAATACGATCTGTGTGTGGCAACAGTATGTTCGGTACAGCTAGACTGGTACTGGGAAAAATGGTGGAGTCGGCAAGTCCAGCAGCTGCTTCAGAGCTCGGAGATGTCGTTATCCGTCTCTGAAGAGGAGTGACCTGAGAGGAGGAAAAACTGGAGTAAGTTTCGGTTAAGCTACACTAGATGGACCCACATAAATGTTTTCCACGGCATCAAAAAAAGCTGAAACGGCGACTTTCCACCTGGATCGGTAAGCTAACTCGCTTGCTAACGTGGCTAACGTTAGCTGTCAGTCATAAACTCTGTGTTTCTTGTTGTACATGCTGCAGCTGCTGGTCACTTGTATCGGCAGTGAGCCTGGAAACCCAGCAGCTGGAGTTGTTTTTCTGCTGTTGCAACTACAACTTAGACACACGAGATGATGTCGCTGTTCTGTCCGTGTTCCATATTCAACCTTTAATGTCCTGCACGTTTAAACTTCTGGAGTCATGAAGCAGTTTTTAGGTGTGAGTTAAAGACGGAGCAGAAAAGCCGTCTGAACTGCCGCTGATGCATCCATGGAGAACCCTGCAGTCGACCGGTTCCAGCCAGTTCCCCTCCACAAAAGCAGCCATTTCCTCCAAGTCTGTCTGCTTCTTTCTGCAGAATAGATCCATTTTCTTGATACTGATCTTCTAATATTGATTTGGCAAGAGATTGAGGATCTCCTGGTTTCTAAAACCTACGCTGAAGTACATCTTCATCAAACGCTCCACCTCCCTCCTTTTATCAACTTTCCTCTTCTACCTTTACGATATCAAGACTTTATTCTCAGACATTCACTGCTTTGTTGTCATAATTTATTCTTTATTCTTGTGAATTTACCACATTACGTATTCTTGTAAATTTAGACTTTCTTCTTGTAAATTTTTACTTTATCTTTGTAAATTTATGACTTGTAGATTTAGACTTTATTCTCATAAATTTCTACTTTATTCTCGTAAATTTATGACTTTATTCTTAGAAATTTATGGCTATTCTCATAAATTAAGACTTTATTCTTGTAAATTTTGACTTCATCTTTGTAAATTTATGAATTCATTCTCATAAATTTCTACTTTATTCTTGTAAATTCACGACTTTAAGCTTGAAGTGTTTTTTTCTTCTTTTAAATCTTAATATGGCACTCATGCTGCGTTGTAATAAACTGCTGTGACGTGGCCAGATATGATGGCATCTTGGCCTGCTATCTATTTAGTTAGTTTTTTTCAATTGCTTACACACCAAACCTTTATATATATCACACTATTTCTAAACCTATTCACTCAAACCTCACAACTTCACCTCAAACCAGTAAAACCATGAACACATTTTCAGCCTTGACACAGTTTTCAATGTAGATATTCACTTTTTGCAAATAACTAGACACAATGTTCTAGCTAACACACTAAAATCTATCAGGAAGTAACTTGATTTCTCATTTTAAACACAACCATTTAAAATGGTACACTTATTCATCAGAGCCGTAGACTCTGTCCTCACAGGTGGAAACAATGACTGCTTTACTGAACACCAACCAATAACTCCTACATAGATTTTTAAATAAGTCAAAGGTCAAACTATCTGTCTTCTCAATCTCAAGTTTATCTATAACGCACATTTATAAATGGAAATAGTCACCAAAGTGCTATCTATTGTCTTGAACATGAATAACAACACAGAGAGAGCTTTGCTTTAGCCTCTTCCATGTGTGATGAGTGTACTTTGATTTTTCTACTGCGGTACGACACAATACTGCATCGACAGCAGCAACACATTTATTCAGGAAATAAAATATTTTTGGTTCCTTTATTGCTTGTGTCGACTTCTATTTGCATGCTATTTTCGCTCTTATACGGCTCATAAATATGAAGCAAATCAATAAAAACAAAAGAGCTTTAGATTTAGAGCAACAGTGTGTAAATGATGCACACAAGTATGTGATAAAATGGGAAATGTGTTTGTGAGGTGAGACAAATGCTTGCTTTTGAGATTGAGATTGCTTTTGTGTTCACAATATTTTGAATTCTGTTTCGTTTTGCAGTAGAAAGGGGGCTTTTTGCATTTTGCGTTAGCAGTAACTGGATTTGTGTGTAAAGTTTTGAGAAATAGACAAATAGCTTTGAAAATGTGTGTAAGCAATTGACAAAAAAAAAACTGTAACACTCCCTCACTAATGTGCATCAAGTCTTCTTTGAAATAGGAAACTTTTTTCTTTTTTTACTGTTTTCATTCACCCATACTTCTATCTTCAAAATTCAAATAAAAGAGCAAAAATACCTAAACAAAACAAAACGTGACTAATGACCAAATAATTCTAGAAAATAAGCCTCAAACTAATGAACACACTTGCTTAGTGTATCATAAAAACAGGAGAAGATGGAAGGGGCATTTTTCTCTGCGGTGTTTTGCTACTTTCTGTATTTTCGGCAGTTATCTTTGACACTTTCATTGCAGCACGCTCACCGATGGATGATTTCTGCAGCTCTGTATTAATAGAAAAACTTGTCTCTCTTCCAGCGCTTACAAACCTGAAAAGCATCTGTGCTGCAGGAAGATGAAGCTTCCTGTCGTTTTACTGTCGACCACCAGGTGTCGCTGTTTGACCGCCAGCTTGAGCTGCAGAGATCAAACACCTGCTTTGGTTTACCGTAAGCTTTCAGTGATATTTGAATATAATTCAGCTGAGAAAAAAATCAAAATAATTTTAAGCATTATAATAAAATACTAAGCTGCAAAGCAAAACATTTAGTAAAGTATGCAGTGATGTTTTTCTTTATAGTATTAAACTGCAGAATAAGTTTGGTCCAAATCTTTTTTTTTTCCCTTCACATCGTCATGAATAAAAGTTGTATTTGCACAACAGCTGTTAGTTTAAGTGAGAACGACGAGATGAAAGCCTCACGTGGAATAAAAGTAGACTGTTAGAAATGTGACGTATGCTGTTTGATAAGTTTGTCAGCATGCAAACAGGAGTATAGATTATAAACTTGTGATATAATCTGCTTGTGATCAGCGGCCATCTGTGCAGATCTGTTTTATATTTACAGCTCAGATCTCCTCTGATGCATCCGTCCTGCAGAGTCACATAAAAAGTCCCTTCCATGCAGATCTGCCTCCTCGTTGCGTCCAGCGTCCACATGTGGAGGATGGAGGGAGGTGGTGATTGACAGGAGAGGAAGAGCTGGATCTGGAAGACTTTAAGGAAGTCGCCTTGAATTCTTCCTGGATCTGAAGTTGGGAGAAAAAAGAGATGGATGTTAAAGAGTAAAAACAACTTGGTCACATATTTAAACTGTGATGAAGATGAGGATGTTTAAGGCTGAGATGAGAATAAAATCTGGGTTACAATCTCCACCAGAGGGCGCCAAAGACGGTGACGTGTTTATAACAGGGGTTCTCAACCTTTTCCATGCTGGGGCCCAGTTTTTCAGTCCAAACTGGTCCAGCGTCCATTCATATTTAACACTGTGTTAGAGGAATGATCTTATTTTTGGTTTATTTATTTAATAACTAAAGCAAATCCACCTGCCTTTAACAGGCTGAACCTGTAAAATGTGGTGTGATAGGCATGAATAACATCATACAAAAAGATATTATTAGATGGTCACAAACACATTTATATCACACGTATAATTCATGAAATAAAATCAGACTCCTACAAGAACAAATCAGAATTAGGCTATAAACACAAAATCTACAACATTTTACCACAAAAAGAGGAACAACAGAAAAAACTCATGGAAACTGATTTAAAAAAAGAGATAAAATGGTGCAGTAACAGATCACATTGAAGATAAAAAAGCTCAATTTAAATAATCTATAAAAACCTGTATTTTATTTGTTCAGACAGGAAATTAAAGCACAAAATTTCATTAAACAATTTATTTATTTAAACTTTCTTAGAATTTTTTAAAGAACTTCCAAACATAACAGACATTTTCTGCATCAACAGCTGATTTTCTCTCTTTTTTTTCTTAAAAAATTCTTTCTTTCCAGCAAGTGTTAGATGTTTGCTTCTAGATGAAGCTGCAGATGCAGCTTCAGGGCTTCCGTTAGCGTTAGCTGGTGTTCCAGCCAGACTTCTCAGCTGAGCTTTGTTATCTCCACTCATAAATCTGTATTTAATAATTTGGAGTGGATTTTTGCCTCTTTAGGGGCGATTTGGGACCTTTTTTTGTCTTTATTGTTTAATTTAACACTTCTTTACAACGTTAGCTACAGGCTAGCGGCTAGCGTGTGTCTTCTTCTGCTTGTTTGTTGAGCTCTGACAAATTAGCGCCACCACGTGGTGCTGGTGGTGGTGGGGGGGCTACATTGCAACTCATCGAGTCATAAATAACAGTGTAAATATACGGTCCTCGCAGCCCACATGTGGAAAAGGAAAGTTTTTCGCGGCCCTCTAGGTGGCGCTGGAGGCTTCATGGTTAAGAATCACTGATTTATAACACGCTGCAGGTCTGGCAAGATGTGAGGAAGTACCTAAACATTACCCTTTGGTCTCCCTCGGCTCTGAATCCAGATCTGCCAGATAAGGAGCATATGGGTTTGATGGAGTCGATATGTACGAGCTTAGTAAACTTTTAAAATCATTTAAACAAATCAGGACTTTAAAGGATAATTCCCTTTTTTTCAACCTGAATCTTATTTCTAGGAGTTTATTCATGCATTTACTCACCCGTAAAGTTTCTGCATCACTTTGAGTCCTTGGGAAGATATTACGTTGAGTTGCCCTTCGGTGTACAAGTAAAATGTCAGAAACGGGGCAGTCTCTCTATCAGACATTATCTATTTAAAAAAACTCAATACTTAAAGTATTGATGAAATCCAGGAGTTTTGCTGCAGATAATGTCTTATATAGAGGCTGCCCCGTCTCTGCCATGATAGTGGATGTACACCGAAGGACGACTAAACGTAATATCTTCCGAAGGACTTACAGTGATGCAGAAATTTTACTGGTGAGTAAATGCATGAATAAACTCCTAGAAATAAGATTTAGGTTGGAAAAAAGAAAGTTATCCTTTAATATTCCCCAGAAAGAGTTTTATAAGTACCTTCAAATTCGTGACTTTATAGGGTCTCTTTTGAAGACAGGCATGATCCACATGAGGCTGGAACATCTCCACTAAGTCTCCCAAAGGACTAATTTCACTACCTTACTGAGACTCCTCAGGCTTTGTGCTTTCGGACTGTAGGAAGCTTTTGGAGTTCCTAGAACCTTTCCGGGAACCAGGCCGTCTTTTGGTGCATTCGGGCACATAGGAACCAGGAACCTCAGCCCTCAGTTCCTAGAACCTTTCCGGGAACCAGGCCGTCTTTTGGTGCATTCGGGCACATAGGAACCAGGAACCTCAGCCCTCAGTTCCTAGAACCTTTCCGGGAACCAGGCCGTCTTTTGGCGCATTCGGGCACATAGGAACCAGGAACCTCAGCCCTCAGTTCCTAGAACCTTTCCGGGAACCAGGCTGTCTTTTGGCGCATTCGGGCACATAGGAACCAGGAACCTCAGCCCTCAGTTCCTAGAACCTTTCCGGGAACCAGGCCGTCTTTTGGCGCATTCGGGCACATAGGAACCAGGAACCTCAGCCCTCAGTTCCTAGAACCTTTCCGGGAACCAGGCCGTCTTTTGGCGCATTCGGGCACATAGGAACCAGGAACCTCAGCCCTCAGTTCCTAGAACCTTTCCGGGAACCAGGCCGTCTTTTGGCGCATTCGGGCACATAGGAACCAGGAACCTCAGCCCTCAGTTCCTAGAACCTTTCCGGGAACCAGGCCGTCTTTTGGCGCATTCGGGCACATAGGAACCAGGAACCTCGGCCCTCAGTTCCTAGAACCTTTTTAGCTCCTATTCCGAGGCAGGGTCTTTTCATGGTTCCATAGGAACTGAAATACGTAGATGTTTGGTGATTGGTAGAACTGGCAAGCTCCACCCCTCTGCTTCTTCCAGCCCCGCCATATCTGATGGGGCTGTTACAACTGTTTGCCGAGATCGTAATAACAAGAACTATTACAATAGGAGTGTACCAATTCATTATTAACACTGTCACTACTGAGCGGTCGAAAAAAATGGTCTCGCTTATTAATTATACCAGCTCCCAAATTTTTTCGACGTCTGGTGGTCGTTGGGGGTTTTTAACGCCTTGTCAACTCGGCTTCTAGTGTGTAAAAGCATCCAGCAACAAACAGCGTGTGAGTCCAGCCATAGTCAGTGTGCATTCAGCTGGAGTCATAATGATCCTGCCACTCTTTCAGATCAGATGTTCAAAAGGATTTATAATAAAGTGTCTGCGTCTCACATCTCTACATCAGATAACACGTGTCCACACGCTGCCAGCTGTGTACTGTTGGAGCGCGTGGAGACCTTCATGCTTCAGATCGTCATAAAAAGCCCAAATTAAACATTTAATAATAAAACCATCAAAGCCATCTTCTTTTATCTGACTTGTTTGAAATAAAATGGGGATATGTTTTGAACGGAGTGTTTCACACGCAGTGTTGTATAGTAACTAAGTAAAAATACTTCGTTACTTTACTTAAGTAGTATTTTTTCATATTTGTACTTTACTTTACTACTTCTATTTCTGATGACTTTTACTTTTACTTCACTACATTTTCCGGGAAAAATCAATACTTTTACTCCATTACATTTACCTGAGCATCTTAGTTACTCGTTACAAAATAACGAGATACATAATGGCCAATGGACAATCTTTGTTTTGTTGTAGTGGGACTAGCATCCACTAGCAGCAGCCATGTGCAGCGTCTCTGAAGCTAAACACACCTTTACCTGCCTCAGCAGCAGGTGAACGGCTGTTCAGCATCGCTGGTCTGGTCTTCAGCCCAAGAAGAACCAGACTCTCACCATTTTGAGAAACAACTTCTTTTGAGGTTGAACAAAAGGTTTTTCTGGGTTCAGTAACGACTGGATGGACAGTAGGGATGGTGAATACGAAGCTTCATGAGACACTGAGACATTTTTACACAGCTGCCAAGAGATTGACACGAAGTCTCGAGACATTTGGGACAGTCAGTATGAGCTCCATCTGCTGGTTGTAGATGTGTACTGCAGCTGAGGGAAGCGCTGCCTGGAGCTGTCTTGTCTCTGACACAGTGTATAATAAAAGATACGTTATCAACCTTCTGTTAGTGTTTCCTTTGTGGTTAATATCTTGGAATGATCTTCTGTGATAAATTAATTATTTTTCAACAAATTCCCAAGTGATTGGAACCTGTATGAAGCATTGACAGATTAATAAACCCAGTCTCTTCAAGATTTCAGCACGACACTCGCGGATGACGTAACGAGGCCTCGGTTTGTGTGGTCACGTGGCTTTCGGTATGCTGACACTTCCACCAAAACAGCGGTAGCGAGACTTCCGGTTCAAAAGATCGAGGCGGAGTCGAGCAGACGAGCTCGAGCAGAACATCCCTAATGGACAGTTCAAGTGCTGTCGCACTGCAGTCATGTTAAAGTTCAACCAATCAAGTTTTTTGTTTGTTTGCATCACCTCTGAGCACCAAGAGTTTATTTGGAATGATTTTATATTGAATGCACGTGAGTATGAATGTTGGTAGGCATGCAGGTCTGTAAGGATGTTTGTGTGTACAGTATTTTTCTATATGGTGGGTTTATGTAAGGAGGTATTGAAGCTCCTTTACACTTTGCAAATTAAAACTTAAAAACTAAACTGAACAGAAATAAGGAAGATGTTAAACTCAAATTTCTGATTGCGTTTTAATAACTGTACTTTTTACTTTTGATACTTAAGTACAGTGAATACTAGCTACTTTTTTACTTTTACTCAAGTAATATTCTAGCAGACGACTTTCACTTTTACTTGAGTCATTTTCCAGTAAGGTACTTTTACTTTTACTCAAGTATGGCTTTTGGGTACTTTATACAACACACACGTGATGCAACAGAAACGATACAGGCAGCGACAGAGAAAAGGGCCTGAATGTTGTCTGGATGATGTCACTGTGTAGTGTAGTGGATAAGGCAATGGGCTGGTATATGAGTGGTAGCAGGTTTGAATCCCAGGTGTGGCTGACTTTATGCGTGTCGTCTTCGATGTTCTTTTTAAATTCACGTGATATGATATGATATGAAAAGTTGTTCAGTAACTTCTTTTTATTCTATATTTAGTTTGTTATTATAATAATACACCCTTTTCTAGCATACATATGCTGTTCAGTATGCACTGAAACAGGAGCGTGGCACTGACATTCAGAACAAGGCTGCAACATTCAGGTTAGCTGATTTGTAAAACAATGGGGAGTAAGTGGGGGCCAGTTTAACTTTGGCAGCAGAGGGTGGAGGTGGTTGGGGTGGTGTGGGGGAAATTAGAAAATTTCTGGGAGTGCTGGTGTTTAATCGATGCATCACAACGGTACATGTCCCGAATTGATGACTATTTAACTATTTCATTTTCATATTAATTTAATGACCCAAATACAGCTGCAAAGTGTGTCAGTAGAATCTGCACCTGCTGGTTCCTGCGGATCTAATCAACCAGCTTCTTGTTGTCCTGGAGACCCAAAACATCTGATGCGTGATGAGAAAAAATGCACACTCCAAGGAAATAAAGGTTCATAACATTGAAGCCACAACAGAAATGAGAAGATCTGGACCAAACTAAACCCAGAAGAAGGAATGCTGAGTTCAGATGGAGAGAAGTGAGCTGTTAATGAAATGAAAGAGGAAACAGAAGCTGACATACCAGCGCTACTCAGCCACTTGTACACTGGCGCAGTTATCTTTATTCTCCGATGCTATAGCTAAATACTCCTCCCTGCAGGACAGAGAGAGGTTGGTAGAGGAGAGGAAAACATGCAGCACAGATCAGAGGGAAGGAGCAGGTTGTTATTCTGAGGACAGATTGAAACAGCTTGTGTGGAAGTCGGGACATTTGGCCGGCCCTGCAGGATCTGGACACGAGGAAGCAGGAGGTACTCACGCGCTCTCTCTCAGAGCCTCCTCCCCCGCTGCCGAGATCTTCCTATAGCAGTAGATCATCTCCACCAACAGCCAGAGCTGCAGCCCGATGATGGAGACGTACATCATCACCTCAGACAAGATGGAGGCCAATCCTCTGGTGACTGCAGACACAGGAAGAGGAGCTCAGACAGATGCTCTCAGGACGCATGGAAGCTGAAGTGGGATTAAAATGAACCATGAAAGGGACGAGGGACACGGGTCACACAGCTTTTACAACAAACTACTTATGATTTATTGTCCTTTATTCACCTTATTCAGGAAGACAGGATGGGCGCCGCCATTTTGGCCTACAACTTCCGGCTAGTCAGTGTTGCGGTCGTCTACCACCGCCTCCACGGCTCCGCGGATGAGCAACACGAACAGATTTAATGCTGTTTAATGCTATAAGTGTTCAAACATGAGCAACATTCATTGCTTTGTCTGCGGGTGACAACAACTGGAAGGAGAGAATCTGACACTTTATTTAGATTCCCTCACAATTTCTGCCCCGACAGCTAACGGTGCTAGCCTCGGCTGCTAACAGTAGTAGCTGCTCTCTAGTGCCGGACTCTGCTTTATTCTGCCCCGACAGCTAACGGTGCTAGCCTCGGCTGCTAACAGTAGCAGCTGCTCTCTAGTGCTGGACTCTGCTTTATTCTGCCCCGATAGCTAACGGTGCTAGCCTCGGCTGCTAACAGTAGTAGCTGCTCTCTAGTACTGGACTCTGCTTTATTCTGCCCCGATAGCTAACGGTGCTAGCCTCGGCTGCTAACAGTAGTAGCTGCTCTCTAGTGCTGGACTCTGCTTTATTCTGCCCCGATAGCTAACGGTGCTAGCCTCGGCTGCTAACAGTAGCAGCTGCTCTCTAGTGCTGGACTCTGCTTTATTCTGCCCCGATAGCTAACGGTGCTAGCCTCGGCTGCTAACAGTAGCAGCTGCTCTCTAGTGGTGGACTCTGCTTTATTCTGCCCCGATAGCTAACGGTGCTAGCCTCGGCTGCTAACAGTAGCAGCTGCTCTCTAGTGCTGGACTCTGCTTTATTCTGCCCCGATAGCTAACGGTGCTAGCCTCGGCTGCTAACAGTAGCAGCTGCTCTCTAGTGGTGGACTCTGCTTTATTCTGCCCCGATAGCCAACGGTGCTAGCCTCGGCTGCTAACAGTAGTAGCTGCTCTCTAGTGCTGGACTCTGCTTTATTCTGCCCCGATAGCCAACGGTGCTAGCCTCGGCTGCTAACAGTAGTAGCTGCTCTCTAGTGCTGGACTCTGCTTTATTCTGCCCCGATAGCTAACGGTGCTAGCCTCGGCTGCTAACAGTAGCAGCTGCTCTCTAGTGGTGGACTCTGCTTTATTCTGCCCCGATAGCTAACGGTGCTAGCCTCGGCTGCTAACAGTAGCAGCTGCTCTCTAGTGCTGGACTCTGCTTTATTCTGCCCCGATAGCTAACGGTGCTAGCCTCGGCTGCTAACAGTAGTAGCTGCTCTCTAGTACTGGACTCTGCTTTATTCTGCCCCGATAGCTAACGGTGCTAGCCTCGGCTGCTAACAGTAGCAGCTGCTCTCTAGTGGTGGACTCTGCTTTATCTTTATTTACAGTCTCTGCTCAAAGAGCAGCTTTGATAATCAACTCAGCACCTTTTGTAGGATTTTATCTTTCAGATGAGGCAGAACATGATCATATTTACAGTTGTGTCCTTAAAACAACTTCAGCTTCTAAATGCTAATATAGCAAACTTAGCATAATGGCTAACAACAACACCACAGAGCATCGGCTCAAAGAGATTATGGCGACCTAGCAGAATAATAATTGTAGAGATTATAAAGTCCCATTTTGTTCACATAAACATCCCTCCATCCAGGTATTAGCCGACACAGTGAAAAGGGTCAATATGGCCGCTGCGTGGCTGCAGGACCGTCCCATCCCCACTTTACCGGAGCATCCCAGCGTTAGCTCTGTTAGCTCGTACCGACACCCAGGCCCAGTGAGACGTTGCTGGCTGGACTTGAACTGACACCCGCTTTCAGAAGAACATGTTCTTGTTTATCATGCAACAGATCATGGCAACTTTTATGCCCTTGAAATGATTTTATTTTTTTATTTTCAGTAAAATCAGACGGCGTGTTTCACTGTGGTCTGTTATATCAGCCGCTGCAGACCTGATTCCTGCTGCGGCTCACAGCTGCCTGCTTGATTACTTATTTGAGGAGAGATCTGGTTCCTTTAGTGCATCTGATCTGAAAGATGCAGGATGACTATGAGTGGAGCTGAGGATGTGCTGACCAGGGATGGTTCTGCTGGGTGGAGCTTTCCTGGATGGATTTTCATAAGAAAGGCCAAGTTAATACAGCCACCGAACACGTTCAGGAGATGGTAGATCTAGGAGGCTACCAACAGGCCAATCAGGTTTTCCATTCTTCCAATGTAACGTTTTCCATTGAACAATATTGAACACGCCTCACCGGAAGTGCTAAGCCAATGCGGAAATGCCTCTGTTGAAAAAGTGGGCGGGGCTGAATAAGGTGAATGGTCCAGGTCTCCATCTCTGATTTCATTCAAACTTTTCAAAAGGGGTTGATCAATAGTTCGCCGTCTTTCTGAAGGTCTTTCACAGTTTTTCTTTGGACATTTTCTGCTTTTTCACTCGTTTCCAGTCCAGTCCTGGTACCAGACCAGTTCCAGAAAACCTTAAGCCCTGTTTCCACTTGCGGGTCTGGGTCGGGCCAGATCGGTCCATGTTTTTTTGCGTCTCCACAGATAAAACCTGGGACGGGTACCCTTATATCCGACCCGACTCGGCCTATTTTTTTGGTACCCTTCAGTAGGGGTACTGATCTAACTGATCCGGACCTCAGAGGTGGAGCTAACACACAGCAATACATTGATTCGTTCAAAAATCCATCACTTCCCGCGTGACCCGGCGTAAAAACCAAAGCGGGTTGACTCCTTTGTTTCTGTCATGTGTGGCGTTTTGGTTAAAAGGTGTTACACGGCTATGATGTCACACGATCACGTGGCAGCGCTATCCGGTTAATACTCCGCCTCCAGGATAAGGGGACAGTTTGCTGTAGGGAAATCAACATATCCTCACCAAAACCCACCCAACCCGGCCTGGCCTGACCCGACCCGACCCGACCCAGACCCACGGGTGGAAACGGGGCTATAGCTCTGATCTGTGAATCCTTCAGGATAAAAGCAGCTCTTAACTGAAAGGATGAAACAGAGTTGTGTCGACACATAACAGAAAACTGAGCAAAGAACCAGTTTAAACTGGATCTTTAGCTCTTTGTTACCAGCAGACCATCACTAAGAACCAGTTTAAACTGGATCTTTAGCTCTTTGTTACCAGCAGACCATCACTAAGAACCAGTTTAAACTGGATCTTTAGGCTCTTTGTCACATTCTGAAGAAGTATCAGTACTGAAGAAGTAAGTGTGATAAATTACTTTACATCTGCCAAGGAGGTTATGTTTTTGGTAGCGTTGGTTTGTTTGTCTGTCTGTCAGCAACTTTACAGATTCTGGACGGATTGACCTGAAATTTTCACCACCCATGTGCCTCAGCCCAAGGATGAACCGATTAAAATTTGGTGGAGATCTGGATCACCTTCTGGATCCAGGAATTTTTTTAAGGATTCTTTATCATTGTGAGATCGGACACATTTTGGAAGTTTTGCAGAAACCCCATACAAATGGCCCGAGTGTTTGGTTAAAAATTACAAGAAAGGATATCAGTAAGTTTTATAATGTTTCTAAAGTTGATCCAGATCCAGAGAAAATTCCGGATACTATGATCCAGGACACACAAAAATAAGGAGGGTCGAGCTGTTTTGTGGAGATCTGCGCTTTCCAGGTGCTTTTCTAGTTGTTCTTATTTATGTTTTATTTGTTGTTCATCACGCAGATGCTTCCATATAAAAAGATGTCATTCTTATTAAAACATGTTGTGACTTATGTATTGTTGTGACACCTCTGGGCCACCGTAGGGTGATTCCCAAAGACCTGAACCAGGACCTGAGAGATGCATCTGGACCTTCAGCTGATCCATCTACTGTTGGCTGAAGCCTCATCAGAAATGGTTTCCATGGAAACGTGACTGTTAAGAAGCCAGAAATGGCTGAGGTATGCCTTATGACCCAAGAACTGGACTGAAGATCAGTGGAAACAGGTTTGATGGAGGGACGGATCCTTCCCAGAACCCAGATCTTGACGGGTCTGATGGAGGGACGGGTCCTCCCTAGAACCCTGATCTTGACAGGTCTGATGAATCCTCCCCAGAACCTGGACCTCAACGGGTCTGATATTTTCTGTTGTCCTGACAATATGTAAAGAAATTAGCGTTTGACTTCCACAGCACTGAATACCTATCAGTTCCTGAATTTTACAACAGATACAGTCAACTTGTCTGATGCAACCAAGTCTTCAGAGTTCAGAAGTAATGCAACAAGTTTACTTTGGAAAAACTTTAACAAATTCTCTAAATGAAAAAATTAGAAGGCCAAGTAATGAACCCTGAGGAACACCTGTGTGACATCTGAAGAATGTCTTATTCGGATGCACGATATAATCGGCCCCCTATCAATATCAGCCTATATCAGCCTTAAAACTGAGTATCAGACATCGGCCACCCCACTGATATTTAACCGATCAGGCAGCTGTTTCTAAAGTCTAAAACCACCAAAAACAACTTCTTCTTCAAAAACGTATTTTTTTTGCAGATTTTGAAACTTCTAAAGACACTGGCCCTCACTTATCAAACGATCGTATGACGAAAATCTGTGCGTACGACCATTTCCACGCAAGACTCGGCATTTATCAATTTGAACGTGAGCGTAGGATACGATCAAATCTCACGACAGCTCTGAGTTCGTGTACGCAAGTTTGAGTCAGTGAGGGTTTGCAGCACAGCACAGCAGAACATGAAAATATTTATTAACCAAACCGCAAACTGTCATTTAAACATAAGTATTCACATATGAGCACTAAGAATGAACCCATTTGCAAAGAAAAAGAAAAAGGGAATGTAGAAAGTATTCCTAAAATTACAAAAATAGCTGTGACTGAATTTAGTTCCTCCATTTATCTCAACAAATTATTAAAATCATTAACATATAGTTCTAGGAGACAAGTGCTTTTCACTCTCCGTGCATCTCATCACCCTGCTGGTAAAACTGCCACATAGGAGGAGGTCGGCATCAGTACGTACACACGCGCAGGTGCCCAGGTGGAGCGCTGCTTCGGGCTGCAGGAAGGCAGGTGGGTGTCGGACGGTCCGACTCGGACCCGGCGAGATGAAACGCTGCTTTAGACTCTGAGAAAATCACTAGGCTATACGGAGGAGACCAGAGCTGATCCATTTCTAATAAGTAATCAATACTTTAAAGTTGTATAAGTGCTCAGTCAGTAGACTGTCCCTTAGTTTTGCAAATACAAGTTATCTTTTTTCTGTCCCTGTCTGGGTCAGGCTCGGATCTGACCAGCATCCACCTGACACCTGTTAGAGCGCAGCGGTTGCACTCATGGTGGAGGGGGGGGGGGCATCTGTTGGTGGTAAGTTTCATATTGGACCACTTTTTCTGACCCATTGGCTAAAGAATTGTGACGTTGCAATCGGATGTGGGCTATTATTAAATTTCATAACTAATAAAACGAATAAACATATCAGCCAGGCCTTGATTGAGACTTTTATTAACATCTCAGCCGGAGTCGTTCACACCGGTGAGGCTGACTGATCCTCTTCCGTGCAGCATTTTTGTGCACGTCTCTGACTCCGGTTTTTAAGCTGCCAAACAGCACCTCTTTAATCTTTCCCCCCTCACAAATAAGGAATTCTGTCTTGATCACCTCAAAAGTTTCTTTTCTGGCAGAATCTCTCCTCTCCACAGTTCAACCTCGCCGGGTGAAGCCTCATAATCATGCATGTTTAAGGGCGTAACCGTGGGCGTGACATTTAAATGAGGATGGATTTCAGCTGTGGAATTTATCAAGACTTTGTTCGTACGACGAGATTGGACCGATACGAATGTCTTAATAAATCACACGTGGGTCCAATCGTTCGACCATTTTTACGATCAGATGTGTGATCATTTCTACGATCGTTTGATAAATGAGGGCCAATGTTTTTTAAGATGTTCTGTGTGAACAGAGTTTATACATGGTCATTTGTGTAAATAGCCAAATATCTCCTGTTATTGGGTATTGTGGGATTTTTTTTCTCTTCTAATTGAGAAGAAAATCTAGGTGGTTCTAGGATATAATGTGCATATCCTATTGGTTTTGTTTGAACAACTGTCCTTAAGTTTGACTTTTTAATAGCGGTGCGAAAAAATATTGATACACTGAAATATCGCAATATTTTCATATGCCGATATCATATAGACATTTAAAAATGCGGTGTCAATCTAATTTACTAACAAGATCTCATGAGATTTCGTTACAGAATAACAAAATCTCGTGTTTGCAAAATCTCGCATGATTTCGTAACAGAATGATGAAATCTCACAAGATGTCGTGAGTAAAAATAGATTGATTCTGCGTTTTTGAGTATCAATGTGATATCGACATATGAAAATATTGTGATATTTCAGTGTATCGATATTTTCCCCCCCTTATTGCACATATCACAATTTGAGGTATTTTTCTAATCATGCACAAGGAATGAATTTATGTAATTTATTTTCAGCTTTAATATTGGGATCGATATCGGTTATTGGCCACATGAGTTTTAAAATATCGGCATATCGAATATTGGCCTAGATTCCAATATTGTGCATCCCTAATGTCTTAGTAAAAGATGTTGGGCATTTGTTTGGGATAAAGATCCTAAATACCTCAAAATCACAAATGGACTACCTCAAAAGATGCAAGCTCAATATCGACCTCATAGTCCATATAAAAATGTTGACAAAAAAACAAAAACAGTTTCATCGAAGTTGAAGCATTTTGTGAAAAATAAAGAACAAAAATGCTTCAAAGTATAACTGAGACTCTCTTGGCTGCTCGTGTTTAGAGGCTGCGATAGAAGCCTGATGACAGGCAGGGTGTCTGTTGATGTTTGTCTTTAGACAAAACCTTTAGAATGTTCATTTTTATCATAAATTACTTTTTTAGACTATTGTTTTCTGCATCTTGTCCGATTCAAACAAGGACAAACTTATCTCTTGGTATCATGGAGTAATTTGTAGGAATAAGACTGCACTTAAAACATTTTATATACTAAGATAGCATTAAATTGATATAAAAACATACATTAAACGAGTATTAATAATATTTAAACTACGCCACAGGAATATGCTGGAAAGTTTTCTTCTTTATGAAATCAGGTCTGCAAACACAACTGAAAGTGTGTAAACATAGGACGAGCTGCGGGTCAGTTTGCATGGCTGCTGGTTTTGTTTGGTCTGGGACTCCTTTTATGCTGCAGACGGTGTTTGTGTAACAGATGAATGACCTCTGTGTGCTCGCATCACACAGGAAAACCAACCATGCATCATGAAATGTCTGCAGTCCCAGAGGACCAGTGCTTTTAGACCCATCTGTGATGCTCCACAGACCCTGCAGGTGTTCCAGGAAGTTCACTGGACCTGGGGCCTCATGTACAAAGGGTTCGTACGCACAAAAACGTGGCGTACGATCATTTCCACGGTAAAGTCGAGATGTATCAAGAATGGAGTGACCGTGGAAATGTGCGGTGCTTCACGTCAACTTCATGGCTGCGTACGAACGTTTCTACAGTTGTGGGGACTTTGGCGACACTCGGAGGCGACGCTGGAAACTGTTTTAAGAAATAAATGTGAAAACAACCAGTCCTCAGACTGACTGATGTGATCAGAAACATAAACAAACAGCCCTCATAAAATATTAACACCCGCAATTATGTGTGGATATAAAAGCGCAAAGTGGAGCAAAAAAGTCTTCTGTCCAGCATGGCTGCTTTTGCTGGAAGAAGACGTTCGACATAGTGCACATGTAGAGAGCGTGTATTCAGAGGCCGAGAAGATTTGTTGATTTCATGATAATTGGCTGTTTCAGCCGCTTTAGGTTTCCAGAGACAGCGCTGTGTACAGAGCTGAAGCCAGGCTGGGGGGGCAACACACCCAGCTGTGCCTCCACGCGCTCCGGCGAATAAATTCACTTATATGCTGATTTATTTATTAATGCACTTAATTTGTGAGAACGTCTATATGATGATCTGGGCAATCACTTATGTCAACACAGCAGGGGGGGACTCGGCCGGTATGGCGATTTAACAGTAGCAGGTCGGTTACATCTGAGTCCGGGGGATGAGGAAATCCCCGAGGCTGTGACGCAGGTGATGCGGGAGGAATTCCCTCCTGCACGTCCTCTCATGGTGATAGCCTGTGTCAGCTAATAAATACAGTATTTACAGTGACATCAGACTGTGGGGGGGCGACTGTATAAACACACGTTTCACAAATATATATTTATTTACCTTGAGACAAACCGGAGTCACCCGCGTGAACTCCCCCCACTTCTGGAAGAAGAAAAGCCGTCACGAGCAGCCGTCCTCCGATTCACATCCAACTTGAAATCAGACCACTTGCGGACTCTGACCGCATCACACACTCTCCCATTCACTTTTTTGTTGGAGTGTAATGTCGGACAACAGCGCGCTAAAGTTCACATTTTTGCGCGTTTCTACTTAAACAATCTGCCTCAAGTTTGTTCTCCGTGATTTTTTTTTTTTTTCATTCACTGTCATGCTCATATTTTGTATTCCTGATGGTGCAGAGAGGAGAATCTCTCCGCTGCAGATCTCATTTAAATGTCATTTGCGTATTGATGTTGGGGGTGTGGACAGGGAGGAGTCAGGTTCTCCAACATGTGCACTTAATTCCACGTTGATTGGGATGTACAAAGGAAAAGTACTTGGATCCATGCGTGCGCACAGATTCATACATCTGAAAACTTTTGTGCGTATGACGTTTTCAGGATTTCATCGTACGCCGGGTTTCAGGGAGGAAATCCACGCAACTCTTTGTACATGAGGCCCCAGGTCTTTACTGGGCCAGGTCTTCATTGGACCAGGTCTTACTCGACCGACACTTTACTGGACCCGGTCTTACTGGACCAGGTCTTTAGTGGACCTGGTCTTTACTGGACCAGGTTTTTACTGGACCAGGTCTTACTGGACCAGGTCTTTAGTGGACCAGGGGCCTCATGTACAAAGAGTTGCGTGGATTTCCTACTGAAACCCGGCGTACGATGAAATCCTGAAAACGTCATACGCACAAAAGTTTTCAGATGTATGAAACTGTGCGCACGCATGGATCAAGTACTTTTCCTTTGTACATCCCAATCAACGTGGGGTTGAGCGCACATGTTGGAGGGCCTGACTCCTCCCCTGTCCACACCCCAACATAAATGCGCAAATGACATTTAAATGAGATCTGCAGCGGAGATTCTCTCTGCACCATCAGAAAAGACAAAATATGAGCATGACAGTGAATGAAAATAAAAAAAAATCACGGGAGAACAAACTTGAGGCAGATTGTTTAAGTAGAAACGCGCAAAAATGTGAACTTTAGCGCGCTGTTGTCCGACATTACACTCCAACAAAAAAGTGAATGGGAGAGTGTGTGATCCGGTCAGAGTCCGCAAGTGGTCTGATTTCAAGTTGATGTGAATCGGAGGACGGCTGCCGGAGGCTTTTCTTCTTCCAGAAGTGGGGGGGAGTTCACGCGGGTGACTCCGGTTTGTCTCAAGGTAAATAAAAATATATTTGTAAAAGCGTGTGTTTACACAGTCGCCCACAGTCTGATGTCACTGTAAATACTGTATTTATTAGCTGACACAGGCTATCACCATGAGAGGACGCAGGAGGAATTCCTCCCGCATCACCTGCGTCACAGCCTCGGGGATTTCCTCATCCCCCGGACTCAGACGTAGCCGACCTGCTACCTGTTAAACGCCATGCCGCAGAGTCCTCCCCCTTGCTGTGTTGACATAAGTGATTGCCCAGATCATCATATAGACGTTCTCACAAATTAAGTGCATTAATAAATAAATCAGCATATAAGTGAGTTTATTCGCCGGAGCGGGAGGCGCAGCTGGCCTGGGTGTGTTGCCCCCCCCCTGGCTTCAGCTCTGTACACAGCGCTGTCTCTGGAGCCTAAAGCGGCTGAAGCAGCCAATTATCATGAAATCAACAAATCTTCTCGGCCTCTGAATACACGCTCTCTACATGTGCACTATGTCGAACGTCTTCTTCCAGCAAAAGCAGCCATGCTGGACAGAAGACTTTTTTGCTCCACTTTGCGCTTTTATATCCACACATAATTGCGGGTGTTAATATTTTATGAGGGCTGTTTGTTTATGTTTCTGATCACATCAGTCAGTCTGAGGACTGGTTGTTTTCACATTTATTTCTTAAAACAGTTTCCAGCGTCGCCTCCGAGTGTCGCCAAAGTCCCCACAACTGTAGAAACGTTCGTACGCCAGCCATGAAGTTGACGTGAAGCCCCGCACATTTCCACGGTCACTCCATTCTTGATACATCTCGACTTTATCGTGGAAATGATCGTACGCCACGTTTTTGTGCGTACGAACCCTTTGTACATGAGGCCCCTGGTCTTTACTGGACCAGGTTTTTACTGGACCCGGTCTTACTGGACCAGGTCTTTAGTGGACCTGGTCTTTACTGGACCAGGTTTTTACTGGACCAGGTCTTACTGGACCAAACCTTAACTGGACCCGGTCTTTACTGGACCAAGTTTTAGTGGACCAGGTCTTAACTGGACCAGGGGTTTACTGGACCAGGTCTTACTGGACCAAGTGTTAGTGGACCAAGCCTTTACTGGACCAGGTCTTTATAGGACCAAGTCAAGTCAACTTTATTTGTATAGTGCTTTAAACACAGCAGCTACCGATCACAAAGCTCTGAACAGAGGTAAAAACAGAAATTAGATCTCGCAGTGAGAACATCCAAGTCACCAAGTCTTTACTGGACCAGGTCTTCATTGGACCAGGTCTGTACTGGACCAGGTCTTCATTGGACCAGGTCTGTACTGGACCAGGTTTCCAGTACATGTTTTTTATAGTCATACTGCATCTCTGATCAGGTCAGAAGTGTGCTGAGGTTTACAGATTGAATTTAGCTTCTTCTCCATCAGAGTTGTCAGTCATTACCCCCTAAAGCCCACCGATCCCCCCCCCCCCCCCCCCCCCACTTACATCGCGGTACCACGTTGAGCTGGATGATCTTGCTTGTGTTGGTGTGAAACTCATAGTCGGGGTACATGAGGATTCGCTCGAAGACGCAGACGTAGGTTCCCGTGTCGTTGTTGGTGACCTTGCTGATGTAGATGGAGCCGTCCTGCAGGTCCGTGGTGCGGTTGCTGCCTCTCCAGAGGAGGCGGTCGTGGAAGCGGGCGTCAAAGATCTCACCCATGGTGTTCTCATAGCTGTACAACTGCAACGGGAAGCACAGAGATGCTGTGAGGTCCGCACACTCATCATAGAGCCTCCTACAGCCAAGTCCCCGCTCATCCTTTCCCACCTGCTGGCTGGATCACCGGTGTGAACTTGTAAATCTGCAACACAACGCTACGTCGGACAACAGAAAACAGATGATGCTTTGGACTCATTGCGAAGTATCAGAATCTGCTGCTGATCTCCATCAGGCTGGAACTATCTCCTCTGCACATTAGTAGTAGAGGTGGGAAAAAATATCGATGCACTGAAATATTGCAATATTTTCATATGCCAATATATCGATATTTAAAGGGACACTGTGTAATCGGGAGCAGCTCCCTCGTACTTTTCATGCTGCATTTGTGTGAAACCGGGCAGACGGACAACATCCGCTGCATGTAAAGTTATCACCGGCCTCTATGTGAAGACGTGGTCCGTCAGTTACAGTGACATCAGTCCACATCTGTTCGGTTGTCATGGCGATGTCGTATTGTTTTCCCTGACCCATGTTTTACCGTCTTTCGCTCGGCTTCATTGATTAAAATGACATCTGGTTTGTTACCGACGGCCGTCTGCCCGACTGCACGTGAACGCAGCATCAGTGAGACGCTGGTTTCTCCCACTGCAGCGCGGTGACTTTTCAAAGGCATTACCTCGAACTGAGCTGAAAACTCCGGTGTGTCCGGTGAGTTTCTGTGTTTTCCTGCTGTCACGCTTCTCCTGAACACAAAAACATGGCGATACGACATGGCAGCCCCCACCGAGCCGACCCGCTCGATGTGTAAATGAATGATACGAACGGCAAATTTAGAACTTAGAGGAGCACTTCAGTTTGTTGATGGGAGTGATTACTGATTAATGAAAAAACACTTTTGAACCAAATGATCAGTTTTTGTGAATAAAACACAGGAGAACTTACACAATATCCCTTTAAAAACGCAGTATCGATCTAGTTTCCTAATGAAATCTTGCGAGATTTACTCGTTCTGTTAAGAAATCTTGTGGGATTTTGTTTGTTCACGAGATTTCGTAACAGAACGTTGAAATCTCGCAAAACTTTGTTAGTAAAATAGATTGATACTGCATTTTTAAATATAGATATGATATAATCATATGAAAATATTGCAATATTTCAGAGTAAAGATATACATATTGTGAGATTTTCATATGCCAATATCATATCTATATTTAAAAATGTGGTATGGACCTATTCTACAAATGAAATCTTGCGAGATTTCATCATTCTGTTACAAAATTCAACGTGATTTTGTGAAATTTCACAATATTTCATAACAGAATGAAACAATCTCGCGAGATTTTGTTAGTAAAATAGATTGATACCGTATTTTTGAATATAGATATGATATAATCATATGACAATATCGCAATATTTCAGTGTATCAATATAAATATTGTGATATTTTCATATGCAGACATCATATCGATATTTAAAAACACAGTATGGATATATTTTACGATGAAATCTCACCAGATTTCAGCATTCTGTTATGAAATCTCCCAGGATTGCATGAAATTTCATGAGATTTTTTAACAGAATGATGAAATCTTGTGAGATTTTCTTAGTAAAATAGACTGTTTTTAAATAAAGAAATGATATCAGCTGATGGAAATATCGCAATATTTCAGTATATCGAATTTTTTTTCCACTCTTAATTAGTAGGCCTTCAATCTAAAGTAGTGGTTTTCAAACTGGGGGTCAGGACCCCCACATGGGTCGCATGATAATTTCAGTGTTTTTCCAGAGCATGGGGAATGGGGCTGGGGACTTTCTTTATCAAATATATTTGGGTCTATCAATATTACCACATTATTGCAAAGAGATTAAAGGTACAGTATGTAAGAATTACTGAAATCTAGTGGTCAGTCAGTCAGTCATTTTCTGTACCGCTTATCCTGTTCAGGGTCGCGGGGGTTGCTGGAGCCTATCCCAGCTCTTATCAGGCGAGAGGCGGGGTACACCCTGGACAGGTCGCCAGCCTGTCGCAGAAATCTAGTGGTAAAGATGGGTATTTGAAACAAAAGATGTTTTCTTTCAAATGACTTCATAGCACTGTTGTGAATGTACGGTGGCTGTTAGTGGCCTGATTCTCCCAGAATAAAGATGTTTTCATCTGTGAGTGGTTCCAGTGGTCTCAGGTGTAGCTATAACTGGACTATGAATAACTACTGTTTATGTCTTTAAAGGCATTACTGATTCCAAACAGTCTCTAACTCCCATTAAAGAAAGCTGGTACAACAGTTTTAAAGTTCAGAGTTCTCACTTCACACACATTGTTTTGTCCATTCAGGACACCGTAGTAAAAATTGTGGAATAAATATGGCAGTCTCCATATGTGCACCCCCAACAAGTACATTACTTATTTTAAGAAAAAAAAACATAAGTGTTATTCTAGTGCAGCGATTACACATCAATAGAAACACAGTTTTGAATTATATATCACATTTTTCTACCATTGACCTTCGATTTTGTTACACACTGCACCTTTAATGGGCAAAAATATTAAAATAAATTTTAAAAAGGTTAAATTTGTCTTGAATTTTTCTCTCCTTTTTACCAATCCAAATGTTGATCCAATCCGTGACTCAAACAACGTAAACCGATTCAGTACAACGAATGCATCACTGATCCGTTGTACCACTACCCACAACATAAAGGGACCTGGCTCCACACAACTAAAATATGACACTTGGGGCCCGATTTACGAAAGGTTTGCGCTTGCTAAAACAGGCGCTATCTTCATTACGCACGCAATAATCCGCCAGAGCTGATTTACAAAGCAGGGCAAAAGGAGGTTTGCGCCTGTCAAGGGGCAAAATAGCGCCGCTGTCCATTTTGCGCATCTGCTGCAGATGAATATGCAAACTGGGCGTTTCTGCCAGAAGGCGCAAAATATTGGGAGGAGATTATGCAAAACCTCAGTTTAACACGCAATGTGATCTATCAACTGTTCAAAGGAAAGCGGGGGCAAAAGATTGCGTGTAATTTAGCACGTCTGAAAAGCAGGTATAACTGGCAGCTTTACGCACTGATGGCTGAAAGAATGCTGCACACAGGACTGCAGACATCGGGTCAGAACCGGTTCTGCTGCAGGACTGCAGACATCGGGTCAGAACCGGTTCTGCTGCAGGACTGCAGACATCGGGTCAGAATCATTTCTCATGGTGTGTTCAGGCGACACGTCAAGTTTTCATTATTTAATTAAATAACAATCATCACTGTTAAACACGGTTATTCTAGACATGAACCAGAACATCTGCAGCTGCAGCATCATGGTAGTTAAAGCTGACATTAATTATGTCTTTTTATTTTCTTTTACTTTTTGCCAATGGTATATTTTTAAATTAAAATCATCTCCTGCTCCTCCACACGCAGCGACTGCTGCTGTCCTGCGTGAAGGTTGCTGAGGTTGCTGTCCTGTGTGAAGTTGGCCCCCACCCCACAAAAAACTCAGTGAAAATAACCAGTAACGTCGCACAAACTAATGATACTATTTTTTTAATGAGTTTTGCATGGGGTGGGGGGCAGTTACGCAGGTCCCGAGCTGGCATTGTGCCAAAGAGCGCGCAGTCTGTGCGTAATATCAGATCATCTTCAACAGCGTGTCCTTATCCACGTCCTTAAACTGACCTCTTCTTACGATCCACAGAGAAACCTGCTGCATTATTTTTATTTATAGTTATTATGAAGAGTTCATTTGCAAAAACAGACAAACACCACTGTGGAAAAACGGAGTTAACTGCTTTTGTTGCTGTTGGGTACAAACCTCCTATCTCCATTTTACATCATTAAAACTCTACTTCGCGTAAGCTTGATTTTCTGAAAATATTCAAAAAGTAAATGAAGAGTTTATTTGCAAAAGCAGTTAACTCCGTTTTTTCTAAATGGCGTTTGTCTATTTTTGCAAATGAACTCTTCATATTTATCTTATATTCTGTTTTTTATTTGCCTCATTATATCTCTGAAACTAACATCTCTCTATCAGGATGAATTTCATTTTGCGTTTACCACATGCTCTTCTGAACTTTCCGTGGCGCAGGAGAGCGCACGCCAAATCCTCATTTAAATCCTGCTGTTTGCGCCTGTTACAGATTGCGCGTGTAATCTTTGTAGATCACCCGCAAACGCTAAAATGACAGCGCACGCTATTTTTTTTGCGAGGCAAAGACATTAGACTCGCAATTTGGAGTCTTTGTAAATCAGGCCCTTGGAGTGAACACAGAGCTAGTCTGAAACACAAAATGTGTTGTCAACATTGTAGTTTCTGCATTTACTGTTCAAGTATTTAGCAGTAATTCAGTGAAAATAAGAGAAATTGTTCATATTAGCTTTGCAAGTTGATTTCGGTGTTCACACCTAAATTTTCTTCTTGCACAACTAAAAATCTAAGTTAGGGGCCACTGTGCTGCCAGTAAAAAAAAAGTTAGTCTGGAGCCCTGACATTGTACTTTTAATGTGTGAAATTAACACAATCATTTCTTAATTATTGTATAAATAACTAAGTTATCACGAATGGCATTTTAAAAATCTGAATTTGTCATTATCTCAGTGAGAAAAGCTGAATTTTGGCATTTGGGAGCAACATAATCCACCAAAATCCACTTTATGCTCCTTATTTATGAAGATTGGGACAGTTTCCAGCCTCAGGTGAAGCAGATGGACACAGGAGGAGCCGTCAGATGGATCACACAGTTCACCACTCAGTTGTGTTAATTTTGAGGTTGTGGCTGAAAGCTTTGAAAACCACTGGCCTAAAGGGCCACGCGGGGCTATTGTGGATTTATGGAGTTAACAGCCTCTCGGCTCGGCCTGCTGAGGGCTCCGTTGTACAAGAAAAAGGATGACGAGAGGTTGAGGAAAACAGCCTGTCATTAAAAATGCAGAACTCCACTTTCTCTCATGATGAATGCATTGCATATGTTTCCGACCAGAGGACGGAGGACAGAATGATTACAGAAGGAAAGCAGCAGCATTTAAAGCTGAAGATGTGATTTATAATGGGACTCTTTATTCTTTCAGGCCACCTCGGAAGCTCAATAGATCTGCAGGAAATCTGAGGTTTGGTTTCCTTCATCACATGTAGAAAGTTTTCATTTACATTTTCTCTGTTTTACTTCATTTCTACACTGTAAAAACTCATATCTTGCCAACTACTGTGTCTTCTGCTCTGAGAGCAAAAATCCCAAAATCTCCTAAACTCAGCCAGAGGAGTTGATTTTGTCTGCCATATATCGGATACTAGCAGCTATTAGATACTACTGATACAGAAGCTAGAATCTGATAGGCTACCACCATCATGTGGTACAGGAGCTAGAATCTGATAGGCTACCACCATCATATGAAACAGAAGCTAGAATCTGATAGGCTACCACCATCATATGAAACAGAAGCTAGAATCTGATAGGCTACCACCATCATGTGATACAGAAGCTAGAATCTGATAGGCTACCACCATCATGTGATATAGAAGCTAGAATCTGATAGGCTACCACCATCATGTGATACAGAAGCTAGAATCTGATAGGCTACCACCATCATGTGATATAGAAGCTAGAATCTGATAGGCTACCACCATCATGTGATACAGAAGCTAGAATCTGATAGGCTACCACCATCATATGAAACAGAAGCTAGAATCTGATAGGCTACCACCATCATGTGATATAGAAGCTAGAATCTGATAGGCTACCACCATCATGTGATGCAGAAGCTAGAATCTGATAGGCTACCACCATCATATGAAACAGAAGCTAGAATCTGATAGGCTACCACCATCATGTGATACAGAAGCTAGAATCTGATAGGCTACCACCATCATGTGATACAGGAGCTAGAATCTGATAGGCAACCACCATCATGTGATACAGAAGCTAGAATCTGATAGGCTACCACCATCATGTGATACAGAAGCTAGAATCTGATAGGCTACCACCATCATATGAAACAGAAGCTAGAATCTGATAGGCTACCACCTTCATGTGATACAGAAGCTAGAATCTGATAGGCTACCACCTTCATGTGATACAGAAGCTAGAATCTGATAGGCTACCACCATCATGTGATACAGAAGCTAGAATCTGATAGGCTACCACCATCATGTGATGCAGAAGCTAGAATCTGATAGGCTACCACCATCATGTGATGCAGAAGCTAGAATCTGGCTGCTTTCACTATTTCATTGCCTAAAACTCTCAGACATGGAAACAGTTTACATATTTTATATTTGTACAGTGGTATCGTGATACTGAAAAAAGTACCAGTTCCGATATCTTGTCTGGCTGGTATCGAAGTATCGACTCCAGGGTATCGAAATGCTCGTATCTATTTGCTGAGTTAAATCCAGGTGGTGATTTCTTTAGGTCAGTCAGTGTATTTTGACTAGAAACTAGCCAAAAATACTTGTTGGATTTTTGCAGTGTACCATCTCTACTCTCATTCCCACGTGTCTGACGAGCACTTACATGAGTTAACTCGTTCTCATTCGAAGCCTTGAAGTACCAGTTGACGGTGGCGGAGGCGGGCACCTCGGCTCTCATCTTACAGGAGATGCAGCCCAGCTTGAAGCCTTCGTTGACCACGGCCTCGGTGTCCGAGTCCACTTCCACGCAGGCTCCCCGGCTCAGAGTCGCTGCGGAGAGGAGAGGTGAGGAAGACTCCGTCAGATACCTGCCGCCATCTCTGGCTGCAGGTCAGCGGGTCAGAGAGGGGAGCCGTGGGCGGCTGCCGGTCTCTTTATCCTGGACCCGTGACTCAGGAGGAGCTGTGCTGTTTTCTCAGTACTCGCAGGCAAACTGTCAAATCAGTACTTCAGAAAACATCCTTAGCTTCTGTAACTGTAGTATTTTTGCATGCTTGGTATCTATGCACATTGCATGCATGTTGTTTTTTTTGTAGTTTTTTGTTGGATTTTTTTTGCAGGGCATAGCTTTTATTGTTGCATTGTTTTTATTTCCACTCATCACCCCACTTGTAAACTGACCAATGAGGGTTGAATTAGTTGTAATTGTCTTTTCAGTGAGAAACTGAGGGGAAATAAAGAGGTTGCAGTGAGCCAGACTATCATCTTGCACTGTCAGCTGCTAACGGTGCTAACATCATATATAGAAGCGTGAGTCTATATATGCCAATCTTCATCATGACACGTACTCGTCATCGGCCAGGAATAACACACCTGTAGCTCCAAATGTTTCTGCCTCACACTGCACCTCGCAGTTTCCACTGAGGCCTCAGCATCGCTCTCAACCAGTGATGCTCTACCCTCAACTTTCACCTCGGGGGGAGCTTTCGTTTTCAATCATAACATGGAGGGAAGGGAATGAGAGGAGAGGACAGGAAACACACAACGCTGATCAGACCAACGCTCACAAGTCGTTAAATGCTGGTTGAGATTCAGAGCAGCTGCACATCTTCCAATCAGGATCGCAAACACAGCTCTGGTAGAAAGACTGAAGCACCATTGAAAGAATTATACAGTCAAAACGCTGCCACACTACAGCTGAATGATGAAGGGGGGGGGTAGATTAAGCATGGGGAGGTGGAAAGCAGGAGAGGAGGGGCCAGGTGCTGGTTGATGCACTGCAGAGAGAAAAAAGGGGAAGGAGGAGAAGAGAGCGTTAACAACACAACGTACTGTAAAACTTCACACATATAAAGTCCCACCGTCGCGGTCGGCTCTGACGGGACCGTGCATCTAAAGCCAGACCTGGACCTGAGAGCACCCGAACCGAGCCTGGACAACCGAGCATGCACTCGCTTAAAAACAAGCTGAACACATGAATGAGGAAGCTCGTGGTGCTGATCGCGGCTGCCAGGAGGCATGCGCAAACTTCCGCTCAAACTCTCAATACACTGATTATTTTCATTAGGGATGCACGATAACTAAGGATGCACCACATTGGAATTTTGGCCGATATCCGATACTTTAAAACTCATATGGCCAATAACCAATATTGATACCAATATTAAAGCTAAAAAAACCCAGTCATTCCGAATAGTAGTTTTGTTATCTGTTTCTGACACTTTGAAAAATAGGTGTAGGAAAAAATTTTGATACACTGAAATACTGTAGTATTTTCAAATGCCGATATCAAATCAATATTTAAAAATGCAGTATCGATCCATTTTACTTACATAATCTCGTGAGATTTCAGAGTTCTGTTGCAAAATCTCATATTTCATGAATTCTAATGAGATTTCATAACAGAATGATTAAATATCACGAGATATTGTCAGTAAAATAGATCGATACGTGTTTTTAAATGTCAATATGATATCAGCATATGAAAACATCGCAATATTTTAGTGTATCGATATTTTTGCCCACCTCTAGTCTTTAGAAGTTTTAAAGTCGGTAAAAAAAAAAGTTTTTGAAGAAGAAGAAGGGTTTTTTAGACTTAAAAAATAGCGGGCTTCCTCCTCCTGCAGAGACGAGGCTGCATCTGCATGACTGTATCACCACGGAGACCCTTTATTATGCATGTTGATGCTGTGACACTGCTTCCCATTGCGATGACTAGGTTGTACCTCTTCTCTACTTCCCATTGCGATGACTAGGTTGTACCTCTTCTCTACTTCCCATTGCGCTGACTAGGTTGTACCTCTTCTCTGCGTAGTTCTGCGTGTGTTTGTGTGTGTTTGTATGATCTGAGGATATTTAAGCCACCTGCAGGTCCTCCTGTAGGGGATTGCTTGTTTTGTTTTCCAACAGAGACCTTGGTTGTTTAGGGATCGCGGTACAGATGTACCAGTGAACTGTTTAAGTAGATTCATGTTTTCTCTCCTCTCTCTCTTCCTCTTCCTCACTCCCTTTCTCTCTGTTTCACTTTCTATCATTACCTCTGTTAACTTCTGATTTCTCCCTTGTCAGGCCCAGCAGTATGAAATGGAATGGTGTAATAGACAAATGTTTAAATAAAGAAATAAAATGAATAAACATGATATCAAGGGAGCCTTGTGTTCATAAAGCTCCGTTTGGCAAAGCAAAACTGTGGAAATGGAAATCGGATTTCCATTCTGCTTGCTATGATGCTGGACAGGACAAGTTAAGAAAAAAAGAAACAGCGGGGTGATCGGTTAGATATCGGTTATATATTGGTGGGGTGGTCAATGTCCGATACTTAGTTTTTAAGGCCAATATACAGTAGGCCAATACCGATAGATGGCTGATTATATTGTGCAACCCTAACGATAACCATTTTTTAAAACCGAAACCAATAACCAATAAATTTCAGCTCTAAAGGCTGATACTGATAACGCGCATACATATCTAATTATACCACATCAAATACTCCAACTGTTAGCGGTGGGGAAAAATATAGACACACTGAAATATTGCGATATTTTCATAAGCTGGTTTCATATTGATATTTAAAAACGTGGTATTGATCTATTTTAACAATGAAATCTCACAAGATTTCATAACAGAACGATATCTCACGATGAGATTTCATGAAAACCCACGAGATATCATGACAGAGATGAAATCTTACGAGATTTCGTTAGTAAAATAGATCGATACCGTGTTTTTTAAATATCAGTATGATATTGGCGTATGAAAATATCGTGATATTTCAGTGTATCAATATTTGTTCCCCACCCGTGTCAACTGTATGGGGTAACTCGCCTCAAAATAAGAAGGGAAAGTGGTTTGGAAGCAGTTTTGGGTCTCCTTGTTAAACAGCAGTTTTCTTTCCCCAATCGCAATATCTCAGCAAGAAAAGCTTAAAAGTGGGCTTTTAAAAATTCCAACTGTATGGGGTATAAGTTATCAGGTTAAGTCGTCATGATATCGGACTTATTGGAATAACGTAATACTTTCCCGTTATCGGCCCGATAATTATCGTGCATCCCTAATTTTTATAATTTCTTCTCATTGTAAAGGCAAAATAACAAAATAAGCTCTATAAAAATACAACCTGTTCTTCAAAAAATGTTAGGCAGCTGTGCAAAATGTAAATAAAAACAAAATGCAGTGATTTGTAAATCTTATAAAACAATATTTAATTCCGTTGCTGGAAATTACAAACCCAAATCATTCGCTTCTATACTGCAGCCAATAATGTACTAACCTGTGATGTAATCTGCAAATTGTTCTTACATCATCGGCTCAAAAACTTTATCACATTATCGGGAAGTTATGATGTTATTGGCTTTATTCCAGTAGAAATAAAAGGATTATTAAAAAAGCTATTTAGGCTTTTGTTTCCTCACATCTAGACTACTGTAATGCTGTACATACAGTGGGTACGGAGAGAGTATTCAGAGCCCTTTAAATTTTTCACTCTTTGTTTCATTGCAGCCATTTGCTAAAACCAAAAAAATTCATTTTATTTCTCATTAACATACACTCAGGACTTCATCTTGACAGAAAAACACAGAGATGTAGACATTTTTGCAAATTTACTAAAAAAAGAAAAACTGAAATATCATATTCAGAGCCTTTCATATTTAACTCATATTCTGTCCATTTCTTCTGATCCTCCTTGAGATGGTTCTACTCCTTCATTGGAGTCCAGCTGTGTTTAATTAAACTGATTGGACGTGATTAGGAAAGACACACACCTGTCTATATAAGAGCTTCCAGCTCACAGTGCATGTCAGAGCAAATGAGGATCATGAGGTGGAAGGAACTGTCCAAGGAGCTCAGAGACAGAATTGTGGCGAGACACAGATCTGGACAAGGTTACAAAAGAGTTTCTGCAGCACTAAAGGTTCCTAAGAGCACGGTGGCCTCCATAGTCCTTACATGGAAGAAGTTTGGGACGACCAGAACTCTTCCTAGACCCGGCCGTCCAGCCAAACTGAGCAATGGTGGGAGAAGAGCCTTGGTGAGAGAGTAAAGAAGAAGCCAAAGATCACTGTGGCTGAGCTCCAGAGATGCAGTAGGGAGATGGAGAAAGTTCCACAAAGTCAGTATCACTGCATCCTCCACCAGTCGGGGCTTTATGGCAGAGTGGCCCGATGGAAGCCTCTCCTCAGTGCAGACATATGAAAGCCCGCATAGAGTTTGCCAAAAACACATGAAGGACTCCCAGACTGAGAGAAATAAGATTCTCTGGTCTGATGAGACCAAGATTGAACTTTTTGGAGTTCATTCTAAGCGGTATGTGTGGAGAAAACCAGGCACTGCTCATCACCTGCCCAATACCATCCCAACAGTGAAGCACGGTGGTGGCAGCATCATGCTATGGGGGTGTTTTTCAGCTGCAGGGACAGGACGACTGGTTGCAGTTGAAGGAAAGATGAATGTGGCCAAGTACAGAGATCCTGGAAGAAAAGCTCTTCCAGAGTTCAGGAGCTCAGACTGGGCTGAAGGTTCACCTTCCAACAAGACAATGACCCTCACACACAGCTGAAATAACAAAGGAGCGGATCAGAACCACTCTGGACCATTCTGGACCGGCCCAGCCAGAACCCTGACTTAAACCCAACTGAGCATCTCTCTGAGAGACCTGAAAATGGCTGAACACCACCGTTCACCATCCAACCTGACAGAACTGGAGAGGATCTGCAAGAAGAACCAGAAGATCCCAAATCCAGGTGTGGAACATTGTTGCATCATTCCCAAGAAGACTCATGGATGTACCAGCTCAGAAGTACTTCTACTCAGTACTGAGCAAAGTACTGAATACTTATCACCATGTGATATTTCAGTTTCTCTTTTTTAATAAATTTGCAAAAATTTCTACATTTCTGTTTTTCTGTCAAGATGGGCGCTGAGTGACATCAATGAGAAATAAAATGAACTTTTTTGATTTTGGTGGTGAGTCTTTATGTGGGTTTACTGTGATGATGTTGCAAAGTACTTTTAGTCAACAGAGGTTACTTGCTACAAACCAGTCTGGCCAGTCAAACGGAGGTCTGGGGTCTGACTGAAACCTAGAGAATCTGAGATAAAGATCTGAGGTCTGACTGAGACCTGGAGAATCTGGGATGGAGGTCTGGGGTCTGACTGAGACCTGGAGAGTGTAGGATGGGGGTCTGGGGTCTGATTGAGACCTGGAGAGTGTAGGATGGAGGTCTGG
>JALJCO010009252.1:0-10292 GCA_023101725.1 Atherinomorus stipes | reverse complement strand
CTATAAAAGTCATGACTGATTTTGAATTGTGGTTCAACAGAAATATTAAAAACAAACACACACTTAATAAAACAAGTAAACTAGCATGATGGGGCTCCGAAGTTAAGCATTTTAGAAAGGAGCAACGCTTCCCAGAACAATCACTACAATCAGGTGTTTTCTCTAATGTTCAAAAAGACTTTACACCTACTGACAGCTTTGTTGGTCCACATTTCACAGGAAAGGTGCCCTAATGTTTTTTTTTTTATTATTATTATTTTCAACCACAATTCAAAAAGCAATATTTTATTTCTTTTTTATTTTTATTTAGTTTCTTTCAGTTTCTTGTTATTTGAGTTACTATTGTGAATTTAGCCTTTTCTTCTAATTGGAGCTGAATAATTTTGAGGACGATTGTATATAAGCATTCTTAATTGTCCTGTACATACGACTGTGCAATCAATTGAAATTTAATCGTGATTTCAATTTTAGTCTCAAACAATCTCCAATCTCATATAATTGAGTTGAAATGATTTTTTGCTATTTCTATTTAAACAATTTCTGAAAGTTATTCAGAAATTAAAAAAGTTCATTTCAGTGGCCTCCACTCATCCAATTTGTTTGGGTGTCATGAACAAAAATGTACTAAAGCAAGCTTAAAGTTTATTTTGAGATATTTTTTATATAAATTAATTTATATTAATTTTATTTCTCAAACATAGAGAGAAATTGTAGAACAGTTTGACACATAGTTTATTTTGGATACATTTGTGATTTTCAAATTCATTTAACGTTCACAGTATATTTATTTTATTCATTTAATATTTTATACATTGCAAAGCAGCTGCAATACATATTTGCAGTCTATATTTATTTTCAATTTGAAGGTTTTGCGTGAATAAATGTTTCTGAATGAGCGAGAAATGTTAAATAAATGCATCGTTTACCTAAAAATGATCGTCTGCATAATCATGATTTCAATATTGACCTGAATAATTGTGATAATGATTATTTAAATAATAGAGCAGCCCTTCCTCTAAATGAAATTTGCTATAAATAAACTTGTCTTGAGTAATAACTGTTGTTCATGCATCAATCTTTCATTATTACCACGTAGATTATTATTTGTGTATTTATTTATTTTCTAGGTATCTGTATGAACGATAGTAGCCCTTTAATTGCTTGGTATCGGGTCGATATCAAACCATGCAGTATCGCATTCCCTAGTTTGAATCTCTACTCGCAGAGAGTCCGATGCAGGAAGTGTTCAGACGTATCATGTGATGTTTCCTGCTGGCATTCTGCCTCAGTAGCTATGTCAAAATAATAAGATTTCAGTCAGCTGAAGACGCGGTGAAGAAGTCGGCCATTTATTGCGGATTAATCCTGAAAACATGCAGAACGTGATCAACACGGTGAAGGGAACAGCTCTGGGAGTGGCGGAGTTTCTCACTCCAGTGTTGAAGGTAAACTTACAGCTAGCTTAGCTGGCAGCTCGATGAGATGACTATATGAAACGAGCATTACAGTTCAGCAACATAAGGCAGCGTGTTTCTGCAAACTCATATTTACTCGATGAAACGTTTAGACTAAATACGTTAGTGAAATATCGACCTTCCCTGAACGCATCATATCAGTTGTGAATACGCAGCACGTCTTCTGCTTCCAGATGAAGATGTTGATGTAGTTTTGATTTATTTTGCAACAGGAGTCGAAGTTCAAAGAGACTGGAGTCATCACACCAGAGGGAGGTAAGAACAAGCCTTTAAATTTGAGGTTTTTGTCATTGTCTTCTTCAGTAAAAGTCCTGCTTCATCCCTGTTTTTGCTTGTTTGGTTCAGTTTGTAGCAGCTGGAGATCACTTGGTTCATCACTGCCCCACATGGAAATGGTGGGTGTCACAGATGTGTTTGCGTGCATTGTTTACGAGGAATGTGTGCAGTGTTTTCTGTTATGGAAACAATAATGTGTGTGTTAACATCGTTTCTCAGCATGCAGTCAGTCCAGTCTGAAATCTCAGATTTTGAACTGTTAGTTTACAGTTCTCATGTTCCTCTTGCTGAATTTCACACTGTAACGCAACCTCTCTCTTGGAGAATCTCATATTGCAACATGCCGTCTGCTGAGTCATGTTTGAGCATGTCATTAAAACCTGATATGGATATTAAAGAAATTATTATCCTTAATTTACATCCTTATTTCACTAAATGTTTCCCTTTAGGGCCACTGGGGAAGAGGTGAAGGTGAAGCCGTACTTGCCTCAGGATAAACAGTTTCTATTGACACGCAATGGTAAGAATTTAAGTTATATTATCAGTAGGGATGCACTATATAATCGGTATCGGCCTATATCTGCCTTAAAACTGAATATCGGACATCAGCCGCCCCACCGATATTTAACCCATATTTAACCAATCAGCTCGCTGATTCTAAAGTCTAGAAAAAAAAATTCTTCTTCAAAAACTTCTTTTTTACAGACTTTAAAACTTCTTAAGACTAGGAATGGGAAATAATATAGATACACTGAAATATCGTAATATTTTCATATGCTGATATCATATTGACATTTCAAAACATGGTATGGATCTATTTTACTGAGGAAATCTCATGATGTTTCATCGTTCTGTTACGAAATCTTGCGAGAATTCACGAAAATTTTACGACATTTTCATATCCCGATATCAAATTGACATTTAAAAATACAGGATCGATCTACTTTACGAACAAAATCTCACGAGAATTCACGAAATATTGTGAGTTTGTAAGAGAACGTTAAAATCTCGCAAGATTTTGTTAGTAAAATAGATCAATAGTGCGTTTTCAAATATCGATTTGATATTGGCATTTGAAAATATTGTGAGATTTTAGTGTATCGATAATTTTTCCCACCCCTATTTTTCAAAGTGTCGGAAACAGATAACAAAACTGCTATTTGCAATGACTGCTTAATATTTTCAGCTTTAGTATCGGTATTGATATTGGTTATCGGCCACATGAGTTTGAAAATATCGGATATTGACCAAAATTCCGATATCGTGCATGCCTAATTATCAGTTTCATTATTATTATTATTGGTGCCAATACTGAGGGCATTGAAGCTACATTTTTTATTACCCATATAAAAAATACATGAAACTGTGAAGATTAATTGGGACAAGTGTGATAACACTTTTGGTAGTGATACAACACGCTGTTTCTGAACTTTTAAAAAAATGCTGCTAAATTTCTCTTATTAAAATTAAAGGGGTTTTACTGAAATTTGTGAAAAATCAAGCCCGTTTAGGACCCCTATATCTCAGGGATGTTTTCAAGTAAAAGCACGATTTAAAATGTAAACAAGTCATGAAAAATAACACTTTTTGTTTCTGAAAGGACATTTTGATATCTATATCTGTTTTGACGCAATCACAGTTTTAGTTTTGTGAAATTCCAGAAATTACAACGGAGAGTCCACACTCTAGGGTGATGATGTCACGCTAGTTTTGCCCTTCAAAATTTCACAAACGACCTTCTTTAATGCTAACAATTTTCCCTGTATATATGCAAATCATACATCAAAACGTAGGCATTTTTTTCATCTTTCACCCAATGTTTCCATTATTACAACAGGTCTTGCATTTTTCTCTTAAATCCCCTCAGAGCACAGAGTCGCCCACCACTGGCCCCCTTGATTTCCATTCATTTTCAACTCAGTTTTTCTCTTCAAGTCAGGATGTGAAGGGTGTTTTTAAAATGCCATAAAAACTACATAGGAGATGGTAGAATAATAAAAATTACATCTCTGTGTTCAGCAGACCCTTCTGCTGCTCATTTTAAAAAAAAATTATCAATACAACTTATTATTTTTAAACAGTGACTGCTTTTTTGGTGGGTGCGCCGAGCCTGAAATCACCTGAAATCTGATATGAGACTGTGAATGTTTCTGAGTGTCTCCATGGAGAGAGAGGGGGCTCTGTTGTCACGGCGACATTAACAACAGGCTCAATTTGGTGTCTTATTGATACACGGCAACATTATACAGTTAATAAACTATCTGAAGCCATTCACACACAAACACGTTTATATTTCTGACTGATTTTTAAAGAGCTAGTTTGTATGTTTCAGTGTTTGAGTTAGTTTGATTTTTTAGTTTTTATAAATACCAATATTTCTCATTGTTCCTGGATTAATGCAGACGTGTTTTAGATGAGGTATGTGAGCTTTCTCTTCCTTTGTTTTGAAATTAACCCTCTCTTGTAGTTCCATGTTACAAGCGTTGTAAACAGATGGAGTATTCTGATGAGCTGGAAGCCATCATAGAAGAGGATGATGGAGACGGGGGCTGGGTGGACACTTACCACAACTCAGGTGGGATGAAACATCCTGTCTTGTTTAGAGATCATTTTTCTAAACGCTGCCTTAAATGGGAGAGAAATGTTATGTTACACACTGTTTGAAAATCAAATATCACTTAAATCTGGTCGATTTTAAAGCTTTTTTCCTGCAATATTTTCACTTATTAAACCCCATGGAAAATAATGGGCTAAAAAAACACTATTTTTATGTCTACTGGAAAAATTAGAGAGCTTGCATTGTGTATATGTATAGGTATTTCAGAAGATTAATCAGAGTTTTTCCTCTTCAGGTGTGTTAGGAGTCACAGATGCCGTACAGGAAATTTCCCTAGATAATAACAAGGTAGGTGTATATTTAAAAAGATCTTGTTCTTATTCAAGACTTCAATGTAAACTCAAAGTTACAAATAAAAATCAAATTTCCATGCGTCTGGATTAAATAAGGCTGAGCTGCATTGACTGATACCGGTATCCATATCGGAAATGCTTCCGATGCTGCCAAAAATGCTGGTATCAGTATCTGTGAGTACTGGGGTTCAGGAATCTGATACCACGTCATTGATTAAAATAGGAATCTAATTACGGATTAGCTGTTAGCTCTGACACAGTTCTTCTTCACTGCTCTTAATTTTGCGCTGTATTTGAGGGGTGAGGAAGAACTGATCACATGACTCCTGTCAGATGATGGAGTAACAGTATTTCACACTGGATTCTCCCACCAGCAAGGCTGCATTTAAAAATAAATGGCTCCAATTTGCTGTATTCATTCATGTTTTACTCAGGGTTTAACCCGAGTCATGCCTCACCACAATGAAAATTAGGGCTGGGAAAAAATATCGATACACTGAAATGTTGCGATATTTTAATAGGCAGATTTCATATTGAGATTTAAAAACGCGATATTGATCCATCTTACCAACAAATACTCACAAGATTTAATCATTATCTTAGGAAATCTTGCGAGATATTTTAACAGAACGACGAAATCTTGCGAGATTTCATTAGTAAAATAGATCGATATTGCGTTTTTAAATATCGATAAGATATCAGTATATGAAAATGTCACAATATTTTCATATGCTGATATATTGACATTAAAAAATGCGGCATCGATCTATTTTACTAATGAAATCTTGAAATATTTTGTCGTTCTGTTACAAAATCTCGCAAGAATTCACGAAAATTTTGCAATATTTACAAATCCTGATAACATATTGACATTTGAAAGCGCGGTGTCGATCTATTTTACTAACGAAATCTCACGATATTTTACCTTTCTGTTATGAAATCTTGTGAGAATTCATGAGATATCACGAGATTTTGTAACGGAACAATGAAAGCTTGTGTAATGTTGTGAGTAAAATAGATCAATACTGCGTTTTAAAATATTGATTTGATATCAGCATATGAAAATATCGCAATATTTCAATGTATCGATATTTTTTCCACCCCTATTTATTTTAAAGTTTTAGAAACAGATAACAAAACTGCTATTTGCAATGACTCCTAATTTTTTCAGCTTTAATATCGGTATCGATATCGTTATCGGCCACATGAGTTTTCAACTCATGTGGGCAAAATTCCAATACCTTGCATCCCTATAAATGAGAATGTTTATTCTTCAAATATAGAGAACCTGCAGAACAGCTGGATACATTGTTTTTTTTGGATATGTGTGTTTTTCTACATTTTTAGCATTTATTTAATGCTCGAAGTATATTTATTTTATTCATTTGATGTTTTATATGCTGCAAAACAGCTATATGGGTACATATTTGAAGCCTGTATTTATTTTCAGTGCGAACATTTTGCATAATTTATCAGTGAAAAGTTAGAAAGGGAACGAAATGCTAAATGAATGCATCATGTAACTAAAAAAATAATTATTTGAATAATTGTGATTTCAATATTGATCAAAATAATCGTGATAATGTTTTTTTCCATAATCAAGCAGCTCTACTTCCAACTAGTTTCTCCAAACTCTTACAAACAATGAATATTGAAGGAGTTTTGGGGACATAAATGATGGGTGAGGACTTCCGGCAGGGTGGAAACCCCACTAATGAAGAATCCACAGCTTCTTAGAGATTTGTTGTGACTTTCAGAAAACAGATTCCTGCATTTTCATTGTTTCAGGACAAGAACATGAACGCCACATCTGCAGCATGCTGTGACGATGAGGATGAGGATGAAGATGAGGATGGAGAAGCAGCAGATATGGAAGGTACCGATATTGTTTTAAACCGGTTCGTTTCCTTCCTGCTGCGTCACCGACGGTGTCTCTGTGTTGTGTTTCAGAATACGAGGAGAGCGGTTTGTTGGAAACAGACGAGGTAAACTCAGCTGGAGTTGGTTTATTTTTCTGCTCTGTTTTCATGAGTCTAACCCCCCCTGACCCCCACTTTCCAGGCAACGCTGGACACCAGTAAAATGGTGGAAACGAAAGCCAAAGCAGAACCAGGGAGTGAAGACGCCATCCTCCAGACCAGAACCTACGACCTCTACATCACTTATGACAAATACTACCAGACTCCTCGACTCTGGCTGTTCGGATACGATGAAGTACGTTGTCAGGCTTCAGGAGGAAGTGAACTCGCAGGACACGGACAAGTTCGTGACATACAGCAGCAGAAATAAGCTGAATTTATGTGGATGTTGGTTTGATTCCCAGGACCGGCAACCGCTGACTGTAGAACAGATGTATGAGGACATCAGTCAGGACCACGTGAAGAAGACGGTCACCATCGAGAACCACCCGCACCTTCCTCCACCCGCCATGTGCTCCGTACACCCATGCAGGTGAGAAAACTCCTCCACTGGAAGGGAATCGTTTATATGTGACGACTTTTGAGGTGAGAAACTATAAATAAACGTGCCATTTCCGGTTTATTCCTCATATTAGGGCTATTTTTTTTTAGGGTTTTTGGCAAGCTTTCCGAAATTTCTATGAGAAAGTGGGTGTTATGTTGCAAAAAATTGTTCTTATTTGCATATATTTCTGGGGAAAGAAACTCACAAAGGCTTCTTTTTTCTTTTTTTATTTACACTCCAGTATCTTGCTGCTGCACGGCGTTGTGTTTTCACGTTGTGATGTCACTTCCTTCTTTTAAGAGAAGATGCTGAAAAGACCAAAGCCACACAGTTCTTTGCTCATGCGCTGATGTAAAAACACAAATAAATCAGATATATGTGCACATATGAAGGGCTGGGTGATAATTCAGTAAGAACATATATTTATCAATAGATGTCTGGTGAACTAGGGGAAAAAAAGGGTCTCAAAAGTTCAATAGGAACACAGTTTCCCTTCCTTTATCATTACAACCTAATAGGGGTGGAATTTTTTTTTTTATTATTATTATTTTATTAAATTTTTTTTGTAATCTTTTTTTTTCTCTCAAATTTAAATGCTTTATTGTGATCTGTTTATATTCCGAGTGGGGAAAAAATGACTGCTTTTCCCCTGCAGAGGCCGCCTATCAAGTAACATGACGTCATATCTGGCTAATAGCGGACAGCATGGTCTGGTGTTAAATATATATAAAAAAAAAAAAAACTGCAATATTGAGGAAATACAATTTGAATCAAATCGGCACCCAAAAAATATTAAAAGAATCAAACTGGGAGAGAAGAGTATCGCCATTACTTCCTTTCAATCAACCGCCTGTAGCTAAGAGCTAACCAAGTTAGCGGGAGCTAACAGAGAGAAGTGTGCCAAAGCTAGGACTGTTTGCCGACTAAAAACCACATTTGTGTTTCTCTACTACAGGCTGAGGCCGTTCTGAGAACTAGCTACTAGCATAAACGCTGACAACCAATCAGTCACTAGTCAATCACAAGGCCCGCTTTTAGTTATGTGTAATATCAAGATTAAATAACAGAAATTGTTATAAAAAAAAATTCACCCCCTCATAGTTGACATGAAGGTAAACTTGACCTCCCTTTTGCAGCCCCTAGTGGACGAGGGGGGAACTTCAATTTTTGGCACTTCCGCATCAGCTTCACTTTTCTCCGCCATGGTTTTGCTGCTCGTTGAGGACTCATATCTGATTTATTAATTATCTTTACATCTGCATATGTGCATAAAACACGACGTTGTGCAGCAGCAGGAAGTCAGAGTGCAAACATAGTACAGAATTAATATGCAGAGAACGTGAGCACGGTCAAGTTCAACAGAAATGGGATGCTTTAAAAGTAACAGGAAGTTAACGAGGTACATCACTACATACGTATGTACTCCAGTGATGTACTGGAAAACGTAGACCGGGCTTTTTTAAACATTGCATTTCAGAAGTGCATGTAAACACACAATTATGACAATAATCTGATTACTCCTGGTTATCAGATTACTGGGGTCATGTAAACCGGGACTGTGTCTGATCTGTCAAAGAATAAAAAGGCAAGAATCTGATTCTGGTCTGAGCTGAAACCAGTAAAATAACACATCTATTCCTAATTGGTCCATTTCTTGCTCTTAATGATTATTTCTTGTAAATAATCTGTTTATCTGTAAAAGCTGAGACCAGTTTTGTCCATTTGTGTTTTCAGACATGCAGAAGTGATGAAAAAGATCATTGAGACTGTGGCAGAAGGTGGAGGAGAGCTGGGAGTCCACATGTATCCTTCACTACTGAAAACCTTGTGAGAAGTGTGGAAGAGGCAAGTGTGATGTCAGCTATACGGTGTACATTGAAGGACATCGTTGTCCTTAGAGCTAGGTGTCAGGACAAAAGGTCTCATATAACATGAAAAAGTTATCAGGTGTCAGAAAAAGCTGTCTGGTGTTAGGAAAAAGGTCTCCAGAAACCATCTGACAACTTTTTTCTGAAGACCTTTTTCCGAAGACTTTTTCCTTAACAACTGATGACTTTTTTCCTAATGTGACAACTTTTTTCTGAGGACTTTTTTTTTCTGAAGATTTTTTTTCGTAGTTTCTGATGACTTTTTCCAGAAGTTTTTTTTTCTAACACCTGACAACTGTTTTGCGAAGACTTTTTCTGAACGTGACGACTTTTTTCTGAAGATTGTTTTTCCTAACTCCTGACGACTTTTTTTTTAAGACTTTTTTGTAACTCTTGACAACTTTTTTCAGAACTTTTTTTCTAGCACCTGACAACTGTTTTCTGAAGACTTTTTTCCTAACTTGACGACTTTTTAATGTAGACTTTTTTTTCCTAACTCCTGACGACTTTTTTCAGAAGACTTTTTTTATAATACCTGACTAGTTGTCCAGACTTTTTTTTTTTTTCTTACCACCTGACCATTGTTTTCCGAAGACTTTCCCTCACACCTGACGACTTTTTTCTGTAACTCATGATTACTTTTTCCAGGAGACTTTGTTTCTAACACCTGACAACTGTTTTCCAAAGACATTTGTCCTAACACGACGACTTTTTCCTGAAGACTTTTTTTCCTAACACCTGACAACTGTTTTCCGAAGACTTTTTTCCTAACGTGATGACTTTTTCCTGAAGACTATTTTTCGTAACTTCTGACAAAGTTTTTCTGATGACTTTTTTTCGTAACTCTTGACTTTTTTCAGAAGACTTTTTTTCTTATCACCTGACGACTTTTTTCTGAAGACTTCTTTTCGTTACTCGAGACGACTTTTTTTGGAAGACTTTTTTTTTTCTAACACTTGACAATTTTTTTCCAAGGACTGTCTTCCTAACACCTGACAACTTTTTTTTTGAAGACTTTTTTTTTTTAACTCCTGACGACTTTTTTCTGAATACTTTTTTTTGTAGCTCCGGACATCTTTTTTTGGAAGACTTTTTTCCCAACGTGACGACTTTTTTTCTAAAGGCTATTTTTCCTAACTCCTGACGACTTTTTTTTTGTAACTCTTGGCGACTTTTTCATAAGACTTTTTTCCTAATACAGGACAACTGTTTTCCGAAGACTTTTTTCCCAACACTTGACAACTTTTTCTCCAAAGACTTTCTTCCTAACACCTGACAACTTTTTTCTGATCACTTTTTT
>JALJCO010009251.1:1710000-1886253 GCA_023101725.1 Atherinomorus stipes | reverse complement strand
GAAGGAAGCTCCGCCCTCCGCTCTTATTTCGTTACAGACAGGAAATAGAGCCGACAAACAAGTTTGTTCCGCCATGCTAACAAACAGTTAGCTAATTAGCTTCTCAACTCCGAAGCTACAGTCGTGCTGTCTTTACTTCTAGTGTGTAGTGGAGGGTTACCTGCCTTCCAATGGACAGATATAAACCCCACGTGGGATACGCTATTTGCAATGTGACGTAGAAGTACAAGGCTGTTCCCGATTCGCTCTTTTCTTCGTATTGTTTCTCTGATGAGAAAGCACTGGGGGGAGCGCAACGCTAGCAAGTCAGCATGTGTAAGTAAACAAGGGGAAACCCTCCATATTTCAGAAGGAGCAAGTTAAACGGGTTTTCAGTCGAAGGAGGCCTTTAAATTAGCAGACAGTGTGTTCATTTGTTTATTAAGACAAATTTTATATTTGTGTTTGCTATAGAAAGTTTAATATTAAGGAATTGCTCAACATTTTCACCATTTTGGATACGATTTGGTTTCCTAATTTTTTTCTTTGTAATGTTGTAAAGGGTAGTCATTTCTTTTTGTGCCTGACTTGTAACTCATCCTTGTAACTCATTTTACTGGGAATCCCCCAGGACTAAGTCTTTGGACCACTTCTATTTAACTTGTACTTGCTCCTTGTCAGATTCTACAGAACTCCAAGATAGAGCCCTACATTTTAAACACACTGCAAAACACCTGCCTGAAACCATGCCTTCAGAGAGCAGGAATGTGCATGTCGATGGTTCATGGGCAGTTTGGAGAAGATAACCGATAACACATAAAATTTCCTTTGGGTATGAAATGAGCTATAAAAATAAACTTGTTTAAACTCTTGAATAAACTTAGCCATAGTTGAAGATCCAACATACTACCTCAGAATGCCGCTGGCCGTTGTCAGTCTTGGAGAATACCAGATCAGTGCTAACTTTGGTTTCGCCCATCTTTTGGAAGAGCTGGAGGTCCACTGCTCTGGAAACTTTGGCCCAATTCAAATTCCTATTTTCATTCCTACCCCTAGCCCCTCCCCTTGGCTGGAGTTTCAAGTGTTAGGGACTGAATTATTCCCCTAAGAAATGGGACAACCCTTCGAAATCCTCATACGTCACCAATAGTCATCCGTGGCGCAGTAAACCAACATCACGGCTTTTTCCGGAAGAGTTTGCAATGCTGTCTGCAGCATTGAGTTGTCAATAAAGATTTGTTGAAAAGCAATACTCTTCCTTCCCTGGGCATTTGGGCTATTTTTTGGCTTTGGGCCAAATAATGTAAAAATGAAAGAAAAAGAAGATGCCTTCAACTCAAGTGCTGGTGGCTAATGGCACTCGTTTTCTAGTGTGCCCCTGGAAAATGTCCGTTTCAAGGGCCAGATAGCCCTACCACTTCCCTGGTTTCCCTGACTGACACCATGTATGAGATATATGGCAAGTCAGTCTGGGATCTTTCCATAGGAAACTGATTTCTGAGATGAGAGGTGGGATGAACAGGAACAAATTGACCCGGAGAGAACCAATCAGAGAAACACGGAAGTGACGCAGACACCTTTTTGTAAGAGGAAAACCTTCAGAGTAGCAAGATGTTGTGTTTTAAGGACACATGCAGCTCATTTTAGACATCAGAATGTACATTGTTATATCTTCGCTCCTCTGCAGCCACCATTTTGACTGTTTATGGTTAGAGAACTGAGTAGCCGAAAAAGAGGTATCGTAAAGTTCCGCTCCCCGCACTGTGATTGTTCCGGTAATTTTTTTTAACGGAGTGAAAATCCCTTTCCAATGGAGGGAAACCAGACTGACTTGCCGTGTATCTCATACATGGCATTAGTCAGGCTGGTGTACCAGGCTCGTGAACACTACAGCACAGACTCATACGTGCGGCACACAGACAGAAGATTTCTCTCACTTATAAGGATGCTATTACCCTGCTGTACTGCTACAAACCAAGTTGTTCGCCTTAGTATTAATATTTAGAATACTTCAAATTTAACCTTCAACTTGATCACTAAGGTGATGCATACTGTCATACATCTGATGAAAGTATTCTTTGCTATTGCAGAATGAGCTTTTAGCTTTAGATTTTTTTATAATGTAACTGTAATGACAGGAAAGAAAATAAACATAAAAGCTATCAGCAAAAAAGCCCTTTCATTGTATGTGTGCTGTATGAAATGAAATTCAGCTGTTTTCACAGTCATGATAAGTTGATGTGATAATTGCCTTACTGTCATTGCAATGGTTTTAATTACACTCTCCTCAGAATTCTGTGACATGCCAATTAAGCAAACATCTCAAGGCCATTTGTGAAATTGTCCTGAAAAATAATCTGTTAATCATTTTTGACTAATTTTCTTGTTTTTGTGTTCATGAACTTGAAAAAATACCCTGAGCTTCCACTTGTCTCCTCCCGCCTGAAGAAGCTGACAGACATGGATTATCGGTACTAACGTGATTCCAGAGATTTGGAAGCCAAATGAATACACAATAATACAGATAATGAGTGGACTTTCATAACTTCAGCAGTTGCTATGTTTTTTTTATTTTTTCATCAATTGCTCATCAATGGCACCGTTTTGCAGTTACTCAGATTCTCTGGCCAGAAATATTCAACGTGTCACACTGTCAGTCTGAGATGATGTCACGGCAAGTTTTAAACGTTGCATTACAATACTTTTAAAATTTCTTTAGTAAATGGGGCCTTCCTTTATAACGTTGGTAACGGAAAACATTTTAGAAAGACAACAATGTGTTGAGTCATCAGGAGAGTCCTCACACGTCTGAAATCATAATTCCATAAATGTGTGATGGTAGCAGCAGTTTCCTTGCATCTGCATGACAGGTTTTCTTTTTAATTTTTTTTTTATTTGTAAACTTAATGGAAACTTCATGCCTACTTCAGTTTTGCATGAGGCTAAACACCAGATAAATAAGTACTGTATTTGAATTGAATTGTCTATAGTGCTGCTCATTGTATATTTCAGTGCAATATACTTGTTATTCTTTTTAGTGCACTACAGGCTCATCACTTGGTACACCAAACGTAGTGCAGAGAAGCTGTACGCTACAGTGGTTTAAATAATCATCATGGATTGTGGCCTGCTGGAAGCCATGACCCACCAGCACTGGCTGTTAGTTAACACTAGCATTGTAGGCCTTTATTTTCCCCCCCATTTCTGTGTCACTTTTCATCTCTTCATTTGCACTGTAAATATTGTCACTTGTTGCAGTTAACCTGTTTAAAACCACCTGGGCGCCGGCGCCCAGGCTGTGTTTTAGTCACACTCTTCTAATTTATATTTTCAGAAACTAGAAGGTGTAAACTTTCAAATGATGTCTCACACAAGTAATTTGGCCTTACATTTGGCCTCTGTTATTTGCATTTCCATTTCGGTATGCAAAATAGGCGAGGATTACTTAAAAAGGTGGGAGTTAAGAGGTTAAGAAAAAAAACTATCATTAATCATTAGCTTGTTGTTACCAAAGGTAGAAAAAGTACAGAGAAATTGTAATTGAGTAAAAGTATCTTCATTTTGTTTAAATTTTATTCAAGTAAAAGTAAAAATACTGATTTAAAAATGTACCTGATTAAAAGTAAAAATTACTTTATTTAAAATTTACCTTGATTAAAGTTTTCTAGTTACCTTCAATTACTTGCTATAAAAGAAGATGAGTCATAAATCCAGTCCAGTACTGCTTTTCATCAACTTTTACAACACTATACATTAAAAAGAGAGAAAATAAACACAAATCAAAGCATCCAAGATGGTGAAAATGTTGAGCAATTCTTTGTTTAAAAAACTGTACTTTTTTCTTTCTATAGCAAACATAAATCATTAATTCAATTGTCTTTATGAACAAATGAGCACACTGACTGCTTATTTAAGAAATAAAATAAAATGTCATGCCCACAGAATATTCTGCCCAGAGAATACTAGCATTAGGCAAATTTGTTAGCATTTGCATGATAAAGTTATTTCATTGTTTGTGTTTGAACACAAAGAGCTGGCTGGGATATGGCCAAGGATTTTCCTTCTTAATCTCTTCCACAGGAATTCAGTGGGCAAACCTCAGTCTCCTCCATCTCCATCTCTTGCACGGCACCAGCCATCATCAGTCAGAATTCCCTCTGCGCAATTTCCTTTCAGTGGGCGTTAAGCCGAACGTCACAGAATTAGCCTGGCAGCGGAGATAGACAATCCGTAACGCTCAGCTTAAAACCTGTTCAGGCGGATTTTCTCTCCCTACGTTAAATTTTTCACTCAGTAGTGGGGGAGGTTTCTAAAGTAGTGAAGTAAATTACTTGGGTCAAAATGTACTTGAGTAAAAGTAAAATTACCTTTTTCAAAAGCTACTCAAAAACTTACAAATTACTCATAAAAACTACTAAATTACAGTAATTTGAGTGAATATAATTAGTTACTTACTTTCCACCTCTGGTTGTAAGGTCGTGCAAGTGTGCTACTGTTGGCTAGCAACAGCTATCGCTAAAGTTCACAGTTTTCCTGTTGAGAAAGCTAAGATTCTGCTACTTATTTTTCTTTTCATGGATCTTCTCAGTTTTGCTGAAATTTTGTGGAAGAATATAATAAGGTTGTAAATTAACATAGCCATTTTCTAAGCCATGACCCCATTGCCTTGAAATGGATCAAATTCCTCTCAGAACCTCAGCAGAGGAACTCACTTCAGCAAGGTGTTGGTTTTTAGTTTTGTAGACCCTCTTTTCAGTTAATCTTCCTGTTTCCTTTCCTTGCGATATGGCAGTCAATATTTGACAGCTTTCACTCTCACTATTGCTCTGTAGAGCTGAATTTTTATCAGCTCCTTTTCCAGCAGTAAAAACTAGATTCTTCTTGCTCTGGACCATCAGTCAAGTAGAAAGATTTGGGAATTGCAGATTTTTAGAGGCCCCATTTCTAAACCTGGTTCCTTCGGGAGAAAGGGAGTTCTAATTTTTTTTTTTTTTTTTTTTTTTTTGGCAGATTTCTTCTCTCTTCATCTCTTGTGGTGCCTTGGGGTTCTGAGCAATACACTTTCTTTTTTCCTCCACCCCCCCCCCCCTTTTTTTTTTTTTTTTTTTTTTTTTTGTCTGGTGTTGCTTCTGTTAAGCTCCACATTTGTGCCTGTAACCATTAGACAGCAATTTGGGGAGAAAATTGCAATTACAACAATTAACAAGAGGCCTGTTATCTTCTGTGCTTGTTATTTCTTTGTCTATAATACAAGAAAATGGCAACTGCGTGTAATTGTATTTAAACAAACCAGACAGTAAATTTTGCAATTATTTTCATGGGTTATCTAAAAATAATAATCTTATTTATGATTATTATTTTGTGGACAATTGAAAGTGGTGCACTATTCATTCATTTTCAGTTAAAACATCACATTTTATAGTTTATTCCAATGCAGGGTCACAGGTCAGAATCCTATCCCTATCAGGTAAAAAGCTGTGGAAACTGTGGAAAGGTCACCAGTTAATCTCTGGGCCAAGATGGAGAAGAACAAGACAACTGCACATATTCACACCCACTCCGAGAATCAATTTAGAATCACCAGTCAATCACGCATCTTTGGAAGTGGGGTTTTATGTTTTTGTAAAGTACTTGAGGTACTTGTCAAAGTCTTACCTGCTGTACGTAGAGACGAGAACACTCCCAACTTGGAAAATTAGGATAATTTAAAGAATAAGAAAGAATTCTCATGGGTGAGCAAAGCTTAAATCTTCTCAATATGATGTCATAAGAGTGAATTTTAGCTGTTTGAAAGAGCTCATTTTGGCAGAGATCGAGATCATTTAGGCATCATGGTTACACTTTGCCTCTCCCCATGATCAGCTGTCTGTGAGTCGGTACGCCTGTATTACTTTGAAGTAGAGCTGGGCGATATGGCATAAACTCAGTATCACAATATATTGAGCAGTTTACCTCAGTAACGATAAATGGACGATAACTCGTTTCAGACTGGATGGGGTGGAGTCACATGACAACAGACGGTACGTCTTAAAGGGACATGAGCACACTTACCGATTAATGGCCAAAGCAGCCAAAAATGACTTGTCTTTTCATTAAAATGCCTGATATACCGACATGGGAAAAATGACGTCCGTTATCGCTGTAAATTCTGTTGTCTGTAAATTTTTGGTTTATTGCCCTGCCATACTATGAAGATACATGTTTTCTTCAGATTCCAGTTTAACCCACAAAATACAGCCTTAGGGTTAGGGGTTATTGTAAATTCTATTCACTATTGTATCTGTGCAACACAGGAAAGCTGTCCCTCATACTGCAGTACATTCCTGATTCATGTATTTTTTTTTTAACACTAGCGTCAATTTTATGATAGGAAGCAGAATTATAAACCTTAGGATGAAAAAGAATTTTTTTTCTCTCTCCTTTTCTTCTCTCCTCTATCTTTGTTGCTCTCTCTCTCTTTCCTTCAGACACACAATTGCACAATCATACACACACACAGCTGCCTCACCACAGTGTGCAGGGTGACTAATTTCTCTTGGGCTTTGGACTTCGAAGTCGGAGAGGGTGAGAAGGAGAAAATGAACGAGAGGAGAAGTAGTGGTGCATTGGCAGCTTACAGGAAGCTTCCCACATGGAAGGAGTTCGATACCACCTCTCATGCCGCCCTTTTGGCTGCCTGTCTGTTTTGTCTCGTAAACCAGTGTCAACCCAGAGGACCCTGCATGTGTGTAGCCTCTATGGGACTGTGTCAATTTGATCACTGTTTACTTTCCAGTTTCAGGTACTGGAGACAAAACACAAGCAATGTGCGTGATGCTCCCATCTGTGAAAAGAAATTGAAATTTAAGTGTGCTGTTTTTGAATCCAATTCGAGCTGTCTTTGCTGGATTCTGTGGAGTGGAACGGCTGCCAATCAGCACGGCTTTGTTTACTCTGTACGTCCTGCTGACAGCAGACTGATACAAATATCAGCTGCTGTACTGTCACACTCTGTGCCTTTTGCACAATTTTATAAAAACTGAACTGAAATAGGACGCATGCCTCTAAAATAGAGCTGGCATGGTAGTCGGCACCGCACTCTCACAGTAAGAAGGTCGCTAATTCGAGTCCCAGCTGGGGAGGGGGTTCAAACAATTCCAACAGCGGCCTTCCTGTGTGGAGTTTGCATGTTCTCCCTGTGTATGCGTGGGTTCTCTCCGGGTACTCCGGCTTCCTCCCACCATCCAAAGACATGTATGTTAGGTTAATTGGTCACTCTAAATTGACTCTAGGTATGAATGTGAGTGTGAATGGTTGTCTGTCTCTCTGTGTTGGCACTGCGACAGACTGGCGACCTGTCCAGGCTGTACCCTGCCTCCCGCCTGATAATAGCTGCGATAGGGTCCAGCAACCCCCGCGACCCTGAACTGGATAAGCGGTACAGAAAATGACAGACTGGCCTCTAAAATAACTATTAATTATAGACATACAGATGTAATTAGAGACAGTTGTTTTAAGCCGAACAGTCATTTCGAAAAGTTCTCATGCAGAAAAATGCTTAAAGAAAATCTTATACTTCAAAGAATGGAAAGTAGTTTCATCTACACAAAAAGGGCACAGTTCTTTTCCAGGTCTGGATTGGAAAATCTTGGCAGTAGTTGAATAGGAATATCTAGCAACCCTATTGGAAAGAGTTTCTGTTATTTGGAACTATCATTGAAATCCATGATCATTGGCCAAGCACCATACTTTGCTAATGCTTAATAAGGCATGTGCTGCTGTGTGGTTGCACTGTACTCTGTGAATTTGATGAAGCATGTTCGGTCATCATCATTGTCAACAGTGGTTCACTATTAAAGACTGTCTTTCCTCTCCTCCTTTAACACTGATGTTGGGATGTGACATGCATTTAAAAAAAAAAAAAAACTTTTGAAGTGCAACTAGCCTTTTTTTTCTTTTTCTCTTGGTCTGACACTTTACGGGTCTAGGTGTCGGGCTTTTATCTCCCAGAATGTTTTTGTGTATTCAATGTTGCCAAACAGTATTTCGGCTCCTGAATACCGGTTGCATTGTGTGTTGGCTTGAAATGAAACAATCGCACATAAGACATTCAGTACGATGAATAATGAGAGAGGAGAAACTGGAATCTGTTGTGAAATGTGGGATATTGTGAGCAAGGCTCTGTCCCGAGTGGAGGAGTTCAAGTATCTTATGTCTTGTTCACGAGTGAGGGAAGGATGCAGTGAGAGACTAACATGTGAATAGGTGCGGTTTTTTGCAGTGATGCAGATCGGACTGTTGAGGTGAAGAACGAGTTAAGCCAAAAGGTGAAGCTCTCGATTTACAAGTCAATCTGCTTTCCTACCCTCACCTATGGTCACAAGCTGTGGGTGGTGACCAAAAGAACGAGACTGCGAGTAAACACTGGCTCCTGGATCCCAGCTGGCTCCTCTCTGTATTTTATACCCACTCTATCCCTCTCTATCTTTTTATTCATTCATTTAAAAATGAAACTTGCTGATAACTTTACAGCTGTTGCAACGGGTACATTTCCCCAATGCAGGATCAATGAAGTTCATAGAAGATGAGGTTAGTTCAGTTCATCTGTAGGACGAAAGGATTTCTTGGTTGAGACACAACAGTAAAAAAGACTAGCTGTAAAATTCTATAATGGGAGTTGTGGGAGCATTAGGTAAATGACTTTGTTATTGAATACCACAGAGAAGCTTGATTTAACCCTGAATGGCAGTTGTATAGTGGGAAAAACAAAAAACTCAGCTTCTGAATCAAACTAGAACTTTGTCATGGATAACGTATTGTGGATCCAAGCCAGTGGAATTCCTGGGTAAGACTTCTCATCTAATTCTTCTTTCAAAAGAAAGATTAAAAACACCTTAACACATTGAGCTAAGTGATTGTTAATTCTTATTAAAAGTAAAAATCAAATGTTTCAGAAAATCTGATGATGTAATTTTGCGCACTGACAGAAATCCGTATGAGGCCCTGCCTGGCAGACCTAAACAAACCATTTCTCTCATTCAATGACTCCCTGAATAGATATTTTGCAGAGCATGGTTTGCACTAATTTCACCATATTAGTGATGTAACTTTCAAGTTTTACTTCCACTTCTTGATTAGAAACATAATGGAGATATTTTTGCTGTAATTCCCTTTCTCCCTCATGTTCATCTCTTAACACCTCTTCCCTTGGTCCTAATTCATTTAAACATTTAAAACAGGGAACTTAATTATTCATGTCCTCCAGCCGTCTGTGGCCCTCGCCCGGCCTCCCGCGGCACCTGGGTGTAGAGTTTGTCTGGATGGACACATTCCTTGGCTCCTCATTAATTAATGCCTCAGTTGACACTGGAGGTCTAATGCACTCTCACTCTCCCTGTCTTGCTTTCCCTGCTGATCCAGCATGTCGTGTCTTCCCCCACTCACACGCCCAGCATGATGAGGCTTTCACATAAAGTGTGATGTCATGAAGTCAGACTGAAACGGTTCAAAAGGCGCCCTCACCCCTGTGGGCGACTAAGAGGAAGTGCTATGTTAGACAAGACAGGTGTAAGTGGACAATGTAATCTACATTCCATTCTCTTCTGTCTCTCCGTCTCTGAACATCTGCCCTGGTTTTGTTTCAGTTGGGCTGGGTCCCGTATTCTCCATCTTTCGGCTCTGAGAGTGGGCGGTAGTTACCTTCCCTGCTGTTGCCTAATTTAAAGAGCAGCTTGCACCAGAAGGGAGGGTTCAAGGGGGTCATTATGCTGAATATTCACCACGGGGAACAACAACATGAAGGGTAAAGTGAGATAAAAAAGTTGAGTAATTAAGAACTGCAAAATCATAAAAGACTGTGTTGTTTCTGCTCTTTAATGAGTGCAGACGACAGAAGGAATTGGCTCGGGGTAAAGCAGGAATCCTCTTCAGTCCTAATCATTTTTGTTATTTCAGTAGCTGAAAATGCATCAAGAAAACCTGTTTTTGTTTTACCTTCTGTATGCAGCGAACCTATGTTGGTTAAGCTTGCAAAGGAAACTTAAAGTATTTCACTGTGCAGATGGCAAGGATTAATTATCCTTATGTGTGGATCTAAATGATAAACACAGTTATTATTATTTTTTTTTTTAACTTTTTTACTTCTACTGTCATGATATGACATGCAGTCAGTAGGTATATAACTGAAAATTAAATGAGAAAGGTCAATTTTCAATGATAAATGCTCTGTAACTAACCAGATCTTGGTTACTTCTCACATAGTCTCATAGATGCTACTCATGGATGATGTAGGGTTCAGTGTATTGCCTGAGGACACTTTGACATTTGGAAAGGTTGGGGGATAAATCGCTGGCTCTCTCACTGGAGGATGACCATATACACATTCAGCAAATTTATGTTACTATCATTTATATATAATTTATTGTTAGTCAGGCCCAAACCAGACTTTTCAGATGTATGTACAGTAAGTGTGTTATACTGATTGCAATTGGATAAAACTGACACTGTAAAAACAAGACTAACAAAGCCAGAGAAATCCTGCGAAAGCTGAGTCACTCCCGCATATATCTACTTAACCAGATTCAAATCAGCCCAGTTATGCTGCACAAGCTTCAAACTCATATTTTTGCTTTCCAGTGTGTATTGAAACAACAGACTTTTGAGTAAAACTGCTTTAATTCACCCCCCCCCCATTAAACAGCTGAATACACCAGAAAATGTGATTGAAAAGCAGCAGATTGTAAAGATTAATATTCTTTAATGTGATGCCTGAAGAGTGAATTCAGCTACACTAACATGTACGACGATCTCCCACAGAGAAAGTGAGAGGCAACAGAGTCATGGATGTTTTCTCACACAGGCCGAAGCGTTGCAATTAGATGCACATCAGCCAATAGCTCAATTCCCCTCCCATGCAAGTACGTGTAGACTGAGAGAAAGACGTTGGTCCTGTCAAATGGTCAGAGCAATCTCAGAGCAACTGTGCATGTAACATCAATCTCTACGGAAATGTTTGAGGTGATCAATTTACCATTATAATAAAAATGATATTTTCAGTGTAAAGCAGGGCTTGCTTACATTGTTGTGAGTATTCCTGTCTTAAACTTTGGGGGATTTTAAAAAAACAAGCAAACAAAACAAAACAAAAAAAAACAAACAAACAAAAAAAACCCTACCCTCTTTGATGTGCACCCCCCCATTACATTTTTTTTTTTATTGTAGGTACTTACCTCCTGACCTTGTGATTCTTCCTAATTCACATGTTAAGCATTATTGGCACATTTATTTGTGTGTCGTCATCCAGATCATTCAGTTTCTTTTCAAAAGTGGGCACTTCATCTACTGCCTAAAATGTCCAAAATTGATTTTCCTGAGGAGAATTCCTCTTTGATTGCAGGCGCTTGCCCTTGATAACAAAAATAAAAAGTCTTGGCTTCTAAGTGCTTCTTTTTTCTTTTTTTCCTGGAAATACAAAGCCCTTTAATACAGGGGTCCAGTCATGGATGCCTGAGTGCCAGCCTGACCACTGTATTAGAAGTGTGCAGGAAATCAATTCAGGAAATATAGAGGCAATTATTTTGTCTCCCACATTCGCTGACAACATAGCAGCTAAGCGAGCCAAGAAGAAAATACGGAATTAAAGAGAGGAAAATAGATACGTCTGCTGTGAGGTTTGGGAACTGTGTTAAGAACATGGGGGTAATTTTAAAGCCCTGTATGCCTCGGCACAGCAGCTTTAATTAATAAGTACTGTTGAGCATTATTGATTGACTGAAATTTGTTGTAATATTTTACCACGCATTTAATCAGAACACACCCAGAAAAGTGTCAAAATTAAGCTGAGCAGTCCTTAAGTCATAACACAATGTTGCTTATGGAATCAGTGCTCAGTGAGTGGGAATTACACTTTATATATGTGCATCCATGACCAAGTTTATTCAGCATCAGACAAGACTTTTCTGTGCAAAAGAGATCAAGTTCTCTTGGTTATCCTCTTTTAGCTAAAGCCAATGTTTATAACGTACATGGTAAGCTCCTTAGAGTTGTTCATGGACTGAATTTATACCAGAAGACAGCGGCACAATAAATAATTCTTTGCAGCAGACTATTTGAATGTCACTCAAGTACTGATGAAAATCCCTAAATTATCCTGATGTTCACTTCAAATCTGATGAGGGTAGTAAGTTTTATTATACGAGCTCAGCTCTGCCATAAATTCATCTTGATTAGCACCTTTTATTGTTCAAAATTAATTCTTGATTGACTCCATCTCTCATTTCTGTCATCTACAGTGCGACTTCTGGCATTTACTCGCTAATCAGATGTCAGAACTTCATTACGCATACAGGTCTCTCATGCAGATCCTTCCAGCCTCTTATTTTCCAGTCAAATGAGGCGCACAAAGATCAGATATAAGCCATCAGCAGAAGAGAGCGATTGGAAGGGTTATACACCCCTACTTCTGCAAAGATGCACAGCTGCCATCTACAGTATTAGCATTCAGGAACAAGTCAAACCTCATAATCCTAGGAATAATTAAAAAAGAGCCCTTTTTCCCCTTGTATGGCATACTATCTGCAAGGGAGATGGGGGGGGGGGGTTAAGCTTGGGAGCTTGACAGTTAAGAGTTTGTGCAGCCTTCACAGAATTAATGGTGTGTGAGACTTGACAGGCAGTAATTCTCTACTAAGATATAGCATATCTTGGCCTGAAGGCCCCCCGGGCGCTACTGGGACTACAGAGTTGGACATGGATTTGGACATTTGCATTACGGCACACTCAGGGTTGTGAAAGCATTTCCCTTCATAGCTGTGATGTGAAGCCAGAGTAGACTCGTCTATGGCGTGTTCTCTCCAAAGAACACGCTCTATGACACAACTGGAAGAACTTGACGGCACATCATTCTGCCCGCTGTGAGGAGAGGAATAATGTTCACCGAAAAAAAGGAAAAAAAAAAAATTGAATGGCTCTGGCTTGCCGCTAATAAACTGTGATATGTTATAGAAGCTGTCTCTTCCATCTGTTGAGAAAAAGAGAAAGAAATGATAACTCTCGGCAGGAATGAGGGTTTGTGTGTGTCTTGCTCATCCTCCCTCGCAGGCATTTTGGTGTATATGCAACGCAGCGTGACTGAACAAACAAAACCTGCACTTCAAGTGTGCCATGGATAAATAAAGGTTAATAGATTCAGTTCTTCCTGTCAGAAAGTCTCCTGTTATACAACACCATGCAGCTCTGACATCAGACACTGAGGGTCCAGTTATCTGCTTCAAAATGTTCAAGTTTCATGTAAATTAATTCATGTGAATAACTACTTAACATAAACTGCTGTTTGAAGCAGCCCACATTTAAATGTACAATTCTGACCACTGTTTCCACTGTTAATAACTTTGATGAGTAATTGTTGGAATGTTAATATTCTCAGCCTCACATATGATGCTGATATAATCCCAGTTTGCAGACAAAATTGTTTCCATGCCTGTAGCTTGTTTCCTGCACAGTTTCTCTGTGCGTTTAGGGATTATTTGTGACTTTACAATATACTTACTTTCAGTTTAATCTCCAAAACTCTGGCTTTACTGCTGGCATGAAACCCCTTACACTGATTCTGAGCATTTCGTGCGCCTGATTTTTTTTTCTCCATTCAAACTACCAAACAATCAGCTTGAATTACATTTTCTGTCAAACTGACATTTTATCCCAAAGGTCATTTTCTTTTTTGAAGACTCAATCTGTTGTAGCAGATAACTTAATTCACCCACAAAAGCTTATATGGCTGTTCTGACCTTACCCACATTTACAGTAATGCTGTTTGTGGAGAAATTTCTTTCTAGCTGTTATTCATTAATGTGATGTGATAGCTTTGAGGAGGATGCCACTCCTTGTTTGTTTCCACTTCCACCATCACCCACACTGGTTGGGTCCAAAGAAATATGACAGTATATTTGCTCATAAATAGTTTTTTGTTTTAAATTGTTAAGACCAAGTTAGGGCTGGGCGATATGGCCCAAACATAAAGTCTCTGATTTTATTTTTAAATCAAATCTGGTTTCCGATTTTAATCAATTTTTGTTTTTTCTTAGATAGTAAACTGATTAAAAACAAAATTAGACTTTTCCATGCATACATGCATACACATACATGCTTGCATATTTACATACACACACGTGCACACACATACATGCATGCATTCTTACTGTACATACATACATATAGTACACAAACACGAATAGATGCAAAAGCACTCAGTTTAATTTTCTTTTTTTTACATAGTTTAATATGTTTTTAAGAAGTATAAGCAGGGTTTTTCTTGTGTCAAACAGCTGCAATATCCTGCATGGAAATATGCAACACCGCTGCATCCGAGATCTTTTTCCACCTGGATCATTTCTCATCATGCAGACTCCACTATGGAAATGTTTCCACTGATGACCACAGTTGCTTCACCACAGTTTGTGGGCTGAAGCTTCATTCTCGAAACTGATACTAAAGATGGTGGTCGATACTTGATACTATTTTCGATACTGAAGGGGAACCCCCCCCCCAAACAAATAAATAAATTAATGAATAAAAAAAAAAAAAACCCAACAATCCACACAACACACCAAAAATATATGAATATATATAAGAAAAGATGGTAATAATGGAAAATAAATTATTTTTTTTTTTTTTTCGAATTGTTTCCCCCCTCTGAGGGGCGGTGGGTTGCTTTGGCCCCCCCCCCCCCCCCCCCCCCCCCTTTCAAGATCTAGTTTGTGCAGAGTCTTCATCTAGTCTCCAACAGTCTTCTCCAACTGCTCACTGTGATTTAGAAGAGATGAATTTAAAACTTCAACCACTAATTAGTGTACTTATTTGTGTGTCCTTTTCTTCACAATACTTGAGACAAAATCAAGTTAACAATAGAACAGACAAACTAGTTCGGGTGAAGCTGAGATGCTACTGCGCGGGCACGGGGCTTGCGCTTCTACGTGGGGGTGAGGCCTGCGATAGCAGCCGTGGCTCGTTGAGAAAAGTAAATGATAGACGCTTTCACGTCAGTCTGCATGAGTCTCCAGTAACACTGGATTAATCGCTAGTCACTTGTTGAAACAAAAAAGTTAACAGAGAGGTTGAAATGAGCTAAGTTAGCCACACTGTTAACAATGGGTCCTCCAGGGAGATGCTGTAGGGGAGGGGCTGCCTGCAGCGGTGCCTGTTTAAAAGGGTAGAGGCAGCTGATGCTTTCCAAGACTCGGTAGATGCCGAAGTGGCATTTAAATATCGATACCCATGCTAATTAATATCTAACTAGATACTAATTTTTAGAATCGATTAGTATCTGAGAATAATTTTTTTTACAACACTAGTAGAGAGAGCTGCTTTTCTCACTGCAGTGATGTACGTAGGTAAATTCTGCAACTGAAGGCTCACTTTACTCTATCTTTTTGCACCTTCAGGCAGACATAGTTCTGGTTCTGTTCTGGAGTCTCAGAACCTCAGTGCTTTCTGGCAGACTGGCCAGTCTGGGAAGGCTTTGCTTTGCAGAACTAAACATAAACTTCTTAAAGATTCGGGCAGTAAAGTTGATGGTTAGGCCATCAGGCTACAACCTACGGTTTCCTGAAACAAACAATTTATTCAGACAACCAGTTTTTCTCAATTTTTTTCTCATTTTAATATTTTGGTGAGAAAAAACTGAGGTGGTTCTGTTTTCTCCCAGCGGCCAAACTGATGTCAGTATGGGGTTGGGCTCTTTATCTAAGGGCGCATTCACAAAGCTTTTTTGATTCAAATCAGAGTCCGTTTGCTCGGAAAGTCCGCTTCATTTAGGGGAGTTGTGAATGCGCAAATGGACTCTGATCCGGAACAAACAACCGGACTCGTTCCGCATACAAAAACTCGGTCCGATTCAAGTGAACCAAAGACAGGAAATGGACTAGAAATTCCATTAGTATTGTGGGTCAAACATTGGACAATGTGGGTAAACGCTACGACAACAAACGTGAAGGACTGCAGTACTTATAAAGATGGCTCGTGGTCAGACGTGGAGTTACGAGGAAGTAAAAGCTTTAATCAATATTTGATCTGATGAAAGCATATCCAGCTCCTCGTACAAAAATAATGTTGCTTTGTGGAGGAAACAGAAGTTGTGAGAACCTTCTTGTACATGCGTCTTGTCCTCGCCTACAGTGAATCTGAGAGCAGCTCCACCTGAGATTCTCATTCTTGGCCCATTTGGCTCGTTTGGCAATAGTGCAACGTGAACGCAATCTCGGTCTGGAAGACCACCCCCAACCGAACTGAGTCCGAGACTCGCGGACTATGCTTTCTGAATGCGCCCTAAGTTTGTGTGTCCCACTGTAACTAACCTGGGAGTAAAAATGCACTCTATAGCACGGCCAAATCAGTGCTGTTGTTAAGTCCAGCTTTTTTCAGCTACGGCAACTTGCCAAAGTTACACCAGTTTCAGTCTCGGCATAACTTTGAAGTCTTAATTCATGGTTTTATCACAACTCGCTTACAGTAGACTGCTGTAATGCACTGTATTCTGGACTCAGCAAAACCTCACTTGCACGATTGCAGATGGTCCAGAATGCTGCAGCTTGCCTTTTAACTGGATCCAGTAAATTTGACCATATAACCCCCATTCTTCAGTGCCTTCACTGTCTCTCTGTGCATTTTCATAATGATTTCTAAATTCTTGTATTTGCTTTTAATGTCTTCATGGTTTGGCCCCTCAGTACCTTTGTGATCTGCTTGTGTCTTAAGCCAGGTACACACTACAGGATCCCTCAAACCTTCACAGATGTAGAGACCACACTTGATGATTACAAGACAAATTGCACAAAATTTCTTTCTTCTGATCATATAGTCTGGGCACTATGGGTCACACCCCACACCAACTGAGTCTTCTGCAGAGAATTAGGTTTTTTTCCTTTCCACTATCAATATTTCAAATCTCGCGTTGTCAAATGAGACTTTGATGTCGAGACTTCATAGTAAACAAACATGACAGATTTTTCTGCGTCTTATTTTCTGGAATAAAAAAAACATGCATACACAGAAAAAAAGACTGGAAAAAGTCATGGCAGCGGGGATGTGGGCCGTATGGCGTGAGTTGGAGGTGAGCAAAAATTGCCACACGCATTAAATAGCTCGGAGAACAGGGCTGTGAGCTACTGTGCTCATTTGTTTGTGTTAACTTCCTTTTCCATCAGTCAGCTGTTAGCTGTGGTGTCTTGATTGGCGGTTGTTCCGCCTACACGTGATTTCTCTTTCTCAGTGAGAGAAGTGTTTCTCACAGCTGTGAACACTGCATGTTCGAGTCCACTTGGACCGCTTCGTACACAACAGGATTCTAGTCACAAATATTAACCATGTTCATTATCTACGATCTCTCCTTCCGAAGTGTTCCGAGCGGATCGGACCGGACAAAATCACTCTTAGCTAACCTCACGCCACAGGAAGATCAGATATGATGTTGTTTGCAAACATCCGACAATCGGACCTCCTGCTCACTGAAGTCAACAGATCAGGCTCTGCTTGTTGTTCTGAGAACTAGAAAGAAGTTGAGAGGTGACCAAGCCTTTTCATGGTTGCTCCCTGACAGTGGAATGAGCTTCCACTGAATATTAGGCAAGCAAATTCATTTCCTGTTAAAATTTAGCTGAAAACATTTTTTTTTCCATTTTTTACTCTGATGTTTGACTTTTTTTAATTACTGTTTCTTATTTTTTGTTTATATATTATTAATATCATTTGCATTATATTTGTCAATTTGTGTGCGGCACGTTGTTCAACTGCGCTGTTTTTAAAGTGCCTTACGTATCAAGTTGGATTGGACTGAGAGAATTTCAGATCGGGCTCTTAGCTCAGAATCTTGGCACTTTCTGACAAACTGGTGTTCTGTGAGTTTGACATACGTTATTGTTTACACCAGTTTAACGAGGACTGAAGTGGGTGAACTAAACGCTATCAGCATGGAGACTTTGGCATTAAAGTTGATGGTTAAGTTGGCTCCACTACCTACCTGTGATTTTCCAAAATATACAATACATTCATACAACCAAGACAATTTCATGTGTGTCTGCTCAGTTGACTGCATGTTTCTTTCCCTCGGCAGCAGGTTTACTGAGGTGATCACATAAATTGGTTGTTTCTGGTATAAACAGCATTTAAATTAATTCTGCAACGTGTTGCCACTTGTTCTGGGTCTGAGGTCACAGACAACTGAACCAGCTCCTTATAGATGATAAAAATGTAGCCTACCTGTATGTAGCCTGAGAATTAACCCCTCCTGCTAGCTGTCATGTTTACTTTTGCTTGGGGATGTGCACCGCTTGTGTGTCTCTCTGAAACGAGCAGGGTGAGGGCTGAGCCCCCTGATAACTACAGAGGCCCAAGGAAAGTGTTTGAAGTGCAGATTAAAGGAGAAAAAAATTCTCAATTTTCTTAAAAGTAAAGCGCTATGAACGGCAACTTTGAATTCATTGATAAAATCGATATATCGCACAGCCCAAGGCCAAGTGTATTTTTATTATGTTTGTAACACTAGCGAAGACTGAACGGTACGAAATCCAAATCATGGAGCCAGTTACTTATTGCATAGGGATTGAGGGCTGGCAGTGAACCCTTATGCAGCTTATTATAGACCCTATAGAGATTGAGGACATATTCGGGGAGAAAGTGATAGAGATTGAGGGCTGAAATGGAGGGAAATGCAGAGAACAATGGGAGTTTGCTCTTTCAGCACCACGGACAGTGCCGCAGATTTATCATTAAGCAGGAACCTGCTGATATTTGAACGGTTGCTGCTGATACACCATCTCTGAACCTTGCCAATTTGTTCAAAACTCACTTACATAAAGGATAAAAAAAGGCATGAGTGACTGACCTGATGTAGCAGGAAAAGCAACCAAGGATAGAAAGCAAATGGAGACACAGATTGATATTCAGGTTGGATCCCAGACAGAGCTGTGAAGTCACATAGCTGCACAATCAAACCTGAATAAATCACACATGGAAAAATGTATATAAATAAAAGCAACATGCACTTATTTTGTTGTAGTTACCAGGAAAGCACAGCAGTCAACAGCATGCAGCATGGATGAAGATTTTTGATTAAAAAAAAGAAAAAAAGAGTACAAAAGTCATCAACTATGATGAGTTGGTGTCGACTGCTTAGCTCTGATTCATCTTACACTTGTAATTTTTTTGTTTTCTTTTTTTTCATTTTACAAAAAAGTGGTGGAAACAGATTAAACAAGCTGGAACAACTCTCACAGCATCAATGGTTTTAGCATGGAGGGGGCTTTGGTTGGAGGATTCTTGGGTGGAATCAAGGCCACAGTTTCCCCATTCTGATCATTCTTGATTCTGACTTTTAAGTTTTGTGATTATCAGGACACAATTTTTTAAAAAGATAAAACAAACAAACAAACAAACAACTAGGGATGTAATGATATGCAAATTTAACATCACGGTTATTGTGACCAAAGTGATCACGGTTAACATTTTTATCGCGGTATTATAAAATTACCTCCCAGCATCTTTAGAAATATCCAAAATGGGTCTATATGTCTACTTTGTCCTCTTTAAAGGGGGGAAAAATCTCAACAGAACTGTCCATGTGGGAGCCTTTGTTGCCTTCTGCCATGTTTTCATAAATGAAACACTGCAAACTCCGACTGCTGCTGCTTTTCCAGCCAATTAGCAGCATCACTGGGAGTTTTTCAAAGTGCAGTAATTAGTCATGGTTTTAACAATAATTAAAATTTGAAACGGTATTACTAATCGTTGGGAATTTTATCATGGTGTACCGGTAATTGTTTCATCCCTACAAACAACCAACCAACCAACCAAACAAACAAAAAAAAAAAACAACTGAATTTCACACTCTGTTCAGGTAAGTGGAGAGAATTGAGGACTGGAAGCAGCGGCAGCCGTTATTACATTTTTTCTTGTTGGTCTCTTTGGTTCTTTATTACCCGGGCTAACTTTGCTCAGTAACAGCAGAGATGTTGCTCAGTGGTGGCTGCAAACGTCATGTAGAGTTGTAGTGCAATACACTGCCGACTGCTGTGTGAGCCAGAACTAGCAAGTGTCGGCTTATAACATGGAAACTGAGTAACTTTATTGAGATTTTAAATGTCTTACAGCTTCAGAAATGCTTAAAGTTATGATCCAGAGTTTTTCTGTCTCTGTTTGTAAACACTATTAAGCTTGAGAATATGACATTTCACTGCATGACTCGCCGCCCCATCCGCCATCACAAAGGGCTCAGCTGGAGAAGGATCGAAAAGTTTGAAGTTGTTTATTATCACTTGTGTCATGATGCCAGGGCGAATGTGCGCAGTGAAAGGCTGTTACAGTCGATCATATTGGCAGCCAGCAGGCCAGGAGTTAACAGGATTGCGTTTTTTTTATGTTGCACCAATGTGGCTGTTGCACTAATTTGAACTGTTTTTTAGGGAGTTTTATGTTTAAGCATTCATATAAGGCTTACTGTAACACAATGGTGTGGAAAAGATGCATGAAAACTTACCTTTGCGAGCACAATGGTGTTCCTGCTGTTTTTCTGCGGATGATGTGAAGATCTTGCACCCAGCCGCAGACACATTACTCATAGCTCTCCAGAGATTTGTGGCTCCTGAATTTCTGCATTGTGTAGTAGCTTATGCCGAACACAGAGAAGAAAGAAGAAGAAAGCCTACTGAGATAAAATGTAGTGATTGCGTATTGGCACGAGCCTAATTCAAACTGAGTACACCCCCCCCCCCCCCCCCCCCCCAGGCTAATGGCTGCGTCATTATATGGTCAGCAAATGCCACACATGTAGTTATATTTCTGTACTTTGTTACCACTTCCATCAGCTGTTAATTACATTATCTGCTACATTTCGCTTCAGGTTGTGCTTCAGATTAGCTTCTGGATCCTGGAATTTTGTAAACGGGAAATGGGCTGCCTGGTGGAGGTCTGCATCTGCAGTCTTCGAGTGCTTTTATAGTTACAGTATTTTTTCTCATGTTTTTCTCAAAGAAAAAAGCAGCACCTAAAAAACTTGGAGATTTGTTTCTTGAATGACTCCAAATGAAAAAACATCACATTTTTAAACATTGTTCAGTGAATCGTCTGGATTATCACTGATTGAAGGTTTTATGGATTAAAAAAACATGATTCAAGTATGATGTAAATTAGCATAATTGAGCAGCATGACTGAAAAAATTTCAGTTGAATTTTCAATGGTGTCACATTTTAAAGTGATCCAGAGTATTCCAGCATTGTCATGTATGGTTGTAAAATTCTTGTTTTTAGAAAACAACACTCACTCGAGCTCTATATTTATTTCACTTTAATGTTTCTGCCGTTAGGTTTTTTTCAAGATTGGCATTTTAGATTTATGCTATTGCCTGAAAACAGAAAGCTTATGTTAGCTTACAGTGGAGCAACAAACACAAATCATGGTCATTAATCATGCAAAGTATCTTAAAGTCAGTCCTTATGAGACTGATAAAAAGAAAAGCTCACAGGGTTTATGTGCAGTTCTTTTTTAATTTCAAGCAGCACCAGGAGTTGATGTTGCCCCTTCGTTACTAATTGTATTCAGATTCTGTGTGGTTTGCGGGATGTTTATTTGCCCTTTCATCTTTCAGAGTTTCTTGTTTTCCAAGAATCACTGCTTTCAATTGTTCCCAAGAAAACTGCTGCATTGATTAAGCGTATGTTTTTATGTGAATGCACACGTTCTTGTGTGATCATTATTAGCATGGGTGGAAGTTTGTGTGCGTGTGTGCGTGTGTGGGAAGCAGAAGGCTTGGCTTACCAGCTCCCTGGTAGTTGGGTCCTCTGAAGGGGTGGAGAAACAGAGCTCAGACACACCTATTCATCTCTCTGAAGCAGGGAGTTCATTAAAATAGCCCACGCAGCCTCCTCTGTGACTCCTAACGCGAAGCCAGTCTTCCATGCTGAACAAACAGGGTCAAAAAGGGATCTCACCACACACAGATACATCTCAGCAATGATAACTGCTGAGAGAAACAAACAAACAAACAAACAAATCCTCAAAAATGTATCACTGGTTGACGATTCTGAAAGTAATAACTTCCTTTTTTGATTATCAGTATTTGTACAGAATTGAAATTAAATGTTAGATCCTTCTGGTAATGATTCATTATTATTATTATTGTTATTTTGCATGTAATCTTTATTTAATTATCCAGGAAAATTCCATTGACAGTAACATTTTTCCATTAACATTTTTCAAGGAGTCTTGGCCAAGATAGGGAGCAGAAAATACAACAGTTACGCAATTGCACATTAACAATATCGTAAAAAAAAACATAACAATTAACAAACAGACTATAGAAAGAAGTATTGCCATTATATGTGAAGGAAAAATATTTTTTATATGCTAAAAATGTGGTATGGTGTTGACACTGATTCAGTGTTGAATAGTTTCAAGGATGCCCCTATAGAGAATTTGAAGTTGATGTTTTGTAGGGATGTCCTGATACTACTAACAATGCCACAGCAAACGCGTGCCGTAATCAAAGCTAGGCGGGGTCCGACGAAATATTACAGTGCAGGACCCTTTTTTTTGGCCAGGCAGTGCATGTATATGGGAGTACAGCTCCAGTGGGAGGGAGGGTGGGAAAAAAAGTCAGCTGCGATTATCGCCAACGTTTTTGAATAGTATCCCAGGGACATGACATGGGTCAGATGTATTTAATCTATATCCTTGTGTAATGAAAAGCATCTTCTGATCTAAAATGAGACTAAAGATGTAAGGATATGAAAATTTCATATTGTGGTTATTGGGACCAAAATGATCACGGTTATTGTTATTGTGGTGTTATTGATACCCCGAAAACAATAACCCCCTGGATCTCTAAAAATATCTAAAATGGGTCTAGATGTCTATTTTGTCCTTTTTTTAAGGGGGGAAATCTCCATAGTAGTGTCCATGTGGGTTTCTTCGTTGCCTTCTGCCATGTTTTCATCAATTAAACATTGCAAACTGGGACTGCTGCTGCTTTTCCAGCAATGAGCAGCATCACAGTGAGTTTTTCATAGTGCAGAAATCAATCACGGTTTTAACAATAATTAGAATTTGAAACTGTATTACTAGTCATTGGGAATTTCATCATGGTTAACCATTTTACCGGTAACTGTTAGATCCCTAAATGAGATGTAAACTCAAAGCCGCCGCTCATATGGAAGAGTATCTTCCGGCCAGCATGGCGGCATAAACACAGTGAGTCACATAATGTACGGTATTGGGTGCTGTCATGAGCGAGCATTTGACAAGTGCTTTCACAGCAAAATAGGCCAGTATCGAAGCGAGTATCAATACTGGCATCGGTATCGGGACATCCCTAGTGCTTTGTATAGATGTCATGTTAGCTGCTTTCAGACTTGCATCGTGGAACATGAGCAGTAAAGTCTTTCCGCTCTTTAACTGGACTCGTCTTTTTCAAACATGCCGCTTTCTTGCTTATTGCATCCCGGGCGCTTTCAGACATCAGGAAATGTTGCAGATAAATCAGCACAGCCACTTTCTTGTGCGTTCAGCCAAAACAACGTGCCGCAACATTTCCGCTCTTATGACACGGGGACCAGCTGATACATGTCCGCTACATCTCTGAGGTAAAAGACCAGAACACATTTCTGAATGCAAGCGTTATAAAGGAAAACGTCTGCACTATTACTGCTTCCCAGTGCAAGTCTGACGGGGGCTATTACCTTCTCTCTTGCTCTGAGGTTGTTTTGTGTGTTCAGACCCAGAACTGTAACTTTAGGATTGAAACTGCAGCATCCACCTCTAAAATCATGTCTCAGTCCATTTCTAATCCTCATAATAAAACATTAAACACATCTGTTCACTTAATGTTAAAGGAGAACAGATCTGAGTTTCAGTTTTGAAACACACCTTTATGATCAGTTTAGTGACTTATAAACTAAACTACACAAGACTCACTCTAAAAAGAAGATCAAATCTCTTTGAGTAAATTTGCACATTTGTGGAGGATCAGATATATCGGCATATTAATTTGTAGATTTTGTATTCAGATTCATTTACTCTCAGTAAGGTTCATCTTCTTTCTCTCTTTCTCCATGTCTTCCACACTATTTAGCTGTTTAGTGAAAAAGAGAGAATGGGAAGTAATGTTAAAACTATCAAAACAGTATCAAAAGTAATGATTTGCATTCCACCATCTTACAAACCTTCAGATGTCCTGATATATCCAAAGCATATTTGGGAAAAAACAGTCAGTCAGTCAGCCATTTTCTGTACCGCTTCATCCGATTCAGGGTCGTGGGGTTGCTGTAGCCTATTCCAGGCGAAAGGCAGGAAAAAACAAACAAAAAGCAACAAGAGAACGGTACTACTCATAGAAAGTTGTAACCTACAGCATCATCTGTGAATCATTTCCTATTATTGGAGTGCAGCAAAACACATTCTTTTTTTTTGTCCAACCCAGTACAGTCCAGTTCACACGGTGAGCCAGCTAAACTCAGACAGCTGGTCAGATTTCGTCGGACTCCATGTGCTTTGTGACCAATGGGCTTTTGGTTCTCGGTGAGAGCAGCCACGGTGACCTCTGAAGTTATCTGGAGCCATCTCTAAAACTCATGACAGCTGCACATGAATCATTTGGCTCAATGTGGGTTACTGCAAAGCCAAAATTAGGTTATATAGTTTTTTTTTTCCTATTTAGAGACAGTTGTCAGTTGTCAAGATTTACTAGATCTTCCTTGTGTATCGCAAATTGTGCATATAGAATAAGTTCACACACAGCGAGGATGCTGATTCTGGTGTTCATTTCTTGTTTTATGGGTGGTAGGTGGTGGTGCGCTGGAGCAGATGTGGCATTTAAATGGCCTTTTTTTGGGAAGCAGGTGGCTGAGTGTGATAGATCATGGATGTCATCTTTGGCTCTGCTTCTCTCTGTGTTAACCCTACAGGAATTAACTCTTCGGCGTTCAGCGTTTCAGTGGCACACACATGCTAGTGCAGGTTTGCATGGACATCACACATCCACACAACACACATACCTCAACTTCATGCAAGCTTTCAGACTTGTACACAAACAGTTACACACCTGTGGGGGAGCACGATGATGAAGGAGTGATTCAGTGCTGGACTCCCGCAGGAATACAGTGTTAGACCTCTTCTCCTCTCTAATGACCTGTAAAAATCCCCCAACACACAAAAGCAAAATCTAATCTAGCTTTCTGTGGAAAATGTGTGTGGCAGTGTGAACGTTTACACTCGCACTCATTGTTCAAGAATGCACCTTCTTCTTAAATGACTTCATCCAACTGCAACAAATGCAACTGAGTAATTATAATTATGGCTGCATCTGATTCTATAATGATGTGTTTGCCTGTGTGCACTCTCCTCGGGGTCTGTTCCATTTCTCTTCTCATGCTCTTCATTCCCGGTGAGGAGAGGGGGGTTTCGAACAGGCCCACAGCAAACAGGACTAAAAATAATGACTCTGTAGCTCTGTTTGAGCTTTGCTGCTCTTTGCCTTTCCCTCAGGAATAGCTCTGTAAATACACACAGCGATGAGGCTGTGGCACAGCTCTGGGCTGTCTGCGTGCCTCCTTGGTCATTTTCTTAAAATATCCAAAAGCTTTATTGATCCGGCCCCTGTCAGCCTCTGATGCATGCTGCCTCTCTGACATTTCAAATAAAACTTGTGAGTTTTTGTGCACGTGTGAGCAGCTTTGTCTGCTCCAGCTTTGCAAAAGGAAAACTCAAGCCGAGCTGGGTGCAGGCAGTTGAGAAAGTGTGCTAAATTATTGTTATTATTAGCTTGCAATGACATCATCTCTCCAGGGGTTGTGAGCAGAGTTTGTGAACAATCACTCCAAAACATGTGATTTCTTCTGCTGCTGCTTGTTCTGACAGCTCTCCCCACTGCTCAATTAATTTTAATCAAATGTTTACAATACACAAACAGCTTGGAATTCTGTGCGCAATAATGATACAAAATTAAACTTTGTTTGAATTTATTGCCCCAAACAAGGATTAATTAGTTTGTTGCATGAGGTGATAGATTCATGCTGTCCAATCGCAGGCAGAGGTAGAAGCAGCGGGAAGTGCGGATAATTGAGCTCCTGCTGTTTGTTCTATCAGTTGCTATTGCTCTTAATGCCATACATTGTTTTGTTTTTTTCTATTAGACTCATATCACTGGATCTTTTTCTTGACTGTCTTTCCCTCTCCACTTCATTTCCCAAGTCTATATCTCTCCCCAACTTCCTCTCCTTTCTGTAACTCACTATTTTTGCCCAGGCTTCTTTCTGGTCTCCTGATACCCTTCCACCCCCTCACATCCCTAAATTTTCGCCTTCCCTATCAACTTACTCTGCTGAATTCTTCATTTTCTGCCTCACCTCACCTGCTTCTACTCTCATTCTTTGCACAGTCATCTCTCACTCCAGCTTTGTGCCTTCTTGAGTATCACTTTTCCAGCATCTCCCACCTGTCTTCAGCGAGAGGCAGCACTTCCATGCCAGTGGTCTTTGCTTTAGTGTGATTACTAGTGTCATCTCTGAGATGGATGGCACACTTCAGCATGGGATCTGTCAACTAGAGCAAATTGAGATTTAACAGACACAACGTTCAAAGATTCTTTACAATGAAAGCATTGATGTGCTTTTGTTAATAGGTTCAAACTAATAGTTTTATCAGACTTCACTTTGAAGGCTTGAGTTTTTGAAAAGGGAGTGCTCAGCGGCTTCTTCGCAGCAAAATAATTGTGTCTTTTCAAAGACTGTCTTACTGAAAGAGACGACTTAGAAAAAGTGGTAGTAGTCGTATGGCACCCATTGATCAGGGTTGGTCATGGGTGAACATCCTGTTCATCTCGGCTGTCTGCACATTTGGAACATTTAGACGTTTATGGCTGTAGAGACAAACGCAGTCTCTATTGCAAAGATTTCATCTGTAGTTTGTTTCTTGTCTGCTGGGGCTGTTTTGGTTTTTGTCTGCATAGTTGCTTTTTGAGATCTTCATTCAGTGTACCTTTCCACGTTGTGTGGCCAGCAATGAGATTTTCCCAGGACAAGATGGTGATGTTGTGCGCCTTGATGTCTCTCTTGCAGATATACTTATATTGCAGCTGTGAATGGCTAGTAGTTCTTCTCCCAGAGGTCAGCCCATTGCACAGAATATCTTTGGCTGTCCTCCATTTGGTGGACATTGTCCAGCCAGTGCATTCTGCATTGCCTGAATAAGGTGAAGATGCTGGGAAGGCTGGCGTCAGATGGCATCAGACATTGTGTTGTGCCAGGATATGCACATGATACGGCAGATGCTTCTCAGAAGGAAACGTTTGAATCTTTTCCCCTGTCTTGCAAAAGTGGTCCATGTCTCACCGCTGTGGTAGACGCTCAAATTCAGTGAAAGACAAGTGTGGCATGTCTTTATACTCCGGGACAGAAAAAGAACTTGTGAAGTGAGGTTTCTCAGCCTTGAGTTGCTGCAGGGCCACCACAGCTCTGGAAATGTGCAAAATGAGCATCAGTGTGCCATCAAAATGAGTCAGAAGCACATTTTTAAAGTTGGATGGTTTTGTTATTTTAAAAACAGCTGGTGCCGACTAATGTGTTTAACATTGAGAATACAGAAAATATTTAAATGATATAAAGATAAAAATAACATGGAAAAAGCATAAAAGATGCATCAACGGCAGTACAGTTCAAACACTGCAAAAGCAATGTAAAATGAAACAAAATAAGATCAAAATACAAATAAAATCAACTCACAAAACGGGGTTACAGGCCAATGAGAAGAGGTGAAGAGACCAGTTTAAATCTTCTTGTCTAATTAAGATTAGGCTACTACCCCTTCACAGCCAGTCTGAAGGGGGAATGACAACAGAAGCAGTTTCAAAGATCTATGATCAGATTCTTATGGCTGGACACCATGAAGAAACAAGTAGTTTCTAATAGGGCTGCACGATTCTGGAAAAAATGTGAATCACGATTTTTTGCTTAAAATTGAGATCACGATTCTCTGGCACCCCCCTCCCCCCCAATTTTTATTGCACAAATAAACTTTAACAAAAAAAACAAAACAATCTATTCAAAAGGTAATTCAAAATAAAGCATGTGTTTGCACAAGAGCTTTGTTGGGGTGGGGAGGCAACGGCAGTGCTGCATTTGAGGGCGCTTGAAAAAAATCTGTGAAGAATGGAAACTTTTATTTGTGATGCAGCTTGTGATTAGCTTGTGATTAAATATGCTTCAGAATTGTTGTGGGTAGAAATGAGATCCCATGTATGTGTGAATTGAGATCGCGATTTTTTAACGATTAATTGTGCAGCCCTAGTTTCTAATAAACGTTTCTCATCATGTTCATGTATTTTATCTCTGAGGGGAAACTGATGTTTGTGACGATTCCAGTTTATAATTCTTCCTGATGTGTGTGTGTGGGTTCAGCTGCGCACATTGACTGGGGTTTGCAATGACAGTCAGTCCTTCATCATCATCATCACCGTATCTTCGGCTCCGGGTCAGATGAAGAAAGATGTGCAGAACTAGTGTAATATATATTTAGTATTAACTATCAACTGAATTCGGATCGATTGCTTGAACTAAGATGCTGTTTTCTTCTTAAGCTGGATTCATACTCGCGCTGCGTCTGTGTCAGGTTGGTGACGCTCTCACTGCCATACGCCCTGTATCGGTCCGCAGAGGCTCAACACGTACCTCTTCAAGCCTGATGTGCAGCCACTTTCAACAGAACACAGCAACTATTTTTTTTACTCAAACATGAGTGTGTGGAGAGGCATGTGTCTGCAGCCCTGGAGACCATAGGTTACTATTGAGTATATGGGCGAGTGTCTCCAGATTTCTCAGCACCACTCTGCCTCCTCTCCACGAGATCACCAGCACAATATAGTCCCAACAAAAGTGAAACTACTGTTCACCAGGAACAAAAATGAATCTCACATAACAATAGTAACGCGCTGTCAGTGAAGGACAGTAACGGTAACAGTGTTGTAATGACAGACATAGTAATTAGTTAGATTAGCCCGTTACTGAAAAATTTGTGCCCTAACTAGCTCTGTTTATTTCTAATGCCCTAATTTCCATCACTGGTTATTGCTAAAGGTTTGCAGAGCTAAAGGGAAAGCCTCTGCTCCTTGATAGTGAGTGACTTACTGTGCACCTACACCAAATCTGATGTTTACTGTTGTTGTTACATAATCTTGGCTTTACTGCTTTTAAACTTGCTTGTAGCTGGAAATGTCTTAATGTCATGTCTTTTTCATTTTGGCAGGAAAACTTGAAATAAAAAAGCAAAAACAATTTTGAGCCCAGAAAGTCGATTGCTACTGACAATGGACCATTTTAGAAAAAAACAAAACAAAACAAACAAAAAGCATGAACAAGTATTTCCATTTTTTCTCATCACCAAGTCACCAGCTGGTGTGTTGTTCAGTCTCTGTTGTTTGCTCACGATAACACAACCTAAATCAACATTAGAGAAAACTAATGAACAACCCACATGTTAAAACATCATTAGCATCACGAGGCAGCTGTTGAATCCAGGCTGGATTGGTTTGCAGTACATTCATTTGGACAGAGGAGTAAAAACTACACAATAAAAGCAAATTTGACCTTTAGTTGATTTGAAGTTTCTTTTTCCCCCCATATCAATCCCACTTAATTCTTTTGGTTAGTGATAAAAACTTTCTTTTGTTAATTCATTTAACTTGAAATCTAGGAGTTGTAGAACTAACAAATGAATTTCTAACAAGTAGTTAAAAAGATTCTGTTTTCATTTGCAACAAATGATTAATTAGTTTATCTACGTTAATTTATTAAATTAGTTCATCTCAACTGTCAGATCTACTCAAATCATTGAGTACCTATTGTGAAAAGGCAGTAATGGTTGAGCCAGCAGCACCCTATTAATTTGATTGATGTGTTTATATTCAGATATATTCTGCTAAGTTTAAAAGTTAAAGTTGGCACTATGAGTGTGAAGGTTAGTCAGGGAGAGATACCTACCACAGAATGTTGCTGATGGTGCTTTGTTTTAATGGGAGCAGAAATAAAGTTGTTGACAAACAGCTATCGTTTATGTTTTGTCTGAGTGCATTTCACTGCAGGAAGTGTGAGAGTTAATGGGAAGTAAAGGAAGTGAAGGTAAAATGGGACATAAGACTGAAGATGAACACAGGCCACCCATTCAGAGGCCTTATATGCTTTGAATGTTTTGATTTGTTCCTCTAAAATTGTAATGTCCAGTTGATGTTGATGCAAAACTCTTTTTAAAGACCCATGACAGAACTTTTAGCAGTTTTCTGTGTTGTGCCCCCTATCAACGACTAAACTAGCATACGTCTTCATCGCACCTGTACTGTTAGCCAGTAAAAGACAGTCTTATCTTGACTTTTGTTCTGTCCCTTCCTCTCTTTTCCACTCTTCCTCCAGCAATGTTTCCTTGCGTTTCTTTGCCAAATTCGGCATAATGCGCATTCAAAACACCCGCTGTGTCCATATTTGGTTCATATCCGTTTGCTAGTAAGTAATGTGGTGCACAACCAATAGTTGGCTGCAACGTTCTGGCCCCGCCCCAGATCCAAAACTTACATAGTGCAGTTTCTGAGCCTCGGGATGCCGCTGGTCAGTGACGGCTCAAAAATGTGCATAATGAATGTTGGTGCGCCATCATACTGTTTCTGCAGTAGCACCAGAAGGATAAACCAAATACTGGCTTTTGAAGAGGCTTTTTGTGGTTTGAGCCTTATGGAGTAATTTCTGTAATTTCAATATTGGCTTGTATTGTGTAGTAGCCCTGTTGCTGTTGTTTTTTATTTTTTATTTTTTTTCCAAGTAAAAAAACAAACAAACAAAAAAAAATCCTCTTTTGATTCTCGTGAGGTTTAATAAACTAAACTGCTGCCCAAAATGTTGACAGAATCTCATATTAGAAAATACATTTTGATGCTTAGTGACAAATGTATCCCCATTAAAACTTACTCAGAACAGCCAGAAAAGCAATCACGTTACACCATTGATTGTGTGATTGCAGTATTAGACAAGTCGACAGCTGTCCTCGCTATGCTTTAACAAGCAGGAGGTAAATATTGCAGTCCATTGGGGGTTGATTGAGTATGTTTATGTAATTTCTGTCTGGAAGTGAGGTAGACAGCTGGGTGTCTGATTACCCCCACCATTACTTTAAGATTGAAAGATTAGGAAAACTGCATGACCCCTGAAACACAGCAGAAACAGAATTGCAGATGTGCTGCGATGGTGCGGAAGTGATACTTCCTTCCCACGTTTGAGCCTTTCTGCAGCATAATGAATCTCCCTCATGTCACTTGTATCATGTATGCCTCCTCCAGGTAATTCACTGCTGCAGATCAGGCTTTGTCTTAGTGTTCTCTCAAGCAGGACCGTGGCTTGCTTTAAAAGATTCTTCACACAGAAGATAGTCTGACAATAAAAGCAGATATTCATGCCCCAGCACAACGTTTTGTCAAAAGATAAAAAGCTTTCCTCTCCTCTATCTCCTTATTCATCAACGAAGAAGAACACGGAATGAAAGCAAACCCCATTTTCTTCAACACTCTGAGTATCTACGCAGTGCAGTGTAGAGGGTGTCATTTGTAATGAATAGCCCTGAGGTAATTAGAAACATGCTTCTCTTCCAGGAGAAAAACAAGATTGTGAAAAAGTGATGATAAATAAATAAATGATGGAAAAAAATAAACCCATAAAGTGATGATAGCAGGTGGGGGGCCCTTCCTAGCTGAGAAACAGATGCCAGGGCTGCATTGTTGATAACTCTCTGCTGTTTGGCGCAGGGTGCAGGAGGCTTTTGCCAATTCATTAACCAGTCTGGTACGGAGGTCTTCACACGGTCTCGCAGCAGCAGTTAATACATCACCTACATGTCAGTCATGAGTATGTTTGAGTGCTAACAGGGTATGTGTGTTTCAGCATTAGTGTGTGTGTATTAAGTCTGTGTTTAAAATGCAGTCAGTAAAAGGAACTGAGGTGTGAGATCTTAGACGATTAAGTGTAATTGAGACCTTTGGAGAGCAAAGCTGTTTATCGGTACCACAAATACCAATTTATTCTTCTAATTTGTTTTACACACTAGACTTTGGAAGAGTCTCTGCAGCTATCAGCCTCTCTGCCAGCTTTTTGAAAAAAGTTTAAGTTTATTAGGTACAGTGTTGTACCGTGGGTCAATCTGAGGTGAATGGTTGTGTATTCACAGCATGCAAATTTGGTTCCTGGGAGCTCCCCAGTACACTTTTTTTATGACTAATTTACAATGGATAAACAGTGACTGATGGACATCCCAGGTGAAACATGATCAAAATGAAAAAAATGTTGTTCTAAAATTGTGACCTTGAGACAAAGAATAACTTTCATATGACTGTAGTCACAGTCTGAAGGTTACAGTACACTTCTCCAACTACATGTACGTAATGCGTTATCCAACTGTGTAACCCTGGAGACCTGTCAAGCCTTCATAGTTCTCTGTCATTGATACGCAGTTCAATTTCCCGAGCGACGCAACGCTACGCAAGACTGGCCTAATCCCATGATGCCAATGGTCGGTGACCTCGGTCATAATCTCGGTGGCTATTTTGCTTCCTTTTACAGTGAGCAATGACGTCCAAGAAATGAAATGAAATGAAAAATGCAGTTCTGCCATTGGCACGAAAGGCAGGAATTGGTAATTAACAGCTTATAGAAAGAACAAATTGATGCCTGTATGTCTCGTCTCTGTCCCTCCCCCTCTCTCCGTCTCCCATGTGACCCCCCCGCGCGCTGCTCACTGTAAACAAATATAGCTAGCAGACCGCTAACTGCTGCTGCACCAAAAAAACAAACCAAAACGACAGATAAGTTTGCAGTGTGGACTTTTTACACTGCAGAAGGAGTTGGAGATGAGTGGATTAAAGCTTTTAAAAACGTGGTTTGTCAGCTGTTTACTGTCAGGCTAATGAGTGATCCACTCGGCTGTTATTGTTAACCTGCTCGTAAAACATTGGCGCACATGTCCCTGTGCTCTGAAGGGTTTTTTTCTGGTGATGTGTTTTTTTAAACTGTCGCTTGCTCAAACCGTTTTTCCAACTTTGCCAACCCTAGCTTTAAGACAGGATATTTGTTATATCATGTCAACAGAAGCTTAGCCGTGCTAAACAGGGTGTACCATGGAAAGATGAACTGCAGGTGTGTTCAAAAGTATTATCTTAACAGTATTCATATTAATCAAACTGTATTAAGATTTATTTGATCAATGATGCACATTGTGGTGCTTCGAACATAAACATTTCTTCTATCCTGCCACTAACAATATTTTATGGCAACTCAGGAGCAGCAGTAACTACTTGTGACAGTGGCACAGGCAGAAAATCACTTTCTTAATCTTGAGTTGATGCAATCCACTTTTGAGCATGCTGTTTGTGTATTTACACAAGCAGCAATGGTTTCCAGTATCTTTTAGAGGAATGTCTGACTCTAGCTCCTGATTTTCTTTTGGGTGGGGGGGTGTTACTATCTCATTGCTACCTGTGCCAGTCCCTCCTTTTGATGTTGTACAGGAAGAGTATGGTTTTAGAGCTGAAACTGAAAAGCCAAACATGACAAGATGAGGATGGTGAGTCAACAAAATTGCTAATGCAGCAGCCAGGCTGCTAAATAATGAGCTAAAACTCTCTGAAAAACAGAGGGCAGCTGCAGATTCAGAACTGAGAGCAGCATCTATTGCATGTTCATATTACACTCACATTGACATTTGACAAACTTCACCAAAGGGTTGAATACATCACCCTGTCCATGCTGCTGCTTTGAGCTGTCAAGTCGTTAGACGGATTGATCCCACCTTACTTAAATGCAACATAAGCTACAGGCACATTGACAAGAGGAAGCAAGTCAGTCATCACCGACAGTGACATGAACAGACACTGATAAAGAAATCAATATTCCCCATTTTAATGTAGAATCAGGTTCACTGGTCAAAGATGGTGGACTTGATCTAATGACAGTGTTCTGTTATATGTGGAGCATGCTCTTTACCTGTGCACCTTCTGTTTGTGTTTTCTACTGTGTGTATTTGTACTCTGCTTGTGTGATGAGACTAAAGAAGGGAGATGCAGATATTCAACAAAAACTGAATCATCACATCTGTGTGCTGGAGGCTGCAGATTTCTATTCTTTAAGATTGAGTCATGTATTTTTTTTAAGTGTCTGAGAGTGTTTGCAGGTAATGATCACAGAAAAACTTACATCCTTAGTTTTTAAACACTGTGCCCTATTTCTGCTTTAAAAGATTTAGCATATGATGCTGTTCTTCTGAGCATGAGCATTTAGATGCATTCATCATTGAAGTGTGTGTGTATTACTGTACATCCAAGAAAGGTCCTTGTTCAGTCAGTTGCAGAGCAACAAACAAAACAAACGATTCAAAAGAAAGTTCAAAATAAAGCATGTGCATATGCAGACGACGTACTGCTTTTCCTCCAGAACTCATCAACATCTCTCTCCCAGACAATCACATTGATCAATAAATTCTCAATGATATCTGAGTACTCTATTAACTGGACCAAGACTACAGCTTTATCTGTTAATTGTACTTTACAAAACATCCCTAACACCACAATACAGTCTGGTAATATCAGATATTTAGGAATAAATATTTCTCCACAACTTTCTGAGTTAATAAAGTTAAATTATGTCCAGCTATTAAAGTCAATAGAGGAAGATCTCACGCGATGGAAGCACTTACCCATATCACTCATGGGGAGAGTTGCTACCATCAAAATGATGGTTCTACCGAAAATTAACTACTTGTTCTCAATGATACCCACCAAACCTTCCTCCAGTTGGTTTAAGTCACTGGACTCTCACATTTCCAAATTTCTTTGGAAAAACAAGCCATCACGTATCAGTTTAAAAACCTTACAACAGGTAAAAGACCGGGGAGGGTTAGACTCACCCAATTTCAATTATTATTTCCTAGCAAATAAGCTACAATTTATTTCCAAATGGCTGAAACCTTCCCATCTAGATGAACCATGGCTAGACACAGAACAAGCATTATGTGAGGATCTGGATGTCTCTGATTTGCCGTTCATCAGTTCAGCAGTCAGATCTCATAAATGCTTTAAAAGTATCAACATCTGCTCTACTCTGAAAGCATGGTGGGAATTCCTGAAGTTAACCGAGTCTTCTATTATTCCATGTAAACTCACACCCATCTGGAATAACCTGGATATTTTACAAAACAAGAAAATGATTAATTTTGTGCATTGGAAGGATAAAGGAGTAAAACAATTACAACATATCATTGAAAATGGAAAATTCCTGTCATTTAATACACTTACCTTACAATACGGGATCAGTAGTACTAAATTCTTAGAATACCATCAACTTAAATCTATATTAAGCAAAAAATATACCTCTAACCAACTGATCTTGCAGACTCCGGTCAGGGTAGCAGAATTCCTGAATCTCTCTATCCCCAAACTACTGTCGAAAATATATAGATCATTATTAAAACTGGATGATTCAATTTCCCTTCCAACTTCGAAGTGGGAGGCTGACTTGTCCAGAACCCTTAACCAAAACACATGGACACAGATATGTTTAAACACGTTCCTAATGACTAAAAACTCAAATATGCAGTTGATACAATTCAAGGTTTTACACAGAGTACATTACACAGGACAGAGGATGTTCAAGATGGGTCTGTCACCTTCAAATATTTGTTTGCACTGCAATGAGAATACAACAGACAATTATCTTCACGCCTTGTGGTCTTGTCCACCTGTCCAGAGGTTTTGGCTTCAGGTATGTGATGACCTGTCAACGTGGCTCAGGTGTAACTTTCCTGCAAGCCCCACACTGTGTTTACTGGGGGACTTGGATGAGATCAACACGGCAACCAACTATGCACATATGATACTTACTGTATTATGTATTGCAAAGAAAACTATCTTGGTAAACTGGAAATCCAAAAATAATCTGAGCATTAGCCAGTTTAGGAATTTCTTAGTAGACCATATCAGTATTGAGACGATGTCTGCCTCCTCTAAGAACCAGTTAGATGAATTCCACTCCCTCTGGTCCCCTGTGATTAGCTCCATCACTTAACGTTGGTGTAGGAGAGCCGCCTCGGCGATGTGGGGGTTGGGTGCCGGCGAGTGCTTGATGGCTATGGATCCCTGGCGGTTGACTTGGGGGGGGTCTGGGCTGCCTCGCCGCTGGGGCGGGGCTGTATCCAGCCCGATGGGGGGCATGGGGGTCAGCGGTTGGGGCTGCTCTGCGGCGGTGGGCGGGTCGCTGGTGGGGCCCTGGCCGGTGGCTGTCGGCTGGCGCCGGGTGGCCGGGGTCGTCCCGGGGCGGGGGGGGCGGGGGGTCCTGGGCCCCGGTGCTCCGGGGTGGCCCCTGCCTCCGGGGCCGGGGGACCCGGCTTGGCGCTGGGGGGGGGGGGGCGGGCCGGCGGGACGTGCCTCCTCTGGATTTGGCCGGTCCTCACGACCTGGTGACGTCTAGTCACTGCGCCGGGGGCCGGGGCGCCTCTGCTGTGTGCGTGCGGGTGTGTGTGCTGGTGGGGGTGTGTGTGTGGTGGGGCTGGGGGGTGTATCGTTGTCGTGTCTGTGTCGGGATGTGGGCTTCCGGGATGTTGGTGTCGCGGGAGCGGCTATGTGGGGGGTGTGGATTTCCCCTGTGCTTGTCCTGCGTGTGGGGCTCTGGGGGTCGCGGACGGAGCTGCGCTTTCCGCCGGGGTGTTTGGTTTTCGGCGGACCCGTGGTCATGTCGTGTCGTATCGATGTTGGGGTGTCTGGCGTGGCTGTCGGGGTGTGGGGTTTTGTCCATATCGTTCAGCTCTAGTGTGTGGAGGTGGGGGGGTTGCGGGGTGGCCGGGTCTTTTCCGCGCCGGGTGCCTGTCCCGCCCGGCCGCTGTGTCGGTTGGGGCTGGCCTGCGCTGGTGGTCTCTCCGGGGGCTGGGGGCGGTGGACTTGTGGCGTGGGGGGGGCTGGTGGCCCCGTGGTCCCCGTCCTTGGTATGTGTGGGTGGGTGTGTGACTGGAGGGGGGGCGTGAATGCGGTTGTGTGTGGCTGCCTGTGGGGGTGTGTGGAGATGGGTGGGTGGGTGGGTGGGGGTGCATGGATGATGGGTGTTTGGGTGCGGGGGTGGTGGTGCATTGTGTCGGGTTGGGGGGGGGGGGGGGGGGGGGAAGAAAAAAATAAAAAATAAAAAAATAGCAGCTCTGCGTGCCTCTTGGGGGGGTTTGCGAGGCCTGGGGATGTTGGGCCGGTGACTCTGGCCCCTCCGCCGACCCTTTCCGCTCCCGTCCCTTTTCCCCCCTCCCTGGCCTGGCGTGCTCGAGCGCCCCCAGGGGCCGAGGCTGGCCCCTCCGTGGTGAATGCCGGACGCCGGGCCGTGGGGGCGGCCATGCCTGCCCCTTCTGCCCTGGGGGGATCCCGGGAGGCAGGGGTACCTAATGCCGGTAACGGCTCTTCTTCCAGGGGGGGGGAATTCATACCCCCTGGTCTCCTTTCCCAAGCCCCCCCTGCTCTACCTCACACACACACACGTAGGGTTTTGGGGAGGGTGCGTGTCAAGCGGGCGTGGTGAGGGAGGGCACCAAAGTGCCTTTGCTTGCCACGTCTAGAGGCAGCCTGCTCCCCAGTTTTAACCACACTTAGACACCCAAACACATAAAATAACAACAGCTCACAACCACTTCTGAGGGGCGGGCCATATAGTGTGTGGAAGGAGGGAGGGGCCGGTTGGGGGGTCATGCCCCCTACGCGACCCCACTCCCGGCATGACTTGGCACTGCCCCTTAGTTTTAACTGCAAACAACACACATCTTACACACTCAGTCATGAGCGGGGGGGGGGGGGGGGACAGGGTCCTTTCATACCCCGGTCTCCCGGGCGCTGCTGGGGGGAGGGGGGGACAGTGGCTACTTCACGCGCCAGTGGTTAAGGCTGGCTGCATTGCGGGGGATCTGCTGACCTGGGGGATGCCTGGCCTGCTGCGTCCGGGGGTGGGGGATGGGGGTGGTGGTGGGGGGGGGGGGGGGACGTGTTGGGGGCTTGGAGCTCGCGGCTCCTTCCCCCGGCCCGAGCTAACACTCAGGAGGCACGAGGGCATGGGCAAGAGAGAGGTGGGTATGTGAGAATAATGAATGAGAGTGTGAAAGAGGAAATGTGGGAGGGAGGAACTTGGGCTGGAAGAGGGAGGAGATGTGGGTAAATGGTTGGAGGAAAGGGGGATGGAGGAAGGAGTGGCATGCTCGTGAGTGTCTAGTAGGGATGGTCATGAGGGGCTGAAGGAAGGAAGGGCGGGAGTGTGATAGGTCAGAGGGATGGGCGGGGCTGGACATGTAAGGGGGGACTGTATGGGGTATTGGGGGTATAGGGAGGTGGGGGCGTATGTGTGGGGGGGTGGGGGAGGGGTTGGTGCAGTTATGTGGGGGGAGTGCATGTGTGTGTTAGAGGGTATGAGGAGGTGGGGGTAGGTGTGGACGGTAGAGGGAGGAGAGTGTTGGGGGCGGAGAGAGGAGTGAGTGTGGGTATGTAAGGTCGGAGAGCGGAGTGGGTGGGTGTATGTGTGTGTGGGGGGGGTACACGGAGGTGTTGGGTAGGGCTGGGCGGTGTGGGCGGAGGTTCGTATCTCGGTATTCGTGCCGGGCATCTTGGTGTCGGTGTGGTGCGGTGTGGCTGCGGGTTGGTTGGGGGCCGGGCGCCTTGGTGGGGGGTGCGGTTTTGTTTGTGGCTTCCGGGGCTTTTTGTGCGGGGCGGGCGCAGGGGGGATCTGTATCTTGTATGTGGTTGCTCTTGCGGTATTGATGTCTTGGGTGCCCATGTCTCGATGTGAGGGCGGTGACGGTATATCTTTCAGCCCTAGTGTTGGGGTAGGTGTGTGGGGAGTGTGTGTGTGAGCGTGGTGGCAGGGTAGGGGGTTGTAGAGGCGGTGGCGCCCTGGTGTCAGGTGTATGGGGCAGGGACGTTGGGGTGGGGGCTGGCCTGCCCTGGGGGGGGCGTCGTCTGGGGGGTCCGGTCCTCCTGGGTTTCGGTTGGGCCGCCCGGGTCCGGGGGGGGGGTGGCTGCTCCTGGGCGCTTGGGCCCTGGGCCCGGCGCTGTCTCCGCTCCGGGGGACGCCCGGCGCCCGGTGGGGTCGGCAGCTGCTGGTCTTGGTCCGCTGGGGCCTGGGCCTCCAGACTGCAGGGGGCTCCGGCTGGGGCCGCCTTTTGCCGCCCTTCGGGGGATGCATGTCCGCTCTTTGGGGGGGGGGGTAGCTGGGATCTGGGCCTCTGAGTGGCTGCTGGGGGCCTGGGTCGTGAGCCTTGCGGGCTTCCTCCTCCTTGCAGAGACGAGGCTGCATCTGCATGACTGTATCACCACGGAGCACCCTTTATTATGCATGTTGACACTGTGACACTGCTTCCCATTGCGATGACTAGGTTGTACCTCTTCTCTACTTCCCATTGCGCTGACTAGGTTGTACCTCTTCTCTGCGTAGTTCTGCGTGTGTTTGTGTGTGTTTGTATGATCTGAGGATATTTAAGCCACCTGCAGGTCCTCCTGTAGGGGATTGCTTGTTTTGTTTTCCAACAGAGACCTTGGTTGTTTAGGGATCGCGGTACAGATGTACCAGTGAACTGTGTAAGTGGATTCATGTTTTCTCTCCTCTCTCTCTTCCTCTTCCTTACTCCTCTCTCTCTGTTTCACTTTCTATCATTATCTCTGTTAACTTCCATTTTTCCTTTGTCAGGCCCAGCAGTATGAAATGGAATGGTGTAATAGACAAATGTTTAAATAAAGAAATAAAATGAATAAACATGATATCAAGTGGAGCCTTATATTCATAAAGCTCCGCTTGATAAAGCAAAACTGTTCAACAGAATAAAGCAATCAGATTTCCATTCTGCTTGCTTCGAGGCTGGACAGGACAAGTAAAAAAAAAAAAAAAAAAAAAAAAAAAAAAAAAAAAACAAAATAAAGCATGTGTTTGCACAAAGTTTGTTGGAGCACTTCTTTGGCAGATGCATCGTTGTTGTTCTTTACCATTGGTTAGGGGGTGGGGAGGCAGTGGCAGCGCTGTATTTGAGGGCTTGAAAAAAATCAGGAAAGAATGGAAACTTTTATTTGTGATGCAGCTTGTGATTAGCTCATGATTAAAAATGCTTCAGAATCATTGTGTGTAGAAATGAGATCACATGTATGTGTGAACTGAGATTGTAATTTTTTTTCGATTAATTGTGCAGCCCTACACTTGAGTTTGATGGGTAATTAATATGAGCTAATATGGGAAAAAAAAACAATCTGATTTTTGAAATGTTTAAAGGCCACGTGTAGTGTTAGATTTGCAGTGGGTACTTCATTTCAATGTAAGGAATGAGGGGCAGCAGGACTTGTCCATGTAGATGCTGTGTGACAAATATAACATGTCTGATTGTATTCCAAGGGATTAATACCTTTATAGATTCATTTATTGATTTATTTATGTTTTCAAAGCCCTTGGTGACATGTGCACAAGGTGTTTGACTCTGGTGATATGACACAGCGGCTGCAGCAATATTAAAATATCTGGCATCCTCTGGAGTTTGTGAAGATGAAGCACAGTCTATGTAAACAGACATTAAATAATGGAACCTGAGCTCAGAACAGTCTGTTTTTTGTTTCCTTTTTCTGCTAGATTTGAAGTTTCTCTTGCACCTTGGTTTGGTTTTGAAATACTTGGTTGGTGGAACAAATGGTTGCGGTTTGGTTTGACATACACTGTTTCACTGTGATTTCCCAGTGTGTTGAAAGCTGATACTGTAAAGTATCTCCTGCATTGATTTGTGAAGGAGCCCTGATCAAATAAAAAAAGAGCGATTTGAAAGGCTGTGAGTTCCTTCAGATTTTTAGTGATGTTCAGCCCTTTTTAAAACCTTCTGGTTGTGGCTTGTGGTGGATTTTTAAGGTTTACTCTAGATTCACATTTTCTTTTTGAAACCACTAGGTTTTCTTTTCAGTTTCAGTTTGACTGATCTGACGGCACGTTTAGTATTTGCCAAAGTGTTCCTTTGTGCGCATGCCTTTGATCACTGTAGTTGAACAGCTTTTGCTCACATTACCTTCACCAGGATGTTACATATATGAAAATAATGGCACATGTTTAGTGATGTAAAGAGGTCAAAGGTGTGGTTACTTTCTTTATGAAGACCCTGTTTTCTCAGCATGTGCAAAAGAGCTGTGCATTCATTGACACAGACCTTCCTTGCAGCTTCATTGCAGTTTTATGAAAGTTTTATTTGCTTTTCTATCCAGTCCAGGGCTTGAAATTCACTTCTCAAAATGGGAGGGGGGATTCCCCCCTTGCATGCTTCACCAAGGGGGATTTGTATACTTTGGGGGGGAATATTTACAGGGCGCTTTACAACAGGCCTTACAGTGTCCTACCCGTACCTCAGATTAATAAGGAGCATTCATTTGTCTTTTCCGTCCTTCTTAGTTTCCATCTTAGTCAGCTCTCTTGTCCTGTCTCCATTCTCATATCAGCCATCGTCAGTTTTTACAACTTGGTATAAAAAGTATATATTGCAGTCATCTGCTGCATCTTTCAACTGCATAATTAATTAATGGTTCTTTCTTCCAGCTCTGTTCTGTTCTCTCTCCTCTACGTAATCTCTTGCATTTGATAAAAGTTCTGTTAACTGGTCTTGGGGAGGACAGAGCATCTTCTACATGCAAGGCTATAAAACTGTCAGAAACTTAATGAATATAATAATAACACATTTAATAACACCTTTAAGAACACCCAAAGATACTTAATAGGAAAGAAAATAAAAACACAGAAAATATAATAAAGAAACTAAGATAAACAAGAACAAGTGAAGAGCAGAATGTGAGAAAATGATGAGGAAACATTCCCAAAACCAGCTTTCTTTCTCCAAAATAATACCAAATTTAGATTTTTAATGGGGCATATTTAATGCTGTTTAGCCTATGTGTCAAAATATAAAATGTATTCCTAATGTCAAACTATTATTTATCAATATTACCTTTATCTATGAATCGATCTCACATTCAGCTGACATGTGAGAAACGGTGACGCAGCGTTGTTGTTCTCATCACACCAACATTAAACTGAGCAGCTCGTGTCTCCATCATTATGATGAAACACGGATATTCTGAGCCCGTTAGGCTAAAACTTTTCTTTGGGCTGCTTGGTACCGTAACCAGCACCGGCGCTACCTGAGGATCCGGAGGATCTGGGTGGTAAAGGAGACCGACACCGGCGCCGCCGCAGCGCAGATCTTTACTAGTGTTGGTCCAGACCAGGTTACCTTCAGGTGACCCGAAGTTACATTTACGTTATAATACTCCGTGAAAGTATCGTCTTACCGGTGGGAAATCCGCCAACTATGGTTGGTTTATCAACAAGAGGGGAGCTGCGACATCTGACAGGTCAGAGAGGGAGAGAGAAAGGGCGTGCGAGCGCGCGTTAAAGGGCCGACACATGTCATTCCTTCTGAATGAATGGAGAAGGAGCGACGTTGCCTCAAGCGCGTCGAGCCCTTTATTCTACGTCATTTTATGGCTCTGATGCAAACGTTCGGGTTTGCAGGAGTTGATGGTATTATGCGCGATTCCCGCAATCCCGCAGTGAATTTCAGGCCCTGCCAGTCTTTTAGGGTTTCTTTTGACCTCAACAATTTCCTTTTCAGCATATTATTAATGACAGTCCTCCCAGTTGAAGCTGGCCATAATCTAGCATTTTATAGGCTTGGCTATATCTTCAGAAACTTCAGAGTTTAGGAATTTATATGTTGTTGAGCTGCAATTAACTGCTTAAAGGTTCATGATTTTGTTAAGAACTGAGATGAATGCAGCTCCTTTTTCTAATATTTGCTGTGCTGTAACATTATTGATTGAAACACGTTGCTTCAGTTCATGGCTGTCACACACAATATTAGATATTTTTATGGATGGACTTATTCATAATAATGTTATAAAAATTAAAAGCTCAAATAAAAACATTCTTATGAACTTACTTTTCTTGTTTCTTTGCTTCCTTTGTCGTTTAGTGAATTGGATTTAGAATAGCATTTTACAATTGTTAGATTTCATTGTCTGAAATCAAATTATCATATTACTTCAAGTGTAATATCAATGTAATGATACTTTATATATAATACAGTATGATTTTTAACGCCAGTATACCCTAACATTCTTATTTTATCTTTCTTTCCTTAAGGTTTTTTTCAGTCCCTAGCACACCATTTCTTTGTGTTTGTGTTGATGATGCTGGCAGAACTCAACCTGTCAAAATGGTAGTTTTGGAACAAATCAGACAAGTGAACAAATGTTCACATGAAAAATGATTTAATAAAGTGTCAGTTATGAAAGAAGAAGCAAGTAAAAAATACAATTCTAGCTGCTTTAAAGCAGAACTCAGTAACTTCAGCTCGGGGCTCCCCCTAGTGGGGGGGGGGGGGGGAACATCAGCTCGTAAACACTTTGTTCAGCCCCACAGGGGTTCCGAAAAGCATTTATTGAGGTAAAAAAGTTACTGAGTTCTCCTTTAAAGGTTGAATATGGAACGTTTTTATCAAGAGCTACATTTTTAAATCAAATTTTAAAAAAGGCTGCACGTGGCGTGGTGGTTACAGTAAGAAGGTCGCTAGTTCGAGTCCCGGTTGGGGAGGGGGCTAAAACAATTCCAACAGTGGCCTTCCTGTGTGGAGTTTGCATGTTCTCCGTGTGTATTTGTGGGTTCTCTCCGGGTACTCCGGCTTCCTCCCACCATCCAAAGACATGCATGTTAGGTTAATTGGTCACTCTAAATTGTCCCTAGGAATGAATGTGAGTGTGAATGGTTGTCTGTCTCTCTGTGTTGGCCCTGCAACAGACTGGCGACCTGTGCAGGGTGTAGGGCTGGAGAATTAATCGAATTTTGATCATGATTTCAATTTTGCCTTTTCATGATCATAAAAACACTGTTATCGAATAAAAATGATTAATCTTGAAGTGAACAGATTGGTGGAGTTATAGGAAGCAAACTGCAGGGAGTATAGAACAGGAATGCATGTAGACTGAATATTCATTTTTATTTCTATTATTATTTTAATATATTGCTCTTATTTTACTCCTTTACTTGTTTCTAATTTATTTCTGGTTTTATTTTTTTTAACGTTATATTTGAGGTTGAATTTTGGTGGATCAATAAACACTTTTTTATAAAATCAATGAATAATCGTGTATATTAATCGTAATTTCAATATCAGTTAAAATAATCATGATAATAATTTTTTCCATAATTGTCCAGCCCAACCGGGATGTATCCTGCCTCTCGCCTGATAGTAGCTGGGATAGGCTCCAGCAACCCCCGTGATCTTGGACTGGATGAGCGGTACAGAAAATGACTGACTAGACTGACATAAAAAAAAAACAGATAATTCCCCCATGAAATGTTTAGAGGGATGCAGAATGAAAGTACAGCATGTCCTTAAAAATTTCTATTCAGCATTTTGACACTGGGAAAAATGGTGGAGTTGGCAAGTCAAGCAGCTGCTTCAGAGCCCCGGATATTTTGTTATCTGTCTCAGAAGAGGAGTGACTTGGGATGAACAATAACTACAGTAAATTTAGGGGAAGCCTATGCAGATAGGCACATATGAAAATTGTCCATGGCATCAAATCGCAGAAATGCTGACTTTTCATCTGGAGCGGTAAGCTAACTTGCTTGCTTACTTGGCTAACGTTAGTTGTCAGTAATGAAACTCCTCTGCAGTGTTGTTGAAGCTGTTGGCCATGTGACATATCAGCAGTAAGCCTGGAAACCAAATGGCTGGAGTTATTTTTCTGCCAATGCAACTACGACCTTGACACACAAGATGTCGCTGCTGTGTCCGTATTCCATATCCAACCTTTAACCTCAGCGTCTTTCGTTTGGCCTGAGCTGTATCTGTTTTTGTTACATATTTTCTTGCCTATTAAGTGACACCTTTCAGTTGTCCAGGGCAACCAAGCTCAGCATGACTCAACATGAAGAGTCTCAGGGTACAGCATGATGTCTACAATGGTCTCACTGTGAGATGACCTGGGGAATCTGTCAACGACTGGATTACTGTAATAAATTAATAAAGACTGTTTATTAGGGATGTGCTGGTTTTTGGTTTCAAGGTATACGTGGCTGTGATTTTTGGAGCATGGAGCAAGATGTGTTAACCTGTTACTTCTTGTTACAAATATTTTATATGATGTTCCAATGAAAGTCATTGTTAAACCAAAATTAGTTGTTTTTTAATCAGACATTAAAAAAGCAATATCAAAAAGCGTAGTCATAACACCATGGCAAACCATGAAACTGATATTTTTGCTCAACGTTATCATACTGTCAGAATTTCATACCAGCACATTAGGGATGCACCGAAATGAAAATACTTGACCGAAACCGAAAACAAAAAATTAACAAACCAAGGCCAAAAACCGAACACCGAAAAAAAATGTCAATTATTAGAACTGTAGCACTTTTAGCTACGATGTGTACTAACTTCACTAAAATCAATCATTGCAACAAATCAAGTACAAAAGTATCAAAATATTTATTTACCCCTGACATTACAGAATGTACACTATAGATTAAAAATTCAAAATAAAATATTTAGTTTGACTCCACTGGTGTACATTACATAATGCCTTTTAAATTTTTTTTCTGTAGGACTATTACAACAAATAATAATATACAGGCTTATAACTGACTGGCTGCTGAAAGACAGTGAAATTAAATATATTTTCACATAAAAACACAAAGTTCATGAGTTGCGTGCTGGATGCGCTGTTTGTTGCATCATCACAAGTTTCGGCTGTGTTTTTTCGGTGATTTATGTCTTTCGGCCGAAAACCGAAAATGCACTTTTGGGTCATTTTTGGCCGAAAACTTTTGGTGGCCGAATTTTCGGTGCATCCCTACAGCACATGCTTCCTGCTTATATTGGTAGATAAAGTTTTGTTGTGATTTACCACCTTACCATTGCAGGGCCTCTGGCCATTGTTTATAAAAACGGATATGTGTGACCTTAAGGGTAACTTCACTTTGAATATTTACTAAAGGAGCCACAAAACATCCTAAAATGGTTTTATTGGCGAGCAGTACTGTGAATATACTGTATCTCACTGAAATGGTGAATTTTCAAACGGCATTAAATGCTTTGGAAAACACTTTAGAAAAAAAATGCATGTTTTGTCATCTCTCCTTCCTATTTTCTGGCACCAGTACTGTTATTTTGACCCACCACAGTTGTTATTTTTTCACTTCTACATACAAATGTGTTTTGGGTCACATGAAGTGCAAGTTTATTATTCAGATGATGTTGTAGCAGAGATGACTATTGTTCTTCCACTTGGTTTATTGCAGAGGAAGTGATTGTGTGTTACTCAATACGAAAACTGATTTCAACAGCAACAGGAGTGAAATATAGAGGGTAGGAGGAACTGAATTTGAGATCTAATGAAAAACACAAAATGGAAAACATGAGCAAAGGCATGCATGTTTGAACTAAGCAGGTATCTCTGGAGTATTTTGTTCCTCAAAGAAAGCAAATCTGCAGTGTTTGTAGGCTTTTTTTCTCCCAAAAGGAAGAAGTCTTATGTGTATATTTTATATTCATGCAGGCAGATTATTCACTTGATCCATGCTAATTCTTTCAGTGTTTTTTTTTCCTTTTCTCTCCCTTCCACGCTCCCCCGAAAAAGGTCATCCTTACTGCAGGCCTCTTTGTTCTTATCTACCCTTCTACTGCAACATAGTAGTACAGAAAAGAGGCTTATTTTTGTGAGCTGCATGGTACATGTCCTGTCTGGAAGGTGATACTGTAATTGCAGGTTGCTGAACAGACTAGTTCCTAGGAGGAACGAAGCAGAGGAGGAGAAGAAAAAAGAGGAGAAGGAAAGGGCAGAGAATACATGAGGGGAAAAGGGAATGAGAGCAGGGGAAAAGTGAGGAAATGGGGGGAAAAAAAGCATCAGATTCTGCAGCTAGCTACATATCCAACTACTCTCAACATTTTCAGAAGACGAGAACATGCTACTCCCATGACATGACATATTTATGAACAGTTAAAAAGAGAACGAAAATACAGTTATATACCAGCTAATTGGTAGGTAAGCTCATGGATCAACTCTTGGTTTAGCATCTGTTAGCAGCGACAATTTGTGTGTGAGTGTGTGTGTGTGTGTGTGTGTGTTTGCACACAGTGATGCATATGGTTGCACCGGTGAGATTATGCTAAGCAAGCTTATGCAATCCACTTAGCATACAGGCTGTAATAAAGTATTAACATGCACAGTCACAGGCCAAATAAATCCGGGGTAAAAAAAAAAGAAAAAAAAAGAAACAGTGATGAATATTTTAGTCACACAATAGCAGACTGATCAAAGAGGAGTCAAAAACAAAAGCCCCTGCTTAGATTTTTCTTTAATTAATCTCTGGGAAATATAACTGGTTTTCAAGTGGATAAGAGAGGAAACCAGTGTGGTTTGAATCACCAGCTGAATTCCAGAAAATTGCCATACATGACAAATTTTAGGTTCTTCTGTATAAATAGGATCTGTTTTCATTCCTTGAAGCCCCCAACTAGAGTCACAATATTGATCCTACTGACTGTTGAAAAATCGTCCTCAACACAACTAATGTGTCATCCATGAAACCAAAATCTGTTGAACTGTCAGTCTGCAGTGCTTTTCAGCTTGCATCTGTATGCAAGAAAAACCCCTGCACACTGTCCAATTTGCAACGTTTCGGTGCAACGTTTCTAGCACCGAAACGTTGCAAACAGGCAAACGTTTGCCTGATGAAGGTCTAGCACCGAAATGTTGCAGATAAATACATGCAAGTTGGACAGTGTGCGGGAGTTTTTCTTGCATACTTTGGCCGTTTTTTCTCCTATGCACCTGTCACGCCATGTAGATGTGCGAAGTGTTTTCCCTTAATACAGCTTGCATCTGTCAAACTTTGTATCATCTTGGCTATCTTACAACAGTTACGGACATTTTCCCCTGAAGTTTTATACATTTTAAACACAATCTTTTAATTTTATTTATTCTACTATCATTTTTAAATGAGAAACTTAGATTTTTTTTTTAAAAGGATGGTGAATGTGCATTCAGTAGCAACTACAGCCACACTTTGCAATTAATTTTTAAATTAGATAATCGAATTATCAGCAACATTGTGATTTTAATATTGGTGCTTGAGTATTTTTCGAGAGGTGCTAGACATTGAAGTGGACCTCCATAAACCTGAAATTTACACTTTAATGACAACAAGAATTGTTTTTTTTCCTTTTCTTCCATAGTTGAAATACAAACATCTGCCTTAACTTTCTTGCTCTTTTGTTGCATTTTTTTATTAGGATGCAACTATTAAACTGAGCTAAACACAATTTATTTTAAATCTCCAGTTTGGTTTTTCATTAAAGAGATGGTGAATCATTATCTAAAAAAAGTCACCACTAGATACACTAGTATCTATAAAAATGTAAACAGGACTCATACAGTAGATGAGAGAGTGTCTGTAAAGCAGAGAGAAAAAGACTATAGAGCAGATTTACTCATTTCGGCCCCACAAGGGCCGTAATCCAGCAGGTGTTCCATGTCTCTTTGCTCCAACACAAGTTAATGTGTCATTGTGCAGAGCTTGATTGGCTGTTGGATCTATCTAATTTCTTATAGAGCTATAGATCTAATATTCACACTCAAATATGTGTTCACTGCAAGTCATATAACAAATGTAAACTCAGATGGTAGATTTCCATTCATCCATTTTCTAAAACCACTTATTCCAGTGCAGGTTTGCTGGGGGACTTGTGAGTGTCCCAGCAAATACCAGATGAGTGGCAGCGTATACCCTGGACAGGTCTCCAGTTCATCAAAGGGCAAACACAAAGAGACAACCACTGATGCTCACACTCAGTTCAGGAAGAATTTTGGGTGACCTATTAACCTGTTACAAATGTCATTGGGCTATAGGAGGAAGCCTGGAGTCACTGCTGCTCTGATAACTGCTCTTTGGAGAAGAAAGTGTTTCTTCATGTGGGATACTGTCCCTTCTCCTTGTGTTGTACATCTTGTCACCAGTTGTCTCCAATATTGGTCTCTCCATCTCTATGACAGTGAATCTATAAGTGTGTATAGTAGTATAGTATAGTATTGTATAGTATGTAGTGCTGCATTTGCTTTCAGAAGTTACTTTTTCTCTTTGCCTTGGCAAAGATCCATGCATACTTGAGTTTCCAATTTGTCCCCGATCTCCATCTCAGGTCAGCTGTCCATGTGTTAAGGTTATCAAGGCTTTATACTGTAAAATGCTTTGATTACATGTTGAGGATGATGATGCATCCTCCCAACCTGCTGTCCTGCCCCCCATTTGCCATTGAATTTTTATTACACCTCATCTGTAGTTGTGTTAGCATATTTTATCTGAGATTGTTGAAACACCAGGCTAGACGTTAATGTAAGTTTAGATATCAGGTTTCCATTGATCTCACATCTTCTGCTGATATCCCTTCTCACTGGGATGGCTGGTATGGTAGCATTGCAGTGGTGTGAAATATTCCGCTGCTTGTCTGCAGCCAACATCTCATGAGTATGTCTCAGTCCTCCAATATCTTTTTTTTTTCCACTCACACATTTTAATACCAGGTTGCTATGGAATTCTTAATTTTCATTGCATAAAACAGCTAAATTGCTGGTGCACTTCCCAATGGTCTTATTAAAACACAAACACAATTACATTATGTTATCAGTAGCAGAAGGAATTATGAACTTCAAAATAACTATTAAAGTATAAAATAGAAAAGTTAAAAGGAAAAACACTACACCACCTAATATACTATGTAACACTTGTACAGGCTATGCAGTGCTTTTTTTCCTCTGTCATACACACATTCAAACACAATGGTGCATGTAGATAACCACTCTTCCTCTGGAGCAACAGTCACTCTGAATAAGTTCAACAAGGAAATAATGCTTTTCAGGTCTTCCCTGAAGTCAGTTGAAGTTGGGTTATAAAGACAGTAAGCGAGGTTTCAGGGATAGAGTACAACAAGCTGCATTTCCATGTTTTAACTTTTTCCCACTGACCACAAAACCCATTCAAACGACTCAGCAAGTGATGCAGGCTAAAAATCACCTTTAAATGGCTCAGCTCCGATCAGCCGGCAGTGGGAATGCCCGACTCGGGTTGAGCTGCAAATTTACGTGATGATGTCGGGTGTTGGGTGCCTCCCTTATTGACATCGCACCGGTTGTGTCTCCTACAATGTACCAAAACAACTCAGCTTTGTCTACAAATCCATGTCATCTACAGATGTGGGCATGAAAAAGTTCCTCCTTTTTCTGCCAGAGGTGGTGCAGTAACAGTGCACTATTACTGCACAATCACTGGCTGAACGACTTGTCCCACAAATACATCATCATGCACGGTGTCCAAACTTGGCGTGTGGAAACGTCCTTGTTCCGGGAATTCATTTATGCTCTGAAATCGTTTCCCCTGGGCACACAGGCGTTTCTCTGTGCGATTGAATTAGCAGAAAAGTCGCTGGTAAGTGGCTGGCAGTCGTCTTGAAAAGCGCTTTATAAATAAAGATTGATTGATTAATTGATTGATTGATTTGGTGTGTGTTGTTGACCAATGTCACTATTAATCTAGCATCTAGAGAGGAATTAAATAGGTTTTGAGGTGTACAGTGAAATAACATTACTGCAATGTTAAACTGATTTGTATGTGTACATGTTTGCTGAGAAAATGTAAAATTCTTGTATTGTCTGATCAAAATTGGTTTTTGAAATACATCTGAATAATTTAAAGGATCTAGAGGCAGGATTAAGAAATGAGACTCGCAAGTGCCGTGACTGCCGCTGCGGGTAACTGCAGCCACCAGCCAAGCCAGCAAAGGAGCGTGCACAAATGGATGCTATAACGTTGTGTTCTACGCTGATAATATCATTTTCTCCGTAGTGCCACTTTTTAGTGTCTTTCAGTTGATCTGGATCACTTGCTGATGGCAGAAGAACCCATAACTATCCCTTGCAGTGTTTGAATCTATCATGACCGTCTCCTTCCTGTATCAACACTGTCACGACGCACATGCAGTGTCAATTGACGTCACATCCGCAGGACTCCATGGGAAATTCGGCCACCGAATTGCAGCACATTATGCAGCACACAGCCTGATAAAGACAACGACGAGAGATGGGTGGGCTCATTCTTTTTGGTTTTTAATGCTTCATCAGTAAACTGAATTTTTCAAACTCAAGGTAACACCTCAGACACAGATTTGTTTGCGAGTTTTATTACTTCTATATATGGTAGGGCTGGACAATTGATCGAATTTTAATCGTGATTTCAATTTAGCCTTTTCACAATCATAAAAACACTGAAATCGAAGAAAAACAATTAATCCTGAAGTGAGCAGACTGGTGGAGTTGCAGGAAGCAAACTGCAGGGAGTATAGAACAGGAATGCATGTAGACTGAATATTCATTTTTATTGCTATTATTATTTTAAATAATATTCTTATTTTACTCCTTTACTTGTTTCTAATTTATTTCCGGTTTTATTTTTTTTAAAGTTATATTTGAAGTTGAGTTTTGGTGGATCAATAAACACTTTTTTATAAAATCAATGAATAATCGTGTATATTAATCGTGATTTCAATATCATACAAAATAATCGTAATTTTAATTTTTTCCATAATCGGCCAGCCCTAATATATAGCATAATTAGCTTGATTTTGTCTTCTCTGTAAATCTAAGTATCAAAGTTCTTTTTTCATGATTTGAGATTTTTCAAAAGGAGTTGTGGTTTCACCTTGACATGACACTTCAGTCTTCCACAGAAGCTGAAGTAAAACTACAACTCCTTTTCAAAAATATCTTGTCATGGAAAAAAAAAAAACAACTTTGATACTTGTTACTCCCATGTATTGTATCATTTTATAAATATACAGTACATACACTTCAACTCATCCTCTTGACAACATGGTTTCTTCTGTACACCTTAGGTATTTGAAATTGTTTTTTTCGTTGCTTTTTTAAAATAATTTATTTGGGGAAGGAAGTAAAAAAAGACACCAAGCAAACAAAAACTCTTGAAATTACTGGCTCAGTTTATTCCATTGCTGTGATAATAACCTTTCCCTGGCATAGTGTGGACTGACCTGAGGGCTCTCTGTCACTAATGACCACAGCTGTTGCTGCTGTGCACTGCTTGATATCAGCTTGAGGCCACCAAGTGGTATGTAGGACCAGATGTCATTTTCAACTTAGGCAATGTAAATACACTTTTATACTTTTATATTTGTATACACTTTTAATAAATATACAATATAGACAGTAAGGGGAATACAGTTAAGTCGGTTACATAAGGTTTATAGTAACTCTATAGTACACTGTAAATTGTAAACGTTGCTTTTATCATCCACTAGGGATGATGGAAATTAGCCTAAAATCTGGATTGTTTATGGAACATGTTTTCATTTAATGTTCATTAACATTCACCTTCCTTTCCAAATAAACTATACTCTTATCTTACAGCAACATGCCTCAGACTTATTAATTAGAGACAGCATATCAGGGATATTTAATGTGATTTAACTATATTTTTGTACTTTAGTCCTGTAGCATAAAAATACTTAAAATTACCCATATAGTCACAGTGGATTATGAAAACACTATTTCGGCTGATATTAGTAATCAGTAGAAGCAATAATATTTTCAGTGATATCAGAACCAATACTACCACTGAATAGAATGATTTATTGTTATATTGGGGTGGCTGTATCTCAGATGGAAGGGCAGTTGTCTATCAACTGGAGGGTCGTCGGATCGATTCCAGGCGTCCCCAAGCGTCCCCAAGCGTCCTGCCGTGGTGTCGTTTGCCCAAGAACCCCACGTTGCCTCCTGATGAGGCTATTGGGGTGTGTAATGTATATATACAGTTATGCTTGAACGTTTATACCCTCCCATTATAGAAGAGGCTAAATTCACAATAGTAATTCAAATAACAAAAAACTGAAATAATTTATAATAAATTAAACTTTACTAAATCATAATTTAGTAGAATAAAATGTAAATTTTGAATTGTGGTGTAAAAAATGGTTAAAGAAACAAAACTGTCCCAGACAAATGAGAGCACTTTCTCATGAACAGTGGACCGAAATACCTGTCAATAGATGCTGAAGTCTTGTTGAACATTACGGAAAACACTTGATCGCAGTGATTGCCTTAAAGTTTGCTCAACAACAATTTAGTTTAGGAGCCCTATCATGCTTGTTTGGTTGTCTTATTTTTAATATATCTGTTGAACCACAATTCAAAATCAGTGTCTTTAATGGGAGGGTATAAAACCTTCAAGCACACCTGGGTATTTATATATACTGTATGTGGCAACAGACAGCACCATAAGAGAGGTCAGTGGTGCCACAAATGTTTCGCAAGGACCACAGCCACACCAGGTTCCTACTAAAAGCAGGTAAAAAAAACAGTTTGAGTTCATCAATTAACCTCTGTAAGGTGAACTTTATAAAAATGAAAAGAGTTTTGTGATGTATTCCCTCTACTTTACAAGTATTTAATTACAAGAGCTTTAGATTTACCAATTAATTTAAGTTTTACAAACTCATCTCTCCAGCCTACTTGAGTTTCCAAAATGTAATTTTTTAAGTCAATGAGTTTGTGTAGTTCCTTTTACTAAAGCCAACTTATTTGATTTTACAGTGTAGCCATTGTATTTAACTGCCGGATAAATGGAAACAAAGCTAAGTGTGTTTGCTACAACACAATGCAGTCAATAGAAAACTAGACACAACAGCACATAAATCAATTAGAGGATGTGAAAGTTTATTTAATATCACCCAACCTTCCCCTCTGCTCTCCCCAATCTCTCAGCTGTAACATTTTCTCTGTGAACAGTGTGCAAACTGGATTGATTAAAGCTTCTTCACTAAAACCCATCTGCTAGGCCAATCAGGCCTTTTTCCTAATGCATGACCCAGTCGGGGTCCCAGTGCGGTGTTTAATCTGTCAGCTTACATAGAGGAGCACATGCAGAGTGGTGCCTCTCTGCAGCAGCCAGGACCGGCCAGACAGATGCGTTTAGAGAGTAGTGGTTAGAGGAATTAGCGAGAGTCGTGCACACATCTGAGGCAGAGTGGACTCCTGATTTTGTGTTTAATAGCTAATGCTCTTGCTCCTCCCCCACCTCCTCTCCAGACATACGGTACGCGCATGGCTCATCCCTGGGGGACCTGCTGAATATGGGCAAAACTAAGTGGAAAAGAGTGTTAAGTGTGGTTAAAAGGGATAGAGGGGATACAGGAAACAGGAGAGGAGTGAAAATTGGCTTCAGCAGCACGAGCAGTGTTGCTCATCGTGGTGGTGCAGTGTAAGGTAATATTTTAATGAGCGGTAGTTAGTAGATCATCGCCGGAGCACCCGCTGAGTGATTTAAGCTCTTAGGTCAGAGGATACATGGATGAGAGAAAGGGATGATGTCACTCAGGGAGGCTCCTATGTTTGGATGAAACACCTCCATATCACTAACTTCTCTCTTGATTGTTGGAAAAATTGAAAACCAAGAAGATGTGAGACAGTAAATCAGCTTCCTGCTGCCTCTCATAATTCAAACAAATAGTTCCTCATCTTCAAAGCTAATGACACCAACACTAATACTACAATATTTTTGAGGTATGTGAAGCCCTGAAATGTATGTCTGCATTTCCTATGCATGTGCCTGTCATAGCTTAAGAGCATAATTCATGTCAACAGCTCTGGCAGGCCTCCTGAATATCTGTACAACTGCTTTTACATTCTGATGATCTGAAAGACATGTTTTGTGAAACAGAACTTTTTAGTCCGGTGAGGAGAGCATTCAAAGCAACAAATATTCCTCACATTTCTGGGTCAGATAGGATCCATTAATCTTTCTTATTGAAAATGTCATTTCTGCCCCACCCCAGCTGCTTCCTCTTTAAAGAAAAAAAAGAGAGAGAAAGTAAGATAAACAAACAAAAACCAAAGTAGAAATAATTAAAAAAAAGATTTCCACAACGTGTGTTGTCGAGAGGCTCGCTGTCTTTGATCTGGAGATTAATTTTTCATTTACGGAATAAAATACAAAGCTGAAGAAAAGCCTTCAAAGAGCCTCGGTGAAACTGATAACGCAGCACATATCAACATTCACCTGACGTTAGGTAGAATGCCATTATAATATGTGCTGCGCTATCGTTTCAGGCCAAAAGCACTCCAAGCAGTTTTCAACCTTCAGGGCCATGGGCTCGCCTCACAGGATGGCAGCTGTGTCGCCAGGTATTTCACCACAATGTCAAGGTTGCATGCTTTTCCCATTTTTAGCACCTCCTCTAGTCCATTTATGAAACTGCCAGAATTTAATGTCATTGTATTTGCTTTGTTTGATTTTAATACTTTTATTTTCTGTGAGAGTTAAACTTGGAAGGCTTTTTTTTTTTGTTACTTTTTTTGTTTTCATTTATGATGGTGTCAAATAGTGTCCAAGCTGTAGGATTAGACTGAAACGGCGATAAGTGAGCTGGCGGGAGCTAATTAAGTGTTGCTTATGCCTCCGAACACAGTTTCACATATCAGTAATCCGGTATGACCTCAGCCACTGGAGACCAGGGATTGCTGGCTCAGAGCGCTCACTTATATATAGAATGATGTAACAGATTTCACTTTGTCCATTAACAGATCATTTGACACTGTAATTAAAAACATCTTGCAGTGATGAATTAATCAATTCCCCTGAGTAGGTTTGTAAGATAAGCTTAGAGCTGTTTCTCTCGCAGCGGTGAGCAGAAGGTATGCGCAGTATTTAGATACTTTGGACAGGAAAATGACAGGGACTCGGCTTCATGCGGTGCTGCAGCTGAATGAAAAGGACCGGGAGGCAAAGGAAGAAGAAGGGGGTGAAAGGAAGAGAAATAAAGCTGGAGATATGGGAAGCCAACACATCTGTCATGCAAACCCTGCATTCTCACGCACATGTCCATCTATGCACAGCAGGCCGGCGTAGGTGGATATGATTAAGGTACTGCATCAGTTTTAGCAAATTTTTAGTAATTGTTTTAGTTATATGTACTGAAGCAGCAGTATTACTTGTTAATGAGTGACTTAAGTGGTGTATTTAATAATTATTTAGCAAAGTGTGTTTTATTCACTTGATAAAAGTTGCAAAATATGTACATAATGGACTTTAAATGTTAAGAGATTGAAACATAGGAAGTTGAATATGCAGTACCTCAAAAAGTGCTAGCACCGTATAAAAAACCCTACAGTTATGGAAGATCAAGCTCCCCTCAGTCTGAAGGCCTTTTCAGATAGGACGCGTTTTTCGCTGCGGCTTCGTTTCGCTTCGGCGACAGAGCACGGCAGCAGTGAGCATGTCAGGCACGCGTTGGTAAGTAACAGACCAGGAAGTGTTTTCTCCCCGGCGCGCTTCTTTGTAAAAGATGTACCATTCATCGTCGCAGCAAAGAGCTTTTCTCCTGAGGAGGAAAAGATCAGCAGCAAATAAGAGGGTGGGGGTCTACCTGATCCTGATGGCAAGGCAGGACTTGGGGGAGTTCAGGCTCGTCCGGGAGCTGCATTCTTTCACACAGACAGCTTCCAGGTTTACTTCAGGCTGACCAAGGACAACTTTTTTCCCTAAACTGGTCTCTCCTATTGGACATGCTAGGATGTTGTCACAGCGCATCAGATGTTGTGTTGCAAATTTCAAATAAACATCAACATATTTTGTTTCTTCAGAAATGGAGTCTTGCGTGGTGTGCGTGCATGAAGGCCATGGCGGTAGAGTGTGTTCTTCTTGTTTTGTCTGAAACAACTGTACCTGCTGATCTTTCTGAAGCTCTCCACAAGTGGTCCTGGGCTGTTGGAGAAACTTTCTGACTATTGCTCTGAAATTCTGAAGTTCTGTCTGAAATCCTACGAGGAGCACCCGGCTGTGGCGATGTTTATGACGATGCTGTGTTCTTTCCACTTCTGGATGATGGTCCCAATGGTGCTCTCTGGATGATAACTTCCAGAAGTTAAGAAATACTCCTGGAACCAACGGCTTCAGTGTGTTTGCAGTAATAAGGTTGCATATCTTTAGACAGCTCTTTGCTTTTACCCATCATGGAATGCTTCTTGTCTGACACCCTGGTGATGAGAGACCTTTTTAAAGGCATCAATCAGGACTAAACCAGCTGATATTACTTTGCACTGATAGAGGACAGGATTACTTTCTAAATACTGACAGACTCCAGCTTCTTTCTTGGCTTTCTATATCTTTTTGTCCCTCCATTTCTTCATGTCTTCAATATGTATTCCCTGTGTCATTTCACTATATTACACATAATTTATGGTAATAAATGTTAGGATTTCTTTGTATGTGTGTATTACTTGGGTTGTTGCCGACATCTGGTGAAGATTTCATGTCAACAGCTCTACCAGAAATATATTTTCTGAGAAAAATGTTGACGTGTTTAATACTTTTTTCCCCGCTGTTTTTAGAACAGGTCTCAGACTAGTGATTTCTCTAATGAGAGTCACCTATGTAATTGTTTAGCATCTTGTGGCAGATAAATGCCATCATGTACTATAATAAATATCTGGGTAAACATAACGGCCCTCATTTATCAAACGATCGTACGACGAAAATCTGTGCGTACGACCATTTCCACGCAAGACTCGGCATTTATCAATTTGAACGTGATCGTAGGATACGATCAAATCTCACGACAGCTCTGAGTTCGTGTACGCAAGTTTGAGTCAGTGAGGGTTTGCAGCAGCGCAGCAGAACATGAAAATATTTATTTACCAAACCGCAAACTGTCATTTAAACATAAGTATTCACATATCAGCACTAAGAATGAACCCATTTGCAAAGAGAAAGGAAAAAGTGAATGTAGAATGTATTCCCAAAATTACAAAAATAGCTGTGACTGAATTTAATTCCTCCATTTATCTCAACAAATTATTGAAATCATTAACATATAGTTCTAGGAGACAAGTGCTTTTCACTCTTCGTGCATCTCCTCACCCCGCTGGTAAAACTGCCACATAGGAGCGGAGAAAGGCATCAGTACGCACACACGCGCAGGTGCCCAGGTGGAGCGCTGCTTCGGGCTGCGGGAAGGCAGGTGGGTGTCGGACGGTCCGACTCGGACCCGGCGGGATGAAACGCTGCTTTAGACTCTGAGAAAATCTACAACACTCCGGTCCTGTGCAGTGCTGCACATCGCTCGGACCGCTGGAGAGTTTTGATGCGCAGGAAAAGATGCGCCCAGAGCCGCTCTGCAGCCCCCGGGCTATATGGAGGAGACCGGAGCTGATCCATTTCTAATAAGTAATCAATACTTTAAAGTTGTATGTGCTCAGTCAGTAGACTGTCCCTTAGCTTTGCAAATGCAAGTTATATTTTTTCTGTCCCCATCTGGGTCAGGCTCGGATCTGACCGGCATCCACCTGTCACCTGTTAGAGCGCAGCGGTTGGACTCATGACGGAGGGGTAGGGGGTGGGAGGGGGAGCATCATCTTTTGGTGGTAAGTTTCATATTGGACCACTTCTTCTTGACCCATTGGCTAAAGAATTGTGACGTTGCCATCGGATGTGGCCTATTATTAAATTTCATAGCTAATAAAATGAATAAACCATATCAGCCAGGCCTAGATTGAGACTTTTATTAATATCTCAGCCGGTCGTTCAACAGCGGCGAGGCTGACTGATCCTCTTCCGTGCAGCGTTTTTGTGCACGTCTCTGACTCCGGTTTTTAAGCTGCTAAACAGCACCTCTTTAATCTTTGTCACCTCACAAATGAGGAATTCTGTCTTGATCCCCCCAAAAGTTTCTTTTTTGGCAGAATCTCTCCTCTCCATGGTTCAACCTCGCTGGGTGAAGCCTCATCATTATGCATGTTTAAGGGCGTAACCGTGGGCGTGACATTTAAATGACGATAAATTTCAGCTGTGGAATTTATCAAGACTCTTTTGTTCGTACGACGAGATTGGACCGATACGAACGTTTTAATAAATCACACGTGGGTCCAATCGTACGACCATTTTTACGATCAGATGTGCGACCATTTCGACGATCGTTTGATAAATGAGGGCCAACGTGTTTACATCAATAACATTGTCACTTTTTTTTTTTTAGAAACAGTTGACTAACAGAGACAACCCTAAAAGTAGTGTCTTTGCATGGTCAGAAAATAACCCTGTGTTTTCTAAGCAATCAAAGGCATCTTTCATCTTTATCAGTGTCGATGTTTCTAAGACTACGTGGATAAGCAAGATGGTTAACATGGCATTGCTATCAAGCTTATCCAGTTTAAGGTGGTTATGTACTGCAGTTTTTTTTTCTTCCTTTGCTGCATCTGGGTCTCAATAGCTTCCTTTTTCAATGATTAATGAATAATACTGAGAAATTTTATAGAAAGATGTCAGAAATTCAGCCTATGAGCTGAATCTCAACAGGAAGTAGGTTTTTCAGCAAGACAAATATAACCCACAATTTTTTTCTTTTTTTTTTTATTTATGAAGGAATGGTTAAATAAGAATAAAGTTATGACTTTCAAAGACCAAAAGAAAATCCTACTGTTATTCCAAGACACACGAGGAGTCTCATAAACATGCAATAATTAATAATACTTTTTAAAAGACAAATGACCCTGCAAGAATATATGCCGAACAGACGACCGTGTTATATTTCATTTCATCCCACCACACGTATCTGAATTGGTAGATTATGATCAAATGATAATTTATTAATCTTCTATTTGAGTTGCGTGGATATCTGACACTGAAGCAGGAATCACTTATCCCTGACCTCTTGGGCCAATGTCCTGTAGGCTGTAGATGTTGCCCTGCTGCTAGACACCTGACTCAATTTAGTGAGTCATCAAGAGGCTGGTGCAGAGCTTGACAACAAGCTGCTGGAGAACCATTTCATTCTAATTAGGTTGAAAACTTGCAGGACAGTGTCTGGAGAGATCCAGAGTTGGTGATCCTTGCTCTAAGGCGCATGTGGAGACATTACATAATAAATGGTTTCCTTAACTTGCCATAAAGTGGGAGTGCAGAAAAAAAAAATCATTTTTGGAGCATTATACAGTAAACTGTGACCTCTAACCTATAAGATAGAATAAAAAGATCTATAAAGCATCTTTCTCTCTCACATAGTAGTTACTTTAACTAGAAATTGTATTTTATGAAAAAAGCCTGTAATATTAGTTAAAGCTACTGCAAGTTGTGCTTTATATACTGTATCATATAATTTACATTAAAAACTAATTATGAGCCGCATTGTCTTCCGAAAGTCTGTGGAGACAAAGCATCATTGCACAAGTGACTGCAGGGGAAAGAACAAGAAAAACGCACTAAACTCTATTCCCAGATGCAACTGTCTTGCAAAAATGTGGCCTCATTTATACTTTAAATTAGCTTGCATAAACAGGCTGAAATGTGACTGGAAAATACAAACACAAGGCTCCCTGCTGGAAAGGCTCAAAGGAGCAGCCTACAACAAAATCTTTTGAAGGGACTCTAAAAGGGAATTAAGCAGGCCTGTCAAAAAATTAAACTGGCTTGAATTTAAAAAGGGATTTTTTTTAGCTTCTCTCTTCTGCCTCACCATTCTTTCTCCCCTGAATATACAGGGCCCTGCCAAGACAGTCCATGCTGCAGAGCTTCCCACCATGTTGGAAAACTTCACACACAGTCTGTTAATACATGGTTGTCTCATTTGTCAGTTGCTGTGATGGCTCTATTGCAAATGGGTGATAAATTGATTTGATCAATCAATCAATCAATGAAATTTGTGCAATAAATTAGATTTTTTTTTAAAAACTTCTAAGAAAATGTACTTTTGCCTCAGCCATAAAGAATAACCACTTTTTAACTGGTGTATTGTTGAGTCTGATCACATCTTTGTTTACAAATGAGAAAATGATTGATTTCTGTAATGGCGTCCAACTTGCATGTTACATTTCTATTTACAAGTGTTATCAGAAACAGATGCTTATTTCCCTTGGAGGAGGCTCTTTAATTTCCATTTTGAAGTGAGTCTGTTCGTACAAGCTGCCACTGTCAGAGATCTGTATGTTTTCTAGATAGGGAAAGATTATTTTCCTGGAAATTAAGACAAAGTGTGAAGTTTGTTGACAGCTTGCTGAAAAGTTAAATTTCCAGTGTTTCCAGTGATAGGGCCTGTTTACATCCATTTATCCCAAAAGGGAAGGTAACTGTGCTTTCACAGATGTACTAATTTCATAGTTAGAATTATAGAGAAACTTTTAATTTTTTTTAGTTTTAAAGTACTTTTTACTTTTAGTCAGTCGTGGGGAAACTTTACCCTCATATTGCAAGTTTAAGATGTTTCCCTGCTCCAACAAACCTGATACAAATTAATGAGACACTGTGCAGAACTGTGCAGGACCAGGCTTGCCAAACACTCCTTTAGGTCATATGGACCAACCACAGAAGCAACATTCTGTACATTGCATTATAAAGCAAGTGTTTCCCATCTTCAAATGTGATTGGCTGAGCCGCATTCCATGCCCTGGTAAAATACAGTGTAATCCACATGTAGATCCGGTAAGACCGCAGCACTACAGTAAATATCCCTGCGCCAGTGTAAGCAGTAGCAATGGCTCACAGTCATGCTAGCAACCAACTGCACTCAACCCACTCTTTGGATTACATTTGTTTCAAGACTTTTGTAGACTTTGCTGGGTGGCCTGAGTCTAGATGAGTGGTTTTTATTTTTGTGTTTATGTTATAAAAACAATAAGTCTCTTGAATCCGTGGGTTACAGCAATTATACAAATTGCAGTCCTTCTCGTTGTAAAATTGCTGTAACCCAGGGCCCCTTGGGGCTTATTGCTTTAATATTGAAGGAGTAGGTTGTGTATATGCAGATATAAACAATTTGTTCAAAGGTTCTCTCTATTTTGTGATCACTACTTCATTATATCTGATCCATGGAAGGTTGCCAAACTGTGTTGTTTTTATGCTCATTTCATTTGACCAAAATTAAAAAGGACAACCCTCACAAATTCCAGAAATATAAAACTGTTCAAACAGCATGTGACTCCTGTTTGTGTTTGACTGTCAGCATAACACAGCAGCAGAGCTTTTCATGGAGTAAAACTAAAGTTCTAAATTGCTCTGAGAATTAGCTTTTCCAAACATGTCAAAGTACTTACTCAAACATCCAATTACAGCCACCACTGTCCCAAGGCTATTGGTTGGAATAACTTTTATTAACTACTCTCTTATAAAAAATTAATCCAAATATTCTGCAAATCCTCGTAAGATTGGTGAGGGGTCTGGGTTGATGTCTAATCCCATTCAAAAGGTTTGTTCATTTCTTCATGGCACCAGTCAAGACAGTTTATTTGGAACCCTCATCAGAAGCATAAAATCGTAGTTAAATGGCAGCTATATGAAAACAAGCAATAGACCATGTCTCTATGTGTTTCAGCTTACTTGTCAGAAGTCTCATTGAAAGCCTCTAGATGTACCTTTTTAAAAACAAATAATGAAAAAAAATTACAAAATGATCAGAATGAGTCTTCTTTGCTTTCTTCATATTGCCAGAAAGAAATTATATCAGTTTAACCAAGTGGCCATTTGCCCAAATGTCACTAGAGAGGCTAATTTTGCATCATTTTGTTGTTTTTCTGTTTTCATTTTACTTCTCCTTGGGTGACATACTCACATGCACAGTGTTTTACTGTGCCCAGATTAAACAGCCTTGTTCTCTGTCATGCTGTGTGACTGGGCTTTTCTTAATGCTTGCTTTTTCCCTGTTCTCACGCATTGTGCTGCATGTTTATTATTTATGAATGCATGCAAAGCTACTTCTGCTGCAGCATTGCTCCAGTGTAAATAATGCATTTGGCACCAACTTGGAGTTTTTCAAAGGTATTAGTGGACTTCCAGGTAGTGGATCACCATGCTGTCTTGCTGCCCGATGAATACTGGCCCAAATCCCATAAAGCTGCCCTTTGGAGTCTCTGGCACCAACCATACTCTGCTGTCTTAAAGGAGGGCTAATGAGGTGCTCTACAGTAGCTCCGAGTTATCCTTTTGACCTTACATTTATTATGATGCAGAACAGAGTCCAGTAGCAGCTTGGGATTCATTATCTAAGTAGTAATGTGACTGGTAAGGGTGTCTTGATTTCTTGGAAAGATTTACTGTAATCTTTCCATGAACAGAACAATCCCGCTAAATCCTGCCTCTGCAAACAACAAAACAAACTTTCTCATCTAAATAGAGAACCATCAAACTGCTCATCAATGACCCAAAGCTAATGTGTCTGTAATGTATTCCAGATCCATCGCCCCAGGTTAGCTTTTATGCAGAGCATCATCCTCATTCTCATTCACTCCGTCAGTTTATTAGAATTTCATTCCTTCCTGCAACTCATATCCAGAATTGAAATCCTTTTTATGGCTCAGCACTGTACTGTAACTGCTTCAGTGTAATTCTCTGAATAAGGACTAGACATCATGAAACTGTCATCTTTCTGTGAGATGCACACCAGCCACTTTACCATGGATGCTGAAATTAGGTCAACGAAAATTTGGTTTTACCAGGGCTGAAAAAGTGGAGCTGCATGTGGGTGTGGGGAGTAAAAAATTATACTTTTAATAATGCATTACTTTGCTTTAGGATGGTGGAAACATATTTGAGCCCTGGAGTGTGGTGCTCTGCCCGCTATGCAGTGTCAGAGTATAATAGTACACAAAGCTAACAAAAATAACAACAACAACAACAACAAAAAAATAATTTCAGTGTTTCATTATGTTTTTCTGATCCAACAACCTAATCAACTCCCACTGAACTGATGCTGCATGTCAAATAAAAACAATTTTACTTCTGAATCATTTTTTTGTTAATGTTTATTTATTTATTTAATTTCATGTCTGTCTATGATTCCAAAAAGTTAAGTTGTAAAATCTTAATAAATGCAGACCCATGTATGGAGGTGGTATGTGGAGGAGGTGGATGAGCGGGGGATGCTGGCAGAGGTGTGTCTATCAGGGACGTAGTGGGGATGTGGGCCTGTGTGTGGGGAGGGGGGCATGGGGACCAGTGAGGCTGATGTACAGGGACTGGGTAACTGTGAATGTATGGGAGGGGTGGGAGGAGGATGTGGATGGAAGGGGTGTGTTGGCAGGGGTGGGAGCTTGTATCTCCTTCTCCAATCCGGATTATCACTCAGGAGGCACAGAAGCAAGGGTAAGAGAAAGGTGGGTGTGTGAGAGCAAACGAATGACAGTGTGAAAGGGGAAATTCCTAATCTGTAGGAGGGATGAGGTGTGTGTCAGTGGGCATGGTGTATGCAGGTGTACAAGAGTTGGTTTTGGAGCGAGTGAATGTTGGAGAGTGACAGGAGGGAGGACCGCGCAGAAAGGGAGTGTTGAGGCAATTCACTGGTCACCCTCCTTCTGGCATACTCTAAGGTTTCTGTGACCTGCTCTTAAGATAAACAATATCATTAATACACCATCAGACATTTATAATCTGGGTAAATGGTGCCAGCACTCAGTGCCTGGTCTGATAACAAGCACATTGCTGATGACAAAGAACTTCACGGACCCACATGCGCCCTGCCAAGGGGCCAGCCTCCAGAAATGACCTTACAATAAAAGGTGCCTGTTCTGACGTGGACTTAAGAGTCCTTCTGGAACTTCACGCCGACACCCCATCTGTGGTCTGTGGATCTTCCCGATCGACTCTCCAGTGAGCTCTATGCACAACTCCACTACTTCCTGAATTTCAGGAGGCTCCTTTGTTTCCTGTCTTTCATGATTGGATGAACTGATTAATCCAGGTGTGTCTGACCTCTGCAAATGGCCAAACCTGGATTAGTCAGTTCATTCAGTCATGAAAGACAGGAAACAAAGGAGCCTCCTGAAGTTCAGGAAGTAGTGGAATTGTGCATAGAGCTCACAGGAGAGTCGATCGGGAAGATCCACGGATGGGGTGTCGGTGTGAAGTTCGTTGTAGTGGGCCTTCTGCTACAACTGTAGCAGGGGGGCGCGCCCCCCCATGTGGGCCAGCTCCCAGTGGGGTTGGCAGTTGCTGGTCTTGGTCCGCTGGGGCCTGAGCCCCAAGACCGTGGGGGGCTTCGGCTGGGGCCGCCCTCTGGGGGGATGCATGACCATTCTTTTGGGGTGGGTGGTGGGGGTCCGGGCCTCTGGGCGACTGCTGGTGGCCCGGGTCTCAGGCCGTGTTGGCTTCCTCCTCCTTGCAGAGACGAGGTTGCATCTGCATGACTGCATCACCATAGAGACCCTTTACTCTGCATGATAACACTGTGATGCTGCTTCCCGTTGCTCTGACCAGGTTTTACCTCTTTTCTGCATAGGTCTGTGTGCGTATGTATGATCTTATGATACTTAAGCCACCTGCAGGGCTTCCTGTAGGGGATTGTTAGTTTTTATTTTCCAGCAAAGACCTTGGAATGTTGTTTAGGGGTTTCTGTACAGAATTTGACTGTGTAAGTGTATCCATGTTTTTTTCTCTTTCTCTCTCTCCCTCTTTTCTTCACTCTTTTCTCTCTGTTCCACTTCTCATCATTTCCTCTTTTAACTTTCATTTCCCACTTGTCAAGCCCAGCAGTATAATGTAAAATTCAGTTATAAACAAATACTTACTTAAAGAAATAAAATGAGTCAACTCAGAATATCAAGAGAAGCCTTATATTCATAAAGCTTCCCTTGGCAAAGCAAATCTGTTCAACACAATAAAGCAGCCAGATCATCATTCTGCTTGCTATGATGTTGGACAGGACAAGTTGAAAAAAAAAAAGAAGAAAAGAAAATTAATAAAAAAAATTAATAAATGCAGTTCCTATAATAGACCTCATAGTATTTATTTCAAAGTGGACTTAGATATCTAGAGCTAAAACTTTGAAGTGTTTTTTAAAAAATAAATGTTAGTTTTTTTTAATCTGAGGGCTTCAGCATATTTCATAGAAACTGGCAGCTACTGTATGATGCATTACTCGTTGGTAGGGCTGCAACGATTAGTCGATTAATTGAGTAATTGTTGACAATCAAAATAGTTGGTGACCTGTCCAGGGTGTACCCCGCCTCTCGCCTGATAATAGCTGGGATAGGCTCCAGCAACCCCCGCGACCCTGAACTGGATAAGCGGTACAGAAAATGACTGACTGACTGATGACTAATTTCATAATCGACTAGTTGTTTATTGTTTCTAAGCTTCCATTAGATTCAATGAGAAAATGTTCAAACTTTTGACTGGTACTGTAAATATCCTGCAATTTTTGCAGGATCCGATTAGTCGACTAATCAACAAAATAATTGGTGACTAATCGGTTATCAAAATAATCGTTTGTGACAGCCCTACCCCTTAGCTTTAAAAGCTTATTGTGTTCCCAGCCTTACTTTCTGAAGGATTTCAGCTGCTCAACAGGTCAGACCCTACTATTGAATATTTTTTGTGACATTGTGCTCCACATTTTCACTGGATGACTGAAGTCCGGAGGATGCCAATTCTGCTTTCTGACTCTTCATTCTGCTGCTGAATTAAGCAATACCTGGTGTGAAAGTCATCTGGGGAAATCCAGTATACAGTATGCTTCCCCAAAACCTTTATACAAAGTTTATGGATAATAGTGCCTTCAAAGACAAGACAAGTAAAGTACGTAACCCAAACCATTTCTGATGTCAACTATTTAAAGGTAGAGTCCGAAGTCTCCGGTTTCTGTTTGCAAACAACTGTATTCAAACTGAGCACCCCTCCCTCTCAGGCTAATGGCCGCCTCTTTCTTTAGCCTATTCAGCTTCAAGCCTCTCCTTCAGAGGTCAGAAGCGGGTTAAAGCCAAACTACTACTGTATTAACCCTGGTTTTCCAACTTGCACTATCTAAAGCTCTTACCTTTTCTTCGGTGCATCCGCCGTTTTTCTTTCTTTCTTTTTTTTTTTTTTTCCTTCGAAAGTTCGAGTGACTGGTGCTTGCTCCAATCATAAGCTTATTCCCACACAATGTCTTGCCCTGAGCTCTGTCATTGGCTGGCAATATAATCAGAAATCTCCACCTATAGAAACATCCCACCTACAACAAAACAAAGCTAAAGTGCGAATTACAGGCAGGGGGAGAGAGTTGCATTCAACCACTGCACACGAGTAGAGGCCCAAAGGTATGGATTGAGACAGATTTCACTTGCTCAAGTCTAACGTTTATTTTCAGTGGGGAAACCTCGGACTCTACCTTTAACAAGAGTGACAAGAATTGACCTTTCTCTCTGAATGATAGAAAATCAATGGTTTGGGGATGTATCGCTAACTAAATGCAGCTGTTTAAAGCAGTTGAAATCCCAACAATCATGCCAAAGTTCAGCAGACAGCATAAATGAACGGGAAAACACACTGTTCAAAATCCCCCAAACAAAATGAAAGATGACATTCTCAAGAAAGCTTAAAGAAATGGACTTTTTTTTTTTACCCACCCTCCACTAACACTTATTCATTTACCCAACTTAAGAAAAAAAACTCCACGCCCGACTGACAATCGTGGGTAAAATCGGGCAAATAATTGTGTAGTGTGTCTTTAGTTTAAGCATGTCATCTGTTCAGAAAAAAGCATTTACATTACACATTTGTGTATGTTTCCGGTACATACTTAATTCAATCTTAAAAAAAATCTGTAAGGCAGACAACTGTAAAATGTAATCAAATGAATGGAGGAGTAAACTGTTCACTATCAGTGATGGTTTTGAAAGTGTTGTCCCTGAATGGACTTCCATCACAGATTTGTCTCTCTTTCTGAGGATACTGTCATTCAATACTGATTGTAGGCGTAAAACCTCGGAATAACAATGTCCTAAAGACACAGCTGTTTCATGTTGTAAAAGCAAAACAAACAAACAAAAAAGTAAACTACCAGGACTTTAATAAAAAAGTTAATATAGATGCTGTGGCATATCGTAATTTGTAAATCTCCAAATAGTTGTCTCTGTTACGTTGTGAATAGCTTTAGAAATTCTTACCAATAAAGGTCTTTTCAAAAGGTAATTTAAAATAAAACTAGCTTGAAGTACTTTGATGGTCTCCCACTGCTGAAATCTAACCATGACAGAAAATGCACAGAGTAGACTGCTTAAACAATATGAAAGCAATGGCAATATTGATAGAGATGCTACAAAGGTCTGCAGGGACCATTTAGGGCTACATTGTGCCATTGGTGGCAGTAAATGCAGATTGAAGTTTGAAGAAGAAAGCTGAAAATTGTTGAAGAGCAGCGTCAACTCCACAGACGTTGGTCTGCTCCTTTATTGCAATCATTATTCATTTTATTTTCGGTTTCATCTCTTGGTAGTTTTTATCTGCTCACTCAGTCGTTAGAGCTTAATTGTACCAGTATGAGGACCCGAGTGAATACTGTTTATTCTAGAGTGACTTATATTGCTTTAAAGCAGCAGAATAATTTTCTGCTTTAGCAGGCACATTGTTGGATAAAATATGAAAATAAAGCTTGAAGATCCACTTAGCATGACTTTGATCTGATTTCAGCTTTTGGCTGGCTCACACATTCACTTTATGCCAAAAATACTATATCACACTTTTGAATATTCACTCAAGTCAGTGGTACACAGCACAGTAAAAACAAACAAGCAAGCAAACAAAATAGCCCACAGCATTTTATGAGTTGCTTACTATCAGATGTGACAACACTGCTGCTGTAACAAAAAAAAAAAAAAAAAAAAAAAAAAAAAAAGATAACTAAATTAGAAAAATAGCCTTGAATATTTAACCAATATGTTTTCATGGTTAAAATGCAATTTATTCAAATGTATCAGCAGTATCATAAACTTCTTTTGAGGGAAACACTGAGGCAACAAAGACAGCATTTGTAAATATAAGTTTAATGAAATTAATTTTCTTTCCGTCTGACAAACTTTTGCAAGATTTTTATTCTTTGGCAGGTCAGATATAATTTGTAAAATGATTGTAGATCATGTGAAATGTCAAATTAGAGATTTAAAACCCTTGTATATTGAACCAGTTGGACCTGGATTTGTCTCGATGACCACAGCAAGTTTCTAATTCAAGTATTTTATATAAATGATAAAAGAAAACAAAAAAAGAAACATTACTTTATGACTTTACAGGGATAAAATTAGTTGTAACAATTGTTTTTGTGTTATCATGTTTAATCTTTCAGCAGTTCAAAGAGGCTATTTTTCTTTTTTCTTGCTTTTTTAAAATTCTATGTAGGCTAAAAATAGAAATGTAGCTTCAATATACCAGAAAATGTTCTTTGACTTTAATTTCTAAGATTTCTGTCAGCCGTTACTGCGATGCTCATATGGATCTGTACAGTGTACTGGACGCAGTTTCTGTGCATAAATTGTGTCTGACTGGAAAAACAAAGCTTGGCATTCTCTGCACAGCTACAGTTTAAACCTATAGCAGCTGACTCTTCCTCTGTTCCCCTGTGCCAGTGCAGAGTGATGATGTACTGGGACAGCTATCTGATCCCTGCTGTGTTGTACCGTGTGTCCGTTGGCACAGAACATGCTGTGAGGACACAGGATGAGTCAGAAGCAAGCAGACCCTCCTGAACCTCAGCAGCAAAGGCGATAGAGAGATAGAGAGGGACAGGATGAGATAGAGGGACTAGCCAAGTGTGTCAGAGGACTGCAGCTACTCTGAGGCGACCTCTGCCTCTGCACCTGAGGGGATGTTTTTCAACAGGTCTGAGCCTAATGTTGGCTTCTGGAACTAAGCACTATGCTTCCTCTGCTCTGCCACCTCCAAAATAACACCATACCAAGCCCGGCGGGAAGCAAACACTGGAATGGGGCCACAGTCCTCCGCCCTTGCCCTCTAAATTTACTGCTGTTTTTCATAACTCCAATTTTCTCTGCCAGCGTTTGACACAATAGGACCCTGCAAGTCACATTGTGCAGAGTTATTGAACAAGAAATTACGAAAATCGCGTTTTTACACAGCTGAATTGAAAATCACCTGTTCTCTCAGTCATGCGAGCTTTATAACAAAGATATACTCACAGTTTCTAATTCACAATCATGAATTAGTCTGACCTGAAGTCATTTTGTTCATCAGAATCATTCTTAAACATGGCAGACCAAGAGGTTTTCGATCACTGCTGCAGTTGTGCCTGGGAGCAGATGGAGGTTAAGCTTTAATTGAATCTTGAAAACACAGCTGAGGGAGTTTACCACACAGCCTTTGCCACATGATATTGACTGAATGCTTGTATTTTGGAACCTTATACTCCCAAAGTGCTGCAAAATCTAATTTTCTCTTTTAGGTCTTTAATTATGTTTATGTTTATAGCTATGGTAAGTACTGCCCACTCAAAACCTGATCTTTTGTCCCCTTCACTGAAGGAATTTTGTGGTTTAGTTACAGTGTGAAAACAATTTGCTGGCATAGTTTGGATCCATCTGTCCTTCTAGAGGGAGCTGTATGACTTATCAATACAAAGTTAGTCAGAGATCTATGAAAACATTAATCATACTACTGCATATCTGTCACAAGGATGGGATTTAGTGAAAAAAGAATAAAATGATTAAGGAGGCTTCACAATGTTTTGGTTGTTGATAATTTAAAAGCTGTTAAATTTAAATTTACTCATTAAAAGCTGTTGTTAAATAAGATATTCCCTATTTCCACAAGCTGATCATTTATCAGAACTTAGAAAACTTTTTCTGGGAAATTGTCAGTTCACCAGTTCAGGGATAAAGTAATATTTTGGACTCCTTTCTATTACTGTCTTCAGCAGGATGTGTTTTTGATGCAGAGTTTGTCAAAGTGATCACTTTATCCTGTAATGTGGTCTCATACCAGATAGCGACGTCCATACTCAGCATTTAGGCTGCTGTGTTCTGGTGACGTGGAGGTTCAACACCTAATTAACTCACTTGAGGTTGTAGTTTCTTGTTGTTGCCGTTTTTGTCAAACCTGCCCTCTCTACCCTCTCATCAGCAGATGTGAGGGTAGAGAGGAAAGAGGGCCAGGGACGGCCGTGGCTCAGGTGGTAGCACAGGATGGCCAATGACGGAAGGATTGGCGGTTGGAATCCCGATCCTCCTGCTTGCCTCCAGTTGGGGCACCACTGGTGTATGAATGCGTGTGAATGTTCAGGTGGTGGTCGGAGGGGCCGTAGGCACGAAATGGCTGCCACGATTCCATCAGTCCGCACCAGGACTACATACGTACATGACCATCACCAAGTATGAATGAGGAGTGAAAGAATAATGGATCCTACTGTGAGCACTTTGAGTGACTTGAAAAGCGTGATATGAATCTCATCCGTTACTATTGTCATCACATATGGACTCAGCCAGGACTTGGACAGGGATTGAGATCCATCTGGTCTTGAGGGACTCGATACAAATCTTACATTAGCAGTTTTAACATTTTCTTAACTCAGGAATAGGTGTGCACAAAGAAATGATAGTAAAAATGATTTTTAAAAAGTGCAGGTGGGTGATGGAAGGGATTTTTGCTAAGGGGAATATGACAAGCCTCAAGCCAAGTCTTCTGTATTGGCTAAAGAATACTGGAGGACTTTCACATAGGTGACTAAAATTCATGTCCTACAAAGCATTTTTCTTTGACTTTTCTTTAAGTCTGTTATGCTGTGACTTATTTGCGGTGAGATTAACATAATAAAAATAGTTTCTCAAGATGTAAACTTATGAAGGAGACGTGACACTTTACAGCATCCCACACTGAACAGGAAGAACTCCGGCTATACAAGGCTCCAAACACACTTTTTAGAATCTATGTTCTCTATGTAGTTTTAAATGATACGTTTTATGACATGGGATTGAAGTTTTCATGTTTTGATACATAAAGTGAACTCTGCAGACTGCAGCTTTTTAAACCCATGGGACCTTGGTCCACTTTCTTTAATCCAGACTGGATCCACAATCTTCTCCTGCCTTTATCACAGAGCTTTGGTCCCTTGGAATTCTGAACAATTGCAATCAATCCTTTTAGATGATTCTTTAAAAGTTCATTTTCATCTCTTTTTTTTAGAGCTTGGCTTTGCCAAACAATCCAGGATTAGCAACTCTTTCTGCCCCTTGGTTGTTCATGCACCTCTGGGATGAGGCTTCACAGAAACCAGTATATAGATTACATGCACTTTCTCGTCTATTTAATACGGTCCATCTGATGAGTTCATGACATTCTGAGGAAAAACGTTTTATATGAAATTTTTCTTAGTACATTAAATTGAATGAGATTTTTTTAAAAGAAATGATGATGCTGTTATATTTTCCCATTTTGTCATCTTTCTTGGCACTGCCAACTGAGCCATTTGCTGCAGTGTTAATCATGCATTTGATTACATGCATACACTTTTCCCCAGAGAACTTATGATTTTATCGGGTCATCACTCCTGCAGAGTAGAAGCCGTTGCTGACAAGCTGTGTGATGCTCATCTTTCAGTTGTCATGTGGTTTTCCCGTGGCACTCAGTTGTATAATGTACAAATCTTTTTCCTCTCTTCAGTTATCTATAGGATTGCTTGGGATTTGTGGGAACAAAGCATTCTTGGAGCAAATTCCATCACTTTATGGAAATGGCCATTCCCTCAATCCATTCATCTAGGGATTTAAGTAGCACGCTTTCGCCTTCATCCTGTCATTACAATCCTTTTGTTAACCAGTCATTGCAGCTGCCTTTTGGATCGGTAGCGTCTCTGTTCTCTGCATTTCAACTCATCGTTTTTATCAGAAAGATGCTTTAGAAATGGATCATAACTACATGTAGGACATGCACAGGAGAAGATGGCAGATGAATTAATTATTAGCACCATAAAGACGACTGTAGGAATCCATTTCATCCCTCCATTAAACCCGGCATTTCAGAATCAGTCACCAGAGAACACTTTTTTTTTTTTTTCACAGACAAGTAGGCTAATTTAGACATTAAAAGTGCTGTACCTTCCCTTAGATGTCCTAAATATCCAAAATAGCAGCACTGGTCTCTTTTATAGTCTATCTTCTGTTTTCTGTGCAATTTAAAGAACTAAGAGAACTGCAGAAAGAAAAAAAAGAAAAAGGAAACATAGCCCTGAGACCCAAAAGTCAGCTGTAACTGAGCTGTCAAAGACTGTAGAATGATTTTTTGACATGTTGTTGTAACGAACTACTAAATTAAGCGCTGTCAATACTGTGACTACTGCAGTAGCACCCTCAGGTTGCCTGGTGTCAGTGTTAAAACATTTCCTGTTATCGTAAATAATGTCCTTTCTTTTGACTCCAGCAGGGAATTGGTTTTATAAAACATGTGAGTTAACCCCTGAGCCATACACACACACACACACACACATATATATGTATATATATATATATATATACATATATATGTATATTTCTTCTTCTTCTGGTCGCTAACCAAATGCTATGATCATCGGACTGGAGCAAAGATGACCAGTAAATTAAGAACTTTGCCTTTCATCTAAGGCCTTTCTTTACAATAATGGACAAGTACAAAGCCCTCATTCCAACTGATGATGCCCCAATCCATCCAGCCTTCCATCTATCCAAGATCCTGACCTTAAACTCTTCCATTTGAGAGAAAGGCCCATCCCTGAGGTGGAAGGGGCCACTACACCCTTTTTCCCTGTTTAGAACTGTGTAATTTTAGCAATATGAATTCAATTGTTTTGGGTTTACATTAGTATTTAAGAAAAACAAATAAACAAACAAAAAAAAAAGAACTATACATTCAGACCAACTGTGTATTATTGGAAAAGTCTGATATTCACTGAGGTACTGTAGATGGACTATATACATGAATGCATTATTCATGAAAAAGTCAAATATAACACCGATAAAAAAACTTCAACATTGTAAAAAAAATGTAAAAAAGTAATTAAAAGGAGCTGAAAGTGGAAAATTATGTTGACAAAATAGCAATGGAATGTGTTTCATTATAAACAGGCCACTTTCATAATTACTATAGGAAAATAAAATATCAGGATTAGTTGTTTAAGGTAACTTGGGTATTCTGTATTGTATTATTTAAGTATTCTGCAAACAGCTGCAGATATTGACTATTTTTTGTTTTGGAGTTATTCAATGATTTATTTCTAAAGAAAATATTTTCCAAACTTTTTAATTAAGTCATCTACAGTAACTACAAAATTATGAAAATCACTGGTGTTACCATTTAAGGGTAAACCTCTTAAAGTTGTACTTCCATGGTCATTTCATTAATATTTCTGTGTTCTCCATTATTATTGAATGCATTCTGCATCGTTTCTGTTTAAAAAAACCTTCTGGTTGCTTTGTATCGAGCTGTATTTGTATACTAGAAGAGAGGCTTGTGGTCCAACGGCAGGCTTTTCCGGGTCCTTCTCATGAATTTCCGTCTGATTGGCTGCCTCTCATCGTGTATGAAGGAAGCTCCGCCCTCCGCTCTTATTTCGTTACAGACAGGAAATAGAGCCGACAAACAAGTTTGTTCCGCCATGCTAACAAACAGTTAGCTAATTAGCTTCTCAACTCCGAAGCTACAGTCGTGCTGTCTCCACTTCTAGTGTGTAGTGGAGGGTTACCTGCCTTCCAATGGACAGATAGAAACCCCACGTGGGATACACTATTTGTAATGTGACGTAGAACTGCGAGGCTGTTCCCGATTCGCTCTTTTCTTCGTATTGTTTCTCTAAAGAGAAAGCACAGCCGACTGGGGGCAACGCAACGCTAGCAAGTTAAATGTTACAGACGGAGTGTTGCCCCACTTCTGTATGTAAACACTATCCAAACTGAGAGCCCCTCCCAACGGGCTAATGGTCACGTCACTCTTCAGCCCCAAGCCTCTCCTTCAAAGCTAGAAAGTGCGTGAGAGCCAAACTAATATTAACCCATGGTTTTTGAGTGTGCACTATCTGAAGCTCTTTTCGCCGCAAAATACTTCCTTTTCTCTGCTGCATCCACCATTTTTGTCGGGAATTCGAGTGATTCTGGTGTCAGCTCCAGTGACGTTTAAAAAAGAAAAAAAAAAGTTTGCTCCAATTGATGAGTTTATCCCAACAAAACGCTACGCCATTTGCTCTTTCATTGGCTGGAGACAACACAAATCTCCACTCACAAACATCCCGAATACACCAAAACAAAGGGAAAATGCAAAATACAGTCAGGGGAGGGGAAGTTGCAAAAACTCACGCCACACAAAAGCAGAGGCCCAAAGGTGCGGATTAAGCCGGATTTCACTCACACAAGTCTAGTGTTTATTTTCAGGGGGAAAACTCCGGACTTTACCTTTAAGGAGAAGAGGTCTTCTCAGATTGCATCAGTCAACAAAACAGTTTTGAAGGTAGAGTGAGATGCCCTTGCAACTGGTAACTATTGTCATTGTCATAAAATCACAAAACAGTCTGTCTCAAGACCACAATATACACCATAAATGATAAATAGTCATGCCAGATGATGTTCCTGTGAGGTAAAGGAGCATTAGACTGTATGACAGACTTTAAATAGCTGGGTGCAGGCCCAGGAGTTACTCTGCAGGCAAGCATTCATGACATGAATTTGATTCGGGCAGCTGTGGGCAGCCAGTGAAGTTCAATTAGTAGTGGATTGACATGTGCCCTTTTTAGCTGATCAAATACAAGATGAGTCGCCATGTTGTGGACCGTCTGGGTTTTTAATGTGGATGCTTGGAGGCCTCCTAGAAGACCATTGCAGTAGTCGAAGAAATATCCATGGTTTGTATCAGGAGTTGGCTGGCATACAGACTAAGATATAACCTGATTTTTTTTTATGCTGTAAAGTGGAAAGCACACTGCTTCAACCTGGTAAGAAAAGAGTAATGATCATCAAACATGACACCCAGCTTTCTTGAAACTTTAGCCAGGAAGGTAGATTTTTCAGTTGCAGTGAGAAATAGATTTTTATTTCCAAGTTTTTTTCTTTGCATTTGGTATTTTCTTTTGTTTAGGTCACTGAAAACTTCAAGTATGAACTTCTCAAAGGACTTCAGAGAATTAGATGGCAAACGTTGCAACTTTATCAGTGAAAATACAGTTTATAGTAAGCTTAAAAGTTACTAACGTAGCTGGGTTCATGTAAAAATAAGTATTTTATTGGTTAAAACAGTACAGTACAGTACAGCATTCAGAAAATACAGCTACAGCATTCAGAAAAAAAGACAAACTGTTACTCAGTTAACTGTGTTGAACAATGCTGAGCCCTACATGTGGACAAAACATCTACAGTTTGTGGACTGGATACAGTTCTTGCATGCTGTACAGTCACTGAATTTACTAGATAAAAGGGCTCCCAACATCACCCACATTAATCCCCTATGGGACAATATTTGTGTTTATGTGTGTGCTGGTGGGTGTGCGTGTGTGTTTGTGTGTGTGTGCATGTAAATGTGCGTATTTTGATTTATCTTTTCAGGCTTACATGACTCACACAAAAGCATGGCTGCACGCATTTGGTCTTCTCTGAACAAGCAAATGGTGAACAGGCACTGCGTCAGTTTTTAATAAATAATTATATCTGATCAGCATTTATTTATTTATTTACAGAGAAATGTTAATTTAAGTAACTTGCAACCAATAGTGTCACATAATCTAGTTGATTCAATAGGATGAAGTTTTCCTGTAAATGGGCTATATGCACGGTTCCACTACTTCCTGAACTTCAGACAGCACCTTTGCTTCCTGTCTTTCATTATTGGACAAACTGATTAATCCAGGTGTGTCTGATCTCAATAACTGGCCAGACACACCTGGATTAATAGCCCATTATGGTTGAATTGAAGATGAGAGTACCATGAAATAATAATGATTAATTCAAGTAGAACTATCATTTGACCTTTTTCAGTAGAGTAAAAAAAAAGTAAAACTGTATGATTTGAACAACTTCTAACTGCAGGAAAATACAAGGAGAAAAGCTACACGTTAAAGAAATGGCATTAATGTGAACAGAATAAATATATATCAGAGATGTCATATAAAATAAAACATATTAACTTTGAATCTTACTGTAGGCAGTCACAGAACTAAAGATTTATTGAGTTGGACTGATTTACTACTTTTCAGTGGAGTCCATAATTCTGCCCGTCCTTTCTGTTTCAGTCATTGAAATGGCTGTTTATGTAATGGAGGAAATGCTTGGCCTAAGGCATGACTACTGGTACACAACCAACTGTGTGTCATATTTAGATAAGAAGAAAACAAAAACAGTTAACTTAAACGACAAAGCTGGTGTGGATTTGCCCTCCAACCACAGCAACCACCTCAAGCTTGTCAACTTCTTGCCATGTATCAGCTGGAAACACACTTTCTGTCTTATTGGTCCTTTTTACTCTCTGCTGCACCAGGAGGATGCCTGGGGTGGATGGGGGGTTTGCTTTGTTAATGATTGTGTGTTTATGTATACATCTGTGTATCCATTATTCCTATCAATAAGGCTGTAATCAGAGAAAAGGTGATATTTCACAATAAGCCCTTAGTGGAAATCAGTAACAGGCGAAAGAGCAGAGGATCAAAGGATGCAATGAGTGCTTTTCATTGTGGTTGCTATGCAACACAAAATTTGCCATTGACATGCGAGATCTGTTTAAATTATGAGTTATCTACACAGAAGATGAGTTACTATTTGTAAATGGTTAAATGAAGCTTTCTAGTGTGAAATCTATATTTAATCAGCACCTGTTTCTTAAGAAACTTTTTTCAGTTCTTGTATTGCACAAAAACAACAAACCTCTCAAGTACCAGTATCAGGATAGTGGATGTGCAGCTTTCCACTTTTCTGGATTGGAACCCACCTTTTTATATTGACAGGTTTGAGAACTGTATATTACATGGTATTCTGTAGATTGAAGTTCAGTTTGACTTCTTGTTGATGTGTCTCATTGTCTCACGCAGTCCCAGCGCCAGGACATCCGAACAGGCCCTGCTCTCTAGTAAATCTGCTGGAGATGGATAGAATACAGAACCTACTTTCCCAATTGGGATAAATAAAGGAAATTATTGTTTTGTCTCTTTGCAGACTGAACGGCAGCAATATCTCCTGCTTGCATATTACTATTACTATTTTTCTTTCTCGGCATTGTATTAACACACATGTGAATGCTCCAGACCATCAAACTCCAAAAACTTCTCTTATTGTACATTCAGACCAAAAGCGACAAAAGTGGCAAAGAGGCCCGAGGCTGGACGACAAACAGGACAGCTTCCAAAGCGGCAAGACATTTTTGCCGCTTTGGTTGCTCTTCATGTGACTGACGTCAAAGTTAAATCGCACCAGTCATTTAAAGGAGCCACAAAGCGGGCTTGTTGACAGTGTCCTTGCTTTTGCTCACCTTAGTTAAAGCATGCAGAGCTACAGGACATTTTGTGTGGTCATTAAATACAGGAAAAAAATTGCAGAGCATGAACATAAATTAAAATCACTATGTAATGACAATAAACTCAGAATAAAGCTTCAAACTTTTCAAGAGAGAAAAGACGGAGTCAACACTGCAAGAGTGGCTGTTTCTGTGATCTTTGTTTATTGAAGAAACAGAAGAATCTCCACGCATGATCACCCAGCCCGTTTAGCCCGGTAGAATCAATCCAGCCACAGTTCGTCTGCTAGTTTGGTGAAGCGGCTTCATTTAATGAAGAGCATATTCACATTATTCTCCAAACTGCCGAACACTGGCATACAAAACTCGCTGCACACACAAACTCAACACAAATTCACAAGCTGTGCGACTGTAATGAGCAGAACGTGTGTCTGCATCCTGGTCATTTTCTCACAATTATGCAGAAAAGGGTTTGATACATGTTGATGCTGATTTCACATATTTTTAGTTCATATGTTTATCACAGAAATGCATAAAACACTTGGCAGGGAGGGAACAAAGTCCTGTATGACACCAAACAAAAGACGAGCAGAAAACACCAAAGCGCGCATGCGTGTGCATGCGTGTGTGTGTGTTCTACAGGCCTAAAGAAAAATACACAGGAGCCAGAAAACTTTTAGGGAGAGCGGGGAAAGGGGTAAGTTGGTCAGTAAATGAAATTAATTCCTGTTTATAGTTGTTATCGTTGTATCATTAACATGGTCTGCCATGACTATAAATATGCGCGTTTAACCCTTAAAATCATACAAACTCATCATTGATGTGGATGACATCGCTGTGATGTGTGCTGCCTATCTGTACACCTGAAGAAGACGCCGTTCTTGGGTTTGACTCTCCGGGTTTGGGTGCAGGAGGTTTTCTCGGCGGGTGTTGGAGCAGCGGCTGGACAGAGACCGTTTTAGCGGGACTTCAGGTTGGACGTCCAGGAGGTTTTTTTTATTTTCTTTTTAACTTTGGTTGCCGCTCAGGATGCCTGGCTCTCATTGAAAATGTATTAACTTCCGGCGTCCTTGTTGCTTTTGTTGCTTTTTGTCTGAATGTACGGTTAGACATATGCCACCCCTGGATGAAACTGAGCCTTCCTCTACAGTCCCCTGAGTTGGACAAGTGGGCAGAAGCGTTTTCTAATCAACCCAGTCATTTTCTGAATCTGGCAGCACTGACTTTAGCTTAGCTTAGCTTAGCATAGTTGTTGTAATCTGGTGTTTCCAACTAGCACCACTTGGCCAAAGTGAAATAATAAACTTGAGATTTCTTCCGATTTTTTTCCCTTACAAATCACACGATCGCAAAGGATTGACTGCCGGCATTCAATAGAGGAACTATATACAAGTACAGGCGAAACAGGCAAAGCATCGTGGATACTAGCAAAGGCAGCACACAACATCTCCAACCTCTGTAAACAGGGTTGCTACTTTTACCTGGGATTCGCCTGTACTTCCGCGGCATATAGTTCCCCTATAAAATGCCGCCAGTCAGTCCTTTGATTTAAAATCGGCTTGTCATTTGTACTCAATCAGAATGTGCGGGTCATGAAACATAATTGGAAGAAATCTCGAGTTTATTATTTCACTTTGGCCAAGTGGTGCTAGTTGGAAACACCAGATTACAACAACTATGCTAAGCTAAGCTAAACTAAAGTCAGTGCTGCCAGATTTGGAAAATGACTGGGTTGGCTAGAAAACGCTTCTGCCCACTTGTTCGCCTCAGGGGACTGCAGAGGGACGCTCAGTTTCACCCAGGGGTGGCATATGCCTTTAACAGAAGTGTCTGTATACTTGCTGATGAGCAGTTAATCAAATGACAATTAGTTTTGCATATGTTCTTAGCTTGATGGAGAGCTGTTTCATAATTTAGCCAAACCATGAAGTGAATTTGTGATTGGACTTTTAAGTTTTAACCCAAGAGGAAGTAGAGCAGGACATAACATGACATGGCTACATTCACACTGATCACCACATGTGTATGAGAGAGAAAAAAAGGAAGAAGAAGCCTGAACCCATCTCAGAAATAGGTTTAACCTTTTCAGGGCATTTTATGATGAGCCACCTGGTCTCAGTGTCACATCAGTCAGATGGAATAATTTCCCTGTTAACCAGTCCCAATAAGCCACCTGAACACCACCAGACACATGGCAGGAATTACAGCTTAAAATGAAGGAGGACATTTAAATTAGGAAGAAAAGTTGGTATCATACAGCCTGACCCAAAACTCTACAATCAAACACTAACTGGTAGACATTTCATTTTCAACAACCACAGCAGTGTTTGCTCAAGTTCCAGTTATTGCCCGAGTTCAGCTGTCAGTTTTCTTCCTTTCTTGTCTGTAACTGCAAATGAGTCAAATTAGGACTGTGAACAAAGTTTAAATATTGTGCGCCTCAAATTTTCTTTCTCTTTCTTTCTTTCTTTCTTTCTTTCTTTCTTTCTTTCTTTCTTTCTTTCTTTCTTTCTTTCTTTCTTTCTTTCTTTCTTTCTTTCTTTCTTTCTTTCTTTCTTTCTTTCTTTCTTTCTTTCTTTCTTTTTTTTTTAATAAAGATAAACCAAAGTGAAAGGAATCAGTCATTAAACTGAGGTGGATCGATTTAGCCAATCTCTAGAGAAGGGCTCGATCAGAAATACTGTTTTTGTGACAGTGCTCTAAATCTGGACCAGTGTTGGAGGCAGTTTGCCTTGGTTTTGCACCAAACTACAGGCCTTGCAGGTGAGCATTAGTTTTCTAAATCTGAAAGTGTGTATTTAACTGCTCAGTCCCAGTTAGGGCTGCACAATTAATCATGAAAAAATCGTGATCTCAATTCACACATACATGTGATCTCATTTCTACCCACAAAAATTCTGAAGCATTTTTAATCACAAGCTAATCATGAGCTAATCACAAGCTGCATCACAAATAAAAGTTTCCATTCTTCACGGATTTTTTTCAAGTGCCCTCAAACGCAGCACTGCCTAACCACCCCACCCCCTAACCAATGGTAAAACGTCAACAGTGGAGCAAGTCCACCTGCAGTTAGCTGGTTTTCCAAAAAAAGTGAGCGAGACGAGAGTTGAAAAAAAATGATGATTCACATTTTTCCCAGAATCGTGCAGCCTTAGTCCCAGTCCAACAAACTTAATCCATTGCTGTTTTTTTATGTGCCCTTCAGAGGCAGCACATATACATACTGTAGATATTTAGACATTGGTTATGTTCAAGTGAGGGAGCCAATGTATACCCAATTTGGACATTGTCAACAGAATCAACATTATCAGTGGTTATCTGCCCATTTGTATGGGACAGTAGCCCCCTCCTCTGCCTCCTAGTAGGTCAAGTAGGTCATCATTATCTATTCACATCACTGATCAGCAGCACTGATCTGGTCCGACAGCAGTCCAGTCTGCCGGCAGACCTCAACCTCCTAGGAGCCAGAAAAGTCCCCTACTGTTACTGATAGCCAATAAAAATGTTGATTCAATCAAGTGATGGTGTCTGAATCAGATGCAGCCAGTGTGGAAAAAAGATGTTTGTTTCCAGTTAATAGTATAAAATCTAAGGCAAGTACAAACAAAAGGGGGATGTTGTGAAAGGCATACAGTCGAGGAAGACATTAAGTAAAACATCAGATCAGACAATAACCTGAAAAGAGAAAGTATGCATTGAAAGAAAAGTGTACACACATACAAACTGTATCATTTGAGGTCTGTTTTGCAAAGTGGGTATGTTTAGCTTTGAGTTTTTGGCGACATATTTGTTTCTTCTTCCCTTTGCCCTTCTTTTCCTCCTTCTAGCGACAGATTTTTTTTTTTATTAACTACATAAGACTGCTGGGTAAAACTGGCCTTAGAACGTGACTCCATACTTTTCACCAGGTGTTGTAAAAGGTGCTACTAAAGTAAATGGCAAAACATAAATCATTAAAAGCCATGGTTTGTAGCTTACATAAGTGTCCCATTTCAGTGGTTTTTTACCTGATTTGCCAGGAGCACTTGACCCTTTTAAAAAACATACATTTTCAAATCCTTGTAGTTAAAAATACAACACGTCTGACAAATCATAAAATCAAATCAGTCATGGACCTCTCTTTTAAACAGGCTGTCTTCCTGTTCTCTGTTTCCAGCTCGTACATTTAAAAGTTGAGCTATTTATACTCAGAATTAACAATAAAGCATGGTGTGCTTTGCAATAACAGCTGTCAGCAGTCGTGTGAGAAGTATGTAGTGGTACTGCACCTTACCACCGGGGAACAAAACTAAACAAAAAACATCTCTTTGATCAAAAGTGGCTGAACACTTCATGCTCTGTTTCAAATCATCTCTGAGTTGAAGTCAACCATTTAGAACTTGATGTTAACAAATTAGAAAATATGCTATTATCTTTTAATTAATTAGAGGAAGCCGCCTCACCTATAGCTCCTTCCAGGTGAATTGAAATCAGTGAAACTCATTCAAATACTGTATATGCCATTTTTTTCTTTCTATAAATTGACTGCCAATCTGGACCCACATTGAACATTTTTTTGTCCATCAATTTACACTGTTAAAATTTCTTGCTAAGGAGTTCGGGTAGGGCTGCGTGGTGGTTGGCACCGCAGCCTCACAATAAGAAGGTCGCTAGTTTGAGTCCCGGCTCCGGAGGGGGGTTCGAACAATTCCAACAGCAGCCTTGCACTTTGCATGTTCTCCCCGTGTACGCGAGGGTTCTCTCCGGGTACTCCGGCTTCCTCCCACCATCCAAAGACATGGATGTTAGTTTAATTGGTCACTCTAACTTGTCCCTAGGTATGAATGTGAGTGTGAGTGATTGCATGTATGGTGACCTGTCCAGGGTGTACCCTGGCTCTCGCCTGGTAATAGCTGGGATAGGCTCCAGCAACCCCCCCAACCCTGAACTGGATAAGCAGTACAGAAAATGACTGACTGACTGAGTTCGGGTAAAAGAGAGGGTGGAGTGTTACCCTTTTGCTTTACATAGCATGAAAGGCCACAAAAATAAAACAAAAATATGCATTTAGGATATGTATTCATATTTATCATATGTTTAATATGTTTAGGGGGTTGGTAGACTTGTAGTTTGAGAGGTCGACCTGGGGCTTCTTCTTCCTCTTCTTCAACAACTTCATTGTACAGGGATGCCGGTTACAATGACAATAAAATCTTCTTCTTCTTCTTCTCATTATTATTTTTATTGAGACCAGGCTGTGTCAGCTACTGCAGAACTGTCGTTATACTGCATTGTTTTTTCTTCTAACCAAAGTTACGTTACATCCAAAATACTGCTCCATCCTCTCCTGCCTTGGCTCATATTCCTGTGGGCAACACTTTACTGGAGGTAACGGTTTGAATCAATGAAGCTTAGAACCTCTTTAGTTCATCAGCAGTAATATTATGGGAATCTAAATGGGAAAGCCTCAAAAAGGGTATCTTATCTGTCCAGTCTCCTCTGACCTTCCTCACATCCACCTCACTATTATTCTGTGATTGGCTGCAGCCTGTGACAGCCCTGAAGTGTGAAACTTAGAGGAGAGACTTTATGAGAATTGGCAGAGAAAATGGGAGGGCAAGGTTGTAAAGGTGGACTCAATCTATAATGTATTGCTTGCTGTAAAATTACACTCAAAGCAGTATGTTCAATTAAAGATGATTGTAAAATACAGTAAGATAATAAATCTTTGTTTTCTTTAATTTAGTAACAATAATTTTTTGTCATCAGACCAGCTTTGAACTGTGACTGCTGTATTCTAGACTTGCTGGCAGGTTAATGTCTGCAGAGGTATGAAAGTGAACGGATAAAGCCATGTTTTCAGACTGTCTTTAAGTGTGTTCCTGCTGTGAAAGTCCTTCTTACTCTGAAAAAAGGATGTACAAGTGGAGTGCTGTTGTAGAAGAAACACAGAAATTTACCTGCCAAGCAGATTTGACTGAACGAAGATCTAGTCTCTGCTTAAGTGGCTTCACGTAGTGCTGATGAAAAATGTTCATGCCCACATTTTAATAATTGCAAGGGAATTATTTTATTCAGAAATGAAATCTTTACTTTGTTGCATTATTCATGACCGCACAGTGTTGTTTTGTCCAAGTAACTCCCAAAACAAATCATACTTTTTTATATTTTGTGCGGATTAATGAAAAAGAAATGCAAAGGTAGGAGATTTTATTACCTTCTGTAAAAACAAATAAACAAACAAACAAAATGAAATTTGCTGGGGTACATTGTTATATTAAAGGATAAATAAGTCATCCAGTCATTATAAAAGTAGTAGAACATTTAAGACCTATAATGTTAAACTCAATTTTAAAAAAAGAAAATAGCAAAACAACATTCATAGTTATATAGTAATGTTTTTAAATTAAATCTATAAGATTGATGCCCACAAATTATACTAAGCTTAGACCTGTACTAATGATGTGTAAAGTAATTGCCTATTTCATTTCAAGTTATTATAAAATCCATTTGAATTCAAATACATCAACTTATAATGTAACATTTGATGTGAGATTAATGCTGGAAAATGATAAGAATTCATAGCAAAATCACGCCTAGATGAATGTGCATTTTTTGACAGAGCTAATCTTGGCTGACTCGTGTCTCACCATCATATTGAGCTCTTTAGCTTGCCTCAGTTTAACTCAATCCATGCCTCTCTTCTTCGTCCAAATCAGGATTATCTGGCTGCAGCATCTGACCAGACAACATGTGTAAACCTAAACCTCAGGCTTCAAATATTCTCTTAACTAGCCCCTGTGGTGATTTTACAGATGCTGAGTTTTCCTGTGTTTTCTCTGCAGCCTGTGCATTCATAAAATTGTGATTGCATCAGCTGTCCTCGCTTGTACAAAATTAAAGCGTCGTGTTAAGATCTCACCAGCTCTGGCTGTCAGTACAAAGACAGTCACAGCAAAACGTCTCCCTCATGTGAGCCTCTGCCAGATAAGCAAGAGTTGATCTCTTTGCATGAAACCAAGCATTTTACTAATTTGAGTGGCTGCACTGGAACCGAGTTCAAAGCAAAGCTGTGATTTGCGGCTGCTCTCTCAGGAGAGAGGAGGCGAGCTCTGTTGGCAGTAAGTAGAGCCACTGATTGTTCCACTCTCCCTAGGCCCCTCAGATGGAGATGGAGAGTATTATTGGACAACAGTCGTCTGGAAGTACATGAAGATTACTGAGCTGGGCACATTAAGAGAGACCACACAAACAGCATTACTCACCTCCTAGGTAGCTTGATAACAGCAAGTGGGATAGAAGAGAGAATAAACAGACTCCATTTGCTCTCCAAATTGGTGTTATAAATTGCAGTGTTTATAGTTTCTAAAATTCTCACTGAATGTTCAGAGAGAAAAAAAATAGCATAGGCAGGATCTGCACGTGCCACAATGTATCTGTTATTTAGGCCAGGCAATATGAGGATCTGAAGGCAGACAAGGACAGGCGGGCAGCTGTTAAACAAGGGAGTTTAACTCAAGTTATAGGAGTAAACAGAAGATGCTACTGATGTGGGATGACTGAGGTCCCAATCAAACAAAATCACAACATGACTTGATAAATATAACAAGTCTGGTCAAACAGGAGAGGATCACAGAAACCTGATGACAGGTGAGGTAAACAGAGGGACTGGCAAAGAAAATGGGAAGACTTGAAGATTATATACCTGTGCGTGTGCGTGTGTGTGTGTGTGACAGTTTATATAAGCAATTGGTGAAAGTTCTATCGTGGGCTGTCCTCTGATTGCAGTTATGTACTGTCTTAATGTAATGACAATTTAAAAAAAAAATTATGATCTTGAATTAAAGCGTGAAACTTGAATGAGTGAATCGAGTGAACACTGATATTTGGTTGGCTTTTACTTCATCAGCAAGCAAAGAGTTTTTTCCTTCCTCTCTTCTCTATTGATTCAGGGAGAAACAAAACAAACTTATGAATGTGTTTTTATCATATATAGAAAAAGGGCATTTCAATGCAAATGACCATGAAGGGGCATCGTATACTGGTTTGAAACTTTGGATTTATCGACAGCCAATGCTAATATACAGTACATACGACTAGCCCAGGGGTCGGCAACCCGTGGCTCCGGAGCCGCATGCGGCTCTTTAGTCCCTCTGTTGCGGCTCCCTGCATTGGAAAATGAATTAATGACTATTCTACTAAAGTGTATTGTATTTTGGTTGGTTCACTTTAATAATGTGATTCTAAAAGACCAAGACAAATGTCCCCTTGAGAGACAATAAAGTTTCTTATCTTATTCTAAATTTGAGGATTATGATGATGAGGGATTCATGTACAGTTGCGCACTTTTCCCGAGTTCTCCGAGCACTGCAAATGCAGCACGTGAAATAAAATCCAACTCAACTATTGAAATAAAGATATAATTTATATTTTACCATTTTGCAAAGCAGCCCATTGAGTGTCAGGTGTAACAAGCAGGTAACTGCAGTGAAGCGGCGAGTAACTGTCCAGCATGCTGTGATGCGTCTCACAAACCTTTACGCAGCCAATCAGTGTTAATAACTGCACTTCATGCTCACGTGCCGCTATTGTGCAGCATAGCATGATACAGCCCTATTGAATCAGCAATCACGGAATTAAACATTAAAAATGGAATTAATTACAAACAAAGAATATCACTGAGTGTGGACGTGCCGCGGAGCGCTGAACTTTCCTCCTGGCGCACTATCCCACAAACGCCTCACAGCGGAGCGTCTCTGTTGCGCTGTTGCTGCAGTTCTGGCATTTAAAGTGAATAATAAACGAGCAAAAGCTTATTTGTCCACTCCGACCCTGTCATGCTGCGCTTTGATCACTTCTCCAGCAGGTAGGCCGATGATAGAGAAGAAAAGTGTCTGATGCACTGAGCATGTTCAGCGCTGCGTGGGCAGATTCGTTTGTTTTCACTGCTGACCAGATTATTTTGCGTAGCTATGTTCATATTTTGTGAAACAGTAATTTCATTTTTCGGGTAGCTTACTGCACACGCCAGTAAAAGGATGACGGCACAGACAGGACAGCGTGTTTGGTTTGCTGCTGGTAGATTATTAAAGCTGCGTCTTTTTCCATCCTACATAAATACAACTAAAATAGATTTTTTAAAAAAAAGTGACCTTCAACCCGACGTCTTTTCTTTTTTTTTAGTTTAAAATGTTTTTTTTGCTGGATGCAGAAATGTGATTTCGTTTTCTCGTTTTTATGTTAAATGCAACACATTTAACGTTAAAGTTTTATTTAATTATCAATGTTAAAAGTCAGTTGATGCTTCAGTGTTTTCTTTATTGTAGGAAACGGGTCTAAAAGGCTGTTTGGCTGAAACAGGTTGCCGACCGGCTTATTTAAGACTTTTACATTTTTGCGGCTCCAGACAGATTTGTTTTTTCGGTTTTTTGGTCCAATATGACTCTTTGAACATTTTGGGTTGCCGACCCCTGGACTAGCCTATGCATGTTTGATTAAAAAAAGATTTTTTTGTAATGTATATTTTGAAGTTTATATGGACTGACCCTAGAACATTTATATGAAAGTTTGATGAATGGAGACCTCGGTTTCAAATTATCCGTTGTGTCTGACTTAAACTTCATTGCACAAATTAACATAACAATAAAATTAAAAAAACAAACAAAAAAAAACAAACAAAAAAAACATTACCACAGCTCTGTACCTCCCGACACCAGTACCGGCTTCACGTCCTCTCTCCTCAGTCACACGGTGTAAAGGCTGGAAAGCATCGGCAGCAGGATCTGGATGCTGGACTGGCCTTCCAGCTTCGCTTTCTATCATATTAATCTTCTAAAATGTGTTACAGCTTGTTAATTATAGTGCAGCTGGTTATTCCTGTTGATTTAATGTGGAGTCAGAGCGAAACCAACCCGGTGACGTCAGAGCTTAGAGAACTGCAACATGGCGGTACTCTTGTCCTAAAACATAAAACTTTGCTACGTTTTTCTCTTATATTCTTATATTTTTCACGTTTGGTATACAGTTATTGATAAGACCATGACTCAGTCTAGTAAATAAAGTTAAGTTGGTGGAGCGTTTCATTTTCACTTTACTGCTGCTTGATCAGGTTGAGATAAGCAATTGATTCTGCATTTGCAGCTATTATAAGTCTAAGGCTCTTCGTTCTTTTTCTAGTATGTTTTAGGGCATTGACCATCTGTACTGTAAAAGAACTACTGAACGTGATTAATCTGCATCTCTACAGCTTACACTTAGGTCCAAATACTTCAGATGTCAAATCAATGTGAATTTTACTGGCCCAGTGCCTGGTGAATTTTATTCAGATCAAAACTATCAAACTGTCTCCATCTGTTTCACAGATGATGCCCTCTGCATCAGATCATGAATTGTAGTAATGCTTGAACATAGTTTCATCTGTCCAGAGAATGTTTTTCTAGAATTGCCCAGATTTTTTTTTTTTTTTTTTTTTTTTTTACTTGTGTTTTTCTTAAACTGTCATTTATGGCTACAAAAGTTGTTGCGGCTTATACTGTAAATGGCTTGCTCCTTGTGGTGAACCCATCTGTTTTGCTCCGCTGCTTTGCTGTTCTCTCTTCTCTTTCTCGTGGTATTTTTGTCAAGTGTTTTTTTTTTTTTTTTTTTTTTTACCATGGAGAGGATCATACGATGATCCACTAATCTTGTCTTCCATGGATGTGTAGCCCTTTATATGTTGCCAAGCTCTCCAGTTCGTCTTTTTTTTTTTTTATCTCCGAATGTAACTGTTTGGCCTTTCGTAATGTTTCCGCTATCTGTCTGATGGATTCGTTTTGGTTTTGCAGCCTAAGGATGGGCCATTTTGCTTGCATTGCAAGTGCCACTGACTTCCTGTTTCGGTTTGCAGGAGTTACCAAATGCGAAGGACACACTCATCATCATCACAAGATATGTTTCCTTGTGATTGAGAAATATTAGAAGGAATTACCTGATCTGTCTGTGAAAAATATTTTAAATCAGTTGCTTTGCAATTTTTCATATGAGACAATGACAAAGATGGCTGTACATAATGAAGGGCTGTAATTCCTGAACACTTCTTCAAGTTTAAGACCCATATATTAAAACTCTGAATATGCAAATTCAGTCCATGTTCACTTTCTAAATTTTATTCAAATATGATATGATAAACAGGGTCATCTGCTCTGTACCTCAAAACAAATTACACTGTATCAACATACAGACAAATTTCTTTCAAATTTTTCTCTGTACTCCCTTTGTTCTGTTTGGGATTTACTGTGGTGCATGGGGTGCACTGAACAGGTCAGAAGTCCATCAATCATACCCACTCACCATCATACCAACAGTGTGATCAATTTAAAACACAAACATAACTCTTGGGCTTTTGCACACCAAGTTGATGCCAACTTAAGGAACACATCTTCAATATGAACTTTCATCTTTCTTCTGCATGAAAGAAGGAAGCATCATGCCAACAGAGGGGAAACTCTTCTCCATGTCATCTTAAAGTCTCCAAAGTAAGCAATACTTTTCACAGCCACATGGCCAATATGCTTTACAGTAAGATCTCTGGAAGAAAACCCGCGAGGAAAGAGAGAAGAAGGAGATTCCACATTGAGAAGCTGCACCTGAGTTTTAAGCATGAGGCTTCTGGATGTGAGACAGCAGACCTAACCATCAGACCACTGTGCTGCCCAAAGTTTGATAAATTTATACAAATCTACAACTGACCCCCCCAGCCAAACCCTCTGATCACTACTCTTCACCTTATTTGCAGCTACCAGAACATAAAATGTTTAAATTGTAAATGCTTTCCTAAATAAGTGGTAATGAAAAGCCTCTGTTGGTGTTATGGTACTCATTTATATTTCCTGGCAGTGTGTAGCCACATTTTGTTCACCTGTTATGTCTGGCCCTCAGCATGCTAATCCTTTCCACAAAAAAGACACCCACTCAAAGCTCTGTAGAGCCAAGCTTTGTGATTTTAGGAGTTACAATAATTGACCACCTGTGACTGCCAAGTCAAGATGTGCGAGCTAGTTGGCTCAAGCCCAAATAACCCAGCATGCACATTTGAGTGGTTTTGTGTTGATGATGAGACTAACTCCAGATTTTTTTTCTTTCTTTGTCTTATTTCTTTCAGAATGCAGGAGAGAGACCTACAGAGCATGTGCAGAAGGGTGCTGCTGTTGACCGTCTGTATGGTGTCACTCTGGGGACAACTGACCAGTGCATCGTCACCACGAAGCCACATAGGTACACTGCACGTGCTGCTAGTTGCTATTTTCCACTATCAGAGACTGAACATGTTTCTAATAAGTTTTTTATTATTATTTCTTTCTTCTTAATATACAAAACCAAACTTTCACATGCCGATGTACTGCTCTAGGCAAGATGCCCAAAGACCAAAATCAACTGTACCTGTGCAGTAACCATAGGCGGAGCTAGAGGGGGGGCCAGGGGGGCACTGGACCCCCCTGACATTGGATTGGCCCCCCCAGGTGCCCCCCCAGATGACTGACATGTCACAGCACCCGGTCATTCCTGTACAGTAGTTTGCACTATGTAGTAGGTGACGATGTACTCATCTTAATAGGGATGCACGATAAACATTTTTTAAAACTGATACTGATAACCGATCAATTTCAGCTCCTAAAGGCCGATACCGATAAAATTCCAACTTTATGGGTTAGTTTGTGTGTAAAATAAGATGGGGAAAGTGGTTTGGAAGCAGTCTGGGGCCTCCCGTGTGAAGCAGCAGCTTTCTTTCCCCAATCCCAATATCTTAGCGAGAAAACCATAAAGTGGGATTTTCAACTTCTGCATGTCCGATCTTTACAATTCCAACTTTACTGGGACATAAGTTATTTGGGTGAGTCGTCATGATATCTGACTTAACAGGATGTTATGACGTCATTCCGATATCAGCCCGGTAATTATCGACCCGATAATTATTGTGTATCTTTACATGCAGCTGTCTGATGGACTTTATAGGTAGACCTGTATGGACAGCATTACTGAACTTGTAGACTACTGAAGATGAATGCATGGACAAATTTTTCTTAGTCCTGCTGAGACATCAGTCCTTTAATGTGATGCTGAAATTCAGGTCTGAGTCCAGGACTAGTCCCAGATTTCTGTCTTGTTAGTTTTTAACTGGTAAACCAATGGTTGCAGCATTTTCTTCATATAGCAGCACTTTTAAAGGAGAAAAACACTGAGCATCAAACATGCAATTAATCGCGAATGAAAATTTTAATCAGTGCCCATCACGAATATGATTGAAAGTACCGTTTCTGTGTTAGTTTTCAGTCTTACAGTGGACCCCCCTGAGATAGCCTTGGCCCCCCCCCTGGCCCCCCCAACAATAAAAGTCTGGCTCCGCCACTGGCAGTAACCGTAGTTATTGTCATGTTTTCTTACCGTGGCTATTGTTCATAAAAAGGCTAGAGACCTTCTACTGTAGATGACAGAGAGCATTTTAATGTATTAAGGAGCTTTTGACCTCCAGGATTGTGAAGAGCAGCAGCTTCACACAACTGGAGGGATTAATTATTGTAGTAAATGGCAGTTAAAACAACAAAAGAACTCATGCTATGTCCAGTTTGAGAAAATTGTATATAGTTTTAATGGAGCTCCCTGCAAAAGGATTTTGGTTGTTAATTTTGCAGATTCTTTTTTTTTTTTTAACCAATTGAACCAATTTGTGTGTGTGAATAAATTGAAATTGAAATTGAATTGAAAAAAACAGCAACCTGTCAGTTATTAACTACAGGTACTACCCAAAAAATTTGAATATCCTGAAAAAGTTCATGTATTTCTGTAATTCAACTTAAAAGGTGCAATTTACATATTGTTTAGACTTGCAGCTTAAGAAAACCTCAAATTCAAAAACTCAAAAAATTAGAATACTGTGAAAAGCTACATTATTGTAGGCTCAGAGTGTCACATTCAGGTAAGTAATCCCAAACATCTCCATAAGTGCCCCAAGCCTTTAAAAAAGTCTCTGTCTTGGTTTAGAAGAATTCACAATCATGGGGAAGACTGATGATCTGACAGTTGTGCAGAAAACCGTTATTGACTCCCTGCACAAGGTGGGAAAGACACAAAAAGTGATAGAAAAAGAAACTGGTTGTTCTCTGAGTGCTGTCTCAAAGCACATTAATGGACGGTTAAGTGGAAGGAAGAAGTATGGAAGAAAACGATGCACAAGCCAGAGGACTGACAGCAGCCTAGAGAAGATGGTCGGGAAAGGGCCATTCAAAAGTGTGGAGGACTTAAGGAATGGACCTGTGAGCTTCATTAAGTCCAGCATAAATGCAGCCGTCTACCAGGACATTTTGGAGCACTTCCTGCTTTCTTCAGCAGACCAGCTGTATGGGGATGCAGACTTCATCTTCCAGCAAGACTTCTGCCCACATTGGCAAAAGTACAAAATCTTGGTTCAACAACCATGCTTGATTGGCTCGCAAACTCACCTGACCTGAACCCCATCGAAAACATGTGGGGCATTGTCAAGAGAAAGCTGGATGGGAAGAGACCAAACAATAAAGAAGAGCTCAAGGCTGTGATTGAAGCATGTTTTTTCTTCCATAACACCTGAGATATGCCAGAAGCTGGTTGCATCCATGCCACACCAGGTTAAGACAGTCATTCAAGCAAAAGGGGCCCCGACCAAGTACTAAGTACAGATGCAAGATTTTACTTTAGGAGGCCCAACTTTTTTGTATTTAAAGTCCTTTTTAAGTTGATTTCATGCAATATTCAAATTTTTTGAGTTTTAGAATTTTAGGTTTTCTTAAGCTGCAAGTCCTAATCAGCAACATTCAAACAAATAAAAGCTTGAAATATATTGATTTGCATATTATCTGTCTAAACCATATGTAAATTGCACCTTTTAAGTTGAATTATAGAAACAAATGAACTTTTTCTAAACCTGGACCTTACTTCTAGGTGTATACTGTACATGCATTTACCCACCGGTAAGTTTCTGAATCACTTTGAGTCCTTCAGAAGATATTACGTTGAGTCTAGGGATGCACGATATTGGAATTTTGGCCCATATCCAATATTCCAATATTTTAAAGCTCATGTGGCCGATAACCGATATCAATCTTGTATGATACCTATACCAATATTAAAGCTGAAAAAAATAAGCAGTCATTGCAAGTAGCAGTTTTTTTATTTTTACGACACTGAAAAATACGGGTGGGTAAATAGATTAACTGAAATATCGTGACATATATTTACATGCCGATATCATATCGATATTTAAAAACGCGGTATCGATCTGTTTTACTTACAAAATCTTGCGAGATTTCATCATTCTGTTACAAACTCCCGCGATATTTCATGAATTCTCGGGAGATTTCGCTATTAAAGTAGATCGATACCACATTTTCAAATGTCAATATGATATCAGCATATGAAAATTCCACGATATTTCAGTGTATCGATATTTTTGTGTTTGCTTTTGGACTTTAGAAACAGCTGACTGATCTTTTGAATATCGTTTAAATATCGGTGGGTGGTCGATGTCAGTCGATATTCAGTTTTAAGGCCGATATCGGCCAATACTGATAGGGGGCTGATTTTATCATGCATCCCTAGTTGGGTCACCCTTTGGTGTACGTCTGGTAAAATGGGACAGATGGGGCAGTCACTGTATAAGTCATTATCTGCAGCAAAACTCTTTGATTTTCAACTGAAGTAGAATAAACGAAGGAACGAGTACTATTGTCCCGTGAGTCCAGATAGTTAGCTTTCCGTTAGTTATGAGGGTGTTCTACACACTTTTGGGGCTGTGCGTTCATGATGCGCGCTTCTGTAGTACAGCTGAGAAGAGGAGCTCGCTACCCAGACAACGACAATACAGATGGGGGCTAAACAGTTTGTCCCGTGAATACGTCATCACGCACGGTGTCCAAACTTGGCGTGTGGAAACGTCCTTGTTCCGGGCATTCATTTATGCTCTGAAATCATTTCCCCTGGGCACACAGGTGTTTCTCTGTGCAATTGAATTAGCAGACAAGTCACTGGTAAGTGGCTGGTAAGCGGCTGGCAGTCAGCTGAAAGGGGAACCTTTTCATGCCCAGATCTGTAACACAATTTATGAAACTCTGAACTCACAGGACAATAGTACTCATTCGTTCGTTCATTCTACTTAAAGCATTGATGAAATCAAGGAGTTTTACTGCAGATAATGTCTTATATAGTGGCTGCCCCGTCTCTCCCATTTTACTGGACGTACACCAAAGTGCGACTCAACGTAATATCTTCCGAAGGACTCAAAGTGATGCAGAAACTTTACTGGTGAGTAAATGCTCGTATATACTCCTAGAAACAAGGTCCAGGTTGAAAAAAAAGAAAGTTGTTATCCTTAAAGAGGAAACTCATATAATTAGCCAAGCTTTTTGTTCCTGAGCAAAACAACAAGGTAATGATGTGCTGTAAGGTTGCATCTGCCACTTAGTAGTTCAACACTTTAGCACCATGGTAGTCAAGCACTGAATGGAAAAACTTAATCCCAGTTCAGCAAATGTGCACATCTGTAGATGAGTGTGTGTTTGAAGCTGAAGACGAGACCTTTCAAAGAGATTCTCCTTAATGGAGAGATGCTTGATGCCTTGGTGTAACTGTGGAAACTGTAGCTACACATTGAAATAATGAGCCTTTTCCTACTGGAGGGCAAACATCATTCTGGCTTGATGCAGAAACATGACCAGTAAAAGTTGGATTGTACAATGTCAGGATGGAAACGGAGACAAGGCTCACATTTATCAGAAATAAATTTGAATGTGCCTTTTGAAAGTGGACTTCAGCAATTCAAAGACGTAAGAACGGCTGTGACAGCAGAATTAAATCCATATACCGTAAAGCATATTTTTGACTGTGCTGAATAATTTTACCACCTAATTCCTTTTGTTGAGATTAAGCATTGTGTGTAAGCATTGTGGTTATGTAGTTTTGTGCTCACTGGAAAGAACATGCAGACAGAGCTTGTTCCCATAACTTCATATCAGCAAACATAAAACTGCGGACCTGGCATCTGACCTGGCCACTGGCTCTCCCAGCCCTCTGCAAAGAAAGCTTTTACAGAGTGCTTTTATATTGTCTGTGTACCACATTTCCACTCTTAATAAAAGTGATGAATATGAAATGGCCAACATGGCAAACAAAAATCAATTGCTTTATGAGTTAGAATGAATTTCTAGTTCTTCTGACAATAGTAACCCTTATATTTTGTCATGCTGTACATTACATCAGTCTTTTCTTTTTATAATATGTGAAGAATTAGTCACCAAATTTAATCTTCTTTTTTTTCGCTGAATATAGCATTTATACATTTCACCACCGCTGCATGATTTTCTGTCTGTGCACAAAATTACAGGATAGAAAAGCTTCCAAGTGGAAATTAATTTAGAATTAGTTTAGTATGTTAAAAGCTCCAGGAAAATCTGTCAATAAGCATGTAAGTACTGAATTCCTTATTTTCTCCATGAGAAAAACAAAGAGTAAAAACAAACACAGCAAAAATAAATATTGTATTTTCCTTAATCTCATTGGAAAACATCAAAGGGTTAAGGAAAGATGGGTGGAGGAATTCAGAGGGACTTGGGGAACGACAACTGCTCAAAAATGAGAATCTGACCACATTGACAACATGAGGAAGGTCTGCAGCACTGAAACCACAGGTGTTCAACACATTTTCTACCAAAGCTGCTGTAGCTTTTGTACTTTAACTGATGAAATCCAATCGCAATGTTACACAGAGATAAAGATACAATATAAAATAATAATTTATCATCAAGATTGATCATTATAGGAATAGTACACCCACAGAATGATGTGCCTTCATTTTCTACTCACCCTCATGCTTATCAAGACTCTGGAGCACTATTTTAATATCTCAAATGCAGCCGGAGATCAGGAGGCTTTTCATTATTGGCTGAGTGTCATATCATGGAATTCACCGGCGCGCAACACGAAACGGTCCATAATAGTCCACAAAAACTTGTCAATATTCCTCCATAGTGCTCATTCAATGTAATCCAAGTGTCCTGAGTGGGTAGCGTCCATAATTTACTCGAAATGACATCATTTAGTATGTTTTTATAGCCTAAACAGTACTACATCTTACTTCTGCGACGAGCGCCCATGCGAGTTCACAACAGGCTGCGGCAGACGAGATTGCACTCTCTTTCTTTCTTTCTTTCTTTCTTTCTTTCTTTCTTTCTTTCTTTCTTTCTTTCTTTCTTTTAAATCAATAGCCAACCCCTCTTCTGTTTGTCCCGGTTTGTCCGCAGCTCTGGCGCTCTTAGCACAATGTAAACAGTGAATTTCTTCTTCTACGCTCGCATGATCAGCAGAGTAGGCGGTGAACGCCGCAGCCTCCATAGTGTCATGAACTTGCATGGGCGCGTATTGCGGAAGTGAGATGTAGTACTGTTTAGGCGATAAAAATATACTAAATGATGTTGTTTCGAGTAAATTATAGACACTCAGGACACTTGGATTACATGGGACAAGCAGTATGGAGGGATATAGCCAAGTTTTTGTGGACTATTATGGACTGTTTTGTGTTGAGCGCTGGTGAACTTAGTCGGCAAATAATGAAAAGCCTTCCGATCTCCAGCTGCATTTGAGATATTAAAAAAGTTCTCCACAGTCTTGCTCAGCATGAGGGTGAGTAGAAAATAAAGGCACCTCATTCTGTGAGTGTACTATTCCTTTAAAAGGATATAAAAAGGCACTAAGTAATGCACGTTGTAGCAGACCGCTCACCTCATCACTGTGTGTCCTTTTTAATTATTAGTCTCTTGTTCTTTTAACTTATTGTATTTGATTATTTTCATGTATTGTGACTTTATTTTATATTATTTTATCTCATTTATCTTTTATTTTAGGTGACCTTGAGTGTCATAAAAGATGATGAGAAATATTATCATCATTTCATTATTTATATTTTTATTATTGTTATTATTATTGGTTTTATTGTCCCCATGTCCTAAATAAATTACCAACCAAATGAACATTTTCAAGCATAAATTTGAAAGGTGTGACCACAAGAAATTCTGTAGTGGGACAACACAAACATGTTTCTTATGCTAAAATATATAATAAAGAGGGCGCTGAAGTTTCTTTCTCTAAAATCTAGAGAATTTAAGCATTGGTTATGCCTAGTAGGCTACTTCCACATAATTAATTAATCAATTAATTAATTAACTTAAAAAAGAACTTGTAAAAACTATTTGATCATACTTAATAGTCTTCCTGGTTCTTCTTACATTGGCTGGTGTCATGTAGGCTGCATTATTGGCTCCTTCTGTAGGAACTCTCCTGGGCTGAGCTTGTCTGGTCTCAGGCCCTGTTTACACGACAACACAGGGGCAGAGTTTTGATGCGTTTACACAGTAACAGTGTTTTGGGGAAGTAAAACCGCAAAGTTCTGACAACCTGACGGCCTAGAGTGAAATTTTCTGACAGTGCAAGGCAAGTCCAGACAGTGTAAACACGAGCAGGAGTCTTTCAACAACAATGGTTTTCACGTCATCCTTCACTTCCTCACTTTGACTACGTGCTCCCACGAAAAACTCATAAGTGACGACGGTGGATCTCCGTTATGCTGCTGCATCTTTTCATTTTATATGAAAAGAGTCTGATTCTGGTAGACCATTTATGCTGTCAGCAAAGATGGAGAGGATATGTATGTGCCAGATAATCAGTTCATGCTTCGCTTTTGTTGTTGTGTGTGTTTTTTTTTTCCCCCGCTTTTTATTTTTGAAAAAATGTCACCCCCACACAGGCATGTAACGGTATGAAAATTTCATGTCACGGTTATTGTGACATGATGATCACAATTATCATTACTATCGCAGTATTGTTGAAATGTGCTCATAATGTTCAAAACTTAGATACACACACACTGAAATCATTTGACTGACTTTGATTTTTATATATGTATGTATATATATATATATATATATATATATATATGTATAAAAATTAACAAGCATAATGAATAAATAGCTTAAATAAATAAGTAAATAAATAAAAGTTTGAATAAAGTTTCTTCCCAGCATCTTTTAAAAAATCCAAAATACATCCTGACTAAGGACACTGATACATCGGCCGGCCGATATTTTATGTCTGGTTCGTTGAACGATACCTCCACTAGTAATAAATATACAAAAAGTCTGTAAATTATGCCAAGTTTAATGTTTTCTATTTAATATTTGCATACAAGGGTACTGTTTCTTTTTTTTTATATTTATTTGAAGTACTTTGTTCTTTTTTATATTAAAATTAAATAGTAGTAAAATTACTTGTATCACTTGTGCTTGTATTCAATGTATTTTTCATTATGCTAATTTTGGAGTCAAATGCAGTATCGGCTTCAAACATTGGCAGGTTGTATCGGCTAACAGCTGACGCTGATGATAAAATATCGGTATCGACCCTAAAAATCTGCATCGGTTGACCCCTAATCCAGACTTTGTCCTTTCTATCCAAACGTTGCAAATTATATCTGAGGGAATGCTGCTGCTTTTCCAGGCAATGAGAGCCTGGCATGCGCTCTACATTGTTTCTGGTTGTATTTGCATTTTACACTGCACAAAGATAGCTTTCATCCCGCTGTTTTGGAAATGTTTTCTTTTTTAAAAAATGCAAATAAAGTTTAGCGTTTTCCATGGAAATGTCACGTAAACAGGGTCTTAGTCATGTGATTACAGATCATGTGAATTAAGTCCACGTTAAGCAAAAAACAGCCTCCTGTAGCATTTAAATCAATGATCTGACTAGTTGAACATTCTGCGCAACCTGTTCAGCAGTTAGAAAACATTCATTTATCCTTTTTTTCAAGAGGTGCAGATTATACACACAATTAGATTACTGGAGATAAAAAGATTGTATATGACAAAATGGAACTAGACCCACTTGTGTTTTTATCCTTGAGTTAATATTTTTCAAGAAAATAGTTTCAGGATCGGAGATTGGATCGCAGATCCTGTCTAAACATGGAAACATGCACAATAAATACTATTCTGGCACTGGTTCTTTAAGACTTCCCCACATCTTTCTGTGTCACTGTAATGCTGACTGCAAGCCAGGCCTCACCATCTACCATCAGCAAAGACCTTGATGGTAAATAGCAGCAAGTTGTTAAACAAACAAACAAACAATCACGTATGTGCATAATATTCAGCTTTCTGCATATATTTGGCAAACTACATTTTCACTTTCTACCTTCTTGTACTGTATAATAACTGATCGCTGCCTGCATGCAATCACAGCATGCACAAATATTATTGGTAACATCTGCAAACACATATAATACAAACACAAACCAGATTTCTAGAAGCTTCCAGCAACAAATTTTTATCCCTTGCCCAGTGTTTCTACATATTCACACTCAGATATTTGTTTATAGAGATTACATCAGTGCAGACCAGCAATAGAACAGCGAATCCCGCTTGTTTAAGCACAAACATGTTAGATAAACCATTTAATCTCCAGACTTATATTGCAGCCTCTTTGTTTTTGCATTTGCCCCACACTTGTGGATTGTGCACTTATTCATGTGATTTATTAGTAGAGTGAGGAGAGCCAACAAGAGTAGACTGGCCCTACTCTCAACGGGCTGCACTGACACTTCTGTAATCACGTAGTCTGTCCCTGAGCTACGGAGGTCAACCCAAGGTGGGCCCAATAAACAAACCTCTTTAGCCCTTCTGTTTATTGAGGTGGGGGCTTTGCCAAAGCAATTGAACCTCTCACCATAGCCGGACTGGAGCAGGCTGAGTTTCCAGAGTGCACACATAACCCCCTGTAATAAGACCACTACATCCCCCAGAGCACCATCTACATTCATTAGCTAGTCATGAAAGAGTGGAACGGGTGAGGAAGGGGCGGGAGAGGGGGGCTAAGGAATGGCGTTGTGGAGAGAGAGAGGGAGATAACAAGTACCTTTCGGCTGTACAATTTGTTTTGGTGGCATAGATGGGATTTAGACTGATGATGTGACCAGGTCAAATGAGAGCCTCATTACTCAGCTGTTTAGATACTTGGAAGCTTTTTCCTTAACAGTAACTCTGCTTCATGTTAAGAATAACAGCAGTCAAGCTCTCTTTGGTTTGTTGGTCAGTGTCGGCAAGGGCAAATGTGGTGGAGAGGAAAGCGGGCGTAAAGAACACATTTCCCACCGAGGCTGTATGATGCAACATGGCAGCAGCTCCCTCCTCTTGAAATGAACATGCTCTGAGGTGTGCTGTTTACAGGTCGTAGATTCTGTTAGAGTTTTAAATATAACACATTAAGTCACAACTATTGGATAGCTCCACAAATTGTGAAATTACTTTGGAGATCAGATTTACCCTCCTGTTCTGTATTCATTCACACACAAGGGGCTATACTATCTTATTAATAAGATGAAACTGCACTGGTTCTCATTTGAATTTAGTAGAAAATTTCCATATTTGCTTATGGTGGAGATTTTCTAAAAACTCTGTGATGCACTCAAATGGCTCATTCTCAAGCTGATTTTTATGCCTCAGGGAATGTCTTTTTTCTTCTTTTTTGTATTTTATGTAAATGAATAACTTTTCTTGCCTTTCATTTTCAATGTTTCCTAATATTCATGAAACAAAACTGATTCTCCAGAGCCCAAATTAATGTTAGAATCCAGTAGAAAGATTTATTTTCCCTCCACGCTTTCCCAGTACAATTAATTTCTGAAAAACATATATTAAGATATGTCACATTAATGACAATTATAAATCAAAATAAGCTTACTAGATGAAGTGGGACTGTTTCCCTGTGGCGGCCTGGAGGGGGAAAAAGGCTATAAAGAGAGCTTCTTATGCCTGATGGATCTTGATGAGAATCAGGGAGCAACAGGGGACATTTCAGACTGTTTAAAGGATTAGATTATTTTAGAAATTCAAAAATAACATGTATTGTGGCAGCCCAACTTTCGAATAGCTCTGGGGTAGGTTTAGTCGTCATGCTTTGAAAGCTGAAAATGATTATTTGTTGCTCCATAGTGTACCAGCAAAGATATATTAAAAAGCAAAAGCTAGAAGACATTTTGGACTGTATGTTGTGCTCTTCAGTTTGTAGTAAGTAATTTCTGCTTCTCTGTTTGTTCGTATTTTCATGGATCATCAGACGAGACAAAAAAATGAAGTAAAAAACTAAAGCTTTCTTCACTCTGTCACATTGATTAATGTACAGTAGTAGTAAGACATACATTTGAAGATGAAGCACTTTTATTAAGCTAGTATACAAATCACTGTTTTAATTAACATAATGATTCATGTACACTAGTCAGATGATTTATGAGCTGCATATAATTGTTTTGTGACTGTGTTTATAAATGTGTGTGTGTTTGAATAAAGACCTACAGGATCAAGGCTGCAAATGAGTATGATGGCAAGACAGTAGAAGCCATAAAACTAGTTTAAAAAACAAACAAAAAGAATTTAGATTAGTGACCAAAACCTTGAGATATTGCCTTTTTTTTTTATTAGTACTTCATTTTCCTTTTACTGCATGTTGTACTACCCCCCCCCCCCCCCCCCCCCCCCCCCCCCCCTCCCAAAAAAATAAAGGCGCTTTTCACACTTTGGGGCTAATAAAGGCTAGTTCAGCATCTGTCTTGTCTTGCTCTTCTGTGCTCTTTCCAGCCAGTTTGATGTTGACTCTAATATAATTTCTTGCTTTTTCTCTTTCTCTTTTTTTTTTCCTTACTTCTTCCACTAATACTAATGTCCTGTTGTGTTTCTTCATGGTGCGCATTGAAAATGGTATGCTTTGATATTTGCTTGCTGGCATATGATGCAGTGCCGTAAAGCAAAAAGTCTATGTCACATAAAAGTCATGAAACAAATGAAAAAATAGGGAAAAGACTGAGTTTTAAGGCCAGAAACTTTTGTACTATTGCTTTAATGCTTCATAAACTAAATCTAAACTAAATCTCATTACATGTCTTATGATATGTATGAAATTGTCACTTTTGGTGCAGCTGTGCACACCAATGGAAAATTTAGCCATGGAAAATGGACTGTCTTTATGTAGTGCTTTTCTATTCTTCTTGACTTCTTTTGCACTAAGTCACATTTACATACATTTATACACTGCTTCCTAGTCTATATACACAACTACAGACTTTGCAGTGCTACAGTATGTCTTTCTTAAAAACAAACAAACAAAAAAAATCTAAAAAAATGTACACACAATCACACACTGATGGATGCATCTGTAAGAATGAGGAGTTTACTGTCTAAGAAATGACACTGTGGTCAGGAGAAAGCTGGGATCAAACCACTAACCATTCAACTCTCAGAGCTATAGCTGCCTCATCATTGTTAGTGTTTATGGAGCAGTTTATTTATAAGTTGTAACACTTTCTATCTTAAATCTGAATCTGAAAATGAACACACACACACACACCCCCCAAGTTGGTGACAGCATTTACTTAACTACAGAGTGATGAAGTTAAATCTCCAAATTTTTGAACATTTAAATGTTTATAATACTGTACATCAGCAAAATTAAACTAGGAAGTTTTAACTTAGCTTTAGAACCTGGGATTTCTTTTCTGGAAATTTATGCAAATATCTTCATACTTTGCTCATTTAAAAGATCTAGATGCAGCATTAAGAAATGAGACTCGCAAGTGACGCAACCGGCGCTCGTTCTTTTTGGTTTTTAACACTTCATCACCCATTAGCATTAAAAAACTGGACATGCATGTTTTTTCTTTCACAATTCCTGCCTCTATGTCTCTTTATTTGATTAAATGGTTTTCAAAAACGCGTAATACAAAAAAGAGTTTTATTTAAGTAAGCATTTAAAAAAGTTGGTGGGTGGTGATTCCTGCACTGTTTTCTACATATAAGAAGTACTTTGTGTAAGGAGGACCCTTTTCACCAGTAGTACCTGCCTACATGCTGTCATTGTTAATAAAATGTTGATACATTTCATTCAATGAAGCAATCATTTTAATTTAACTCATTGACTGCCAGACCTTTTCCAAGCAGAGTACTCCATATTGCCAGGATTTTTAGACATTTTCACTAATTTTTGGAGATCCACAGAATATTGTGCTCTGTGACTGTTATCGCTAGCATAGAATGTCCATAAATGTCCACATGTATACGTTCTTTGAGTTACATTGGGAACTGAGACCTGTACTAATCACATGAGTTGTAAGGCTCACGGAAGTATGGCTACATAATTATTCTATTCTTAATTTCATTGTAAATCTAGATGCTTTGGTATTGTATACTTATTTAGTTTTTGCTTTCTTCTCTCAAAATGTTTGCTTAGTGTTGTATTTTAATTTTGTTGACCTGTGTTTTTGTTGATTGTATGTTCAAAATTTATGTTGATCTGGACCCCAGGAAGAATAGTCTTCATAATACACTAAACTAAACTAAACTAAACTAAACTAAACTAAACAAAACTAAACTATGTCAAGTAAACAGGTTTCCCTTGTTAAAGACGCTGCATCTCACTGGGACTTATCTATGTAAATAAAGTTCCTAAATAAAAAATTAATTTAGCTACTTTTTTCAGTGAATGATAACTTTCATAATTCAAATGCGTTGAATTTTAATATTCAAAGTATATTTCGAAGTAACAGGACAAACTTCAGTAATTATTTCCCCTACAGCATAAAAGATTAAATATTTTAATGTTTACATCTGAAATGGCATTTTTCTGCATGAGCTCATTCACCAAACATGGACATGTTCCGCCTTTATGGTTGAAAACGTCACATGAATTATGGGCAAAATGCTTTGGTGAAGTCTGCATAGATGCGGACTTCACTGAAGTGTGGATTGAGGGCGCAAAGGGGGCGTAGCGAACTTCCGCCCTCGAGCAGCCCTGGAGAATTTGGACACACTACGCACTTCAACCCCTCAATGGGAGCGCGCATTCTAGGGGCTCAAGGGTGGAAGTGCGGGTATTGGGACGGGGCCTTCCTCTGCAGACTCGTGCTGACTACACAGACACCATAGATGCACACCACTTCCTGGTAGGCATTTTAAGCTTGTCTGACACCGCCATCTACTGGATCGGATGAAAATTACCGAAATAAAGATGATCAACACTTGGTTCTCCCTGACAAGCTCCGCCAGAGATTAAAACAGCTCCCCCGATTAAAACACGTAATTAACGTGTAAACACGAGATTGACAGTTAACGTTTGGATTTGAATTGATGTGTTTACACGTGAATGGCAGCCAGTGAGTTAAATGAGAACAAGCAGAGGCTTGGGGATCTTTGGCATTCCAAGTTTAATGCAGTAGTTTGAGTTAATCTAATCATGACACAGCATCAATAACACAAAATTGCTGGTAAAGAATAATGAGGAAAATAGCTTAAATGGGCAGGAACATGCCCTTAGTCTAAAAAGCCACATTGGTTCTCTGGAAAAGCAGTCTAGCTACGTGACATTCCACCCTATAATCACACACACACTCACACATACACACGCACACATGCACAAGCCTTGACATGGGTGCTCTGAATGTGTCATAAGTTTAGAGTCCAGAGTTAAAGATGACACATGCTTTCCTTCTCAGACTCAATACAATGAAGCCAAAATTCAAAATTTAAGAAGCTTTTCTAGGCTGTAGGAAAAATGTATAAATATGAAATACATATGAATTAATCATAAAAACACAATAATTATTGGATGAGTTTCATAGATATCTCTTCACTAATGAAGGACTGTGGTGCAGTTGTATCCAGAACCCTCAATATGGTCATGCATCAACGTTGTTGTGATGCACATTGTTATATTCTGTAGGCATCAGAGGAAAATGTATTTTTTTCTGTCTTGACAGAAATTGGAAATCAATAATAAAACTATAGAGTTAAAAACAAATATGAAAATGATATTAAATGATGAAACAAGCTGTAGGATGATTTCAATGCCTGGCACACACCCATGCATTTCTGCCTCATTATTTCTCTGTTCCAGCTTGTTGGCTTGTAAGGAGCAGTGGATTGGAGGAGATGTTTTGTATGTGGATATCCGTTGTTTCATGTTAGCCTGAATTAATTTGCTGCACACTCCACATCATAGGTCACTGTGAAACCCTTGCCCAGAGATAGCATGACATTATACCAGACGGCTATGAGCAGGTCACCCCCACCCCGGGGATGTGCAGGAATGTGACTGTGGAGCATTCTTCCTGACATTTGGAGAGCCTGTGGACGACACAATCGGGGATAGCTAGCAAGCAGAAGGAGATTGAGATGGAGATGCGGAGCTGTTTGAGATGCACTGTGGGGATGACAGGGGTCAGCTCGCCCCATCTCCTAGTGGCAGCTCCTGAGATTAGAAAACCATCAAACGTCTTCTGCTATACCCATCTGAATGGCAGCTGTATAGATGAGCAATGAGTGGCTGCGTGTGGCCTTGGTTGTATCCTCTCTGTGTGTGGTTGTGTAGCCAACAGAGGGGAGTGGGGGACAGTGTGTGTGCAGAGAGAATATCAATAGTTTTACTCATTCTTACAGGAAATCAAAGTTCAGGTAGGAGCTTCTGGGAAGCATTTTTAAATCTTAATATAATACAAAGGTTAAAGGGAAACTGCTGTCACATATGTGTGGGTTGTATTTTTATTTTTTTTCTCTTTATTTTTTTTTTTTTCAAAGCATGGCATAAGGTTAAACGGTTTCCCCTCACCCTATGAAGGCTAAAGCTACAATTTAAATCTTAGTTATCGCCTGCAAGGATCAACAAAATACAGTTTTGTTAACTGTGTAAGTCCCCTCTGATGCAGTGAAAAAAAGGCAGGATTGTGCACATTATCAGCATGAAATACAATAGCTGTTAAAATGTCTGCCAATGCAGAATACCTACTATTTTTTTTAGAGATCAACTATGCAGTTGCAGCTCTGCCCTTCTGACTGTTTTAGAAAACATGGAAAGAATTATTTAGATGAACACATATTAGTTATTACCTCCAAATGAAGATGTTTGGTTTGTTTCCAGTTCGAGTTCAGGGATATGGCTCCATCGTTTCACTGCAGTATGACTGAACATACAAATATTAAAAGTCATATCAACTTTAGAATTGTATTTCTAAAGCAATACTACATCATTTTCCAACTTGCTTCTGACTTGTTTTAACAACACACTAGTGTCATTACTGAAGTCATTGCCCTACAGTGTCTGTGAACGGAGACACCGCTCTTCCCTGGGGCAATACAGTATATGACGGCTGTGTTTTGCTCTATGGCACCATGTCATAGGCCAGCAACTGGATAGCAATTGGTTGGTTTGAATGTGCACCGTGAGTGGTTGAGCAAAGAAATGCAAGAGGGCATTATAAGAGGAAGAGAAGAGAAGTCAGAGAGAAAATGGCAGAGTAAGGGATAAAACAAGAGTCAACATCTGACTGGCTTTGACTGGTTGGAGAGCGCTCAGAGAAGAGACAGGATGCAAGAAAGCTGTCAAATTAATCATCATCAGAGGGAACCAAACAGCAAAATTCTACCAAATTTCAACAGTGTCGCTTGCCGTCTTCAATCACAGGCTCAGAATTTGTTAATCATTCCCCACAGGGCAGAAGACCCTTTCTGTCATGTCAACAAAGCTGTGAAACAGTTTACCATGACAATTCCGTTTCGTTGACTCTGTCAACATTTTTTAAAAAAGCAGTTAAAAACTTTCTTCCCTAAACAAGCTTTTTGTTAAGTACTTTTCTGATTTGTTTTATGAACTGCTTGTTTATAAAAGGGCCTAGAGTCAGGAATTGTAAAAGAATAAACAAGCATGTGCAGTTTTTTTAATGTTAATGGATGATGAAGCGCTAAAAACCAAAAAGAACGAGCCTACCCACGTCTCTCTCCGTTGCCTTAAACAAGCTGTGTGCTGCATAATGCGCTGCGATTTGGTGGCCGAATTTCCCCTGTCCTGCGGATGGGACGTCAAATGACGCTGCATCTGGTTCCCCGACAGTTTTGATACTGGAAGAAGCCGTTGCGGTAAATTCTGTAAGGGATAGTTATGGATTTTTCTGCCATCAGCAAATGATCCAGATCAACTGAAAGATACTAAAAAGTGGAACTACGAAAAAAAGACTTTATCAGCGTAGCAAATAAGTTATAGCTTTAGTTTGTGCACGCTCCCGTGACGGCTTGGCTCGTGGCTGCAGTAACCCGCAAAGCCAGTCGCAGCAGTCGCGAGTCTTATTTCTTAATCTTGCCTCAAGTCCCTTTAATTGTTTGTTATTCTATTTTTATTTGTAATTGTGGCACTGAGTCTTATCTGTTATAGTTTTTGTGTACAATGCTCTCTGACTGTTTATGAATAAATTTACTTGAGGCTTTGTGTTTTTAAATTTATTGTTTTAGTGTGTAATCATGACACCATTTTTAACCAGGTTTTCTACTATACTGCCTGGCCAAAAACAAAAGTTGCCACCAAAAAAAGGTCATACACCCTAATATTTCATTGAATCACCTTTACTGTAGTTTTGATCACAGCATGCATTCGTTGTGGCATTGTTTTGATAAGCTTCTGTTATGTCAAAAGATTTATTTTCATCCAGTGTTGCATTAATTTTTCACCAAAATCTTGCATTGATGATGGTGGAGTCTGACTGTTGTGCACACCCTTCTCCAGCACATCCCAAAGATTCTCAATGGGGTTCAGGTCTGGACTCTGTGGTGGCCAATCCATGTGTGAAAATGGTGTCTAATGTTTCCTGAACTAGTCTTTCACAATTTAAGCCCGATGAAATCTGGCATAGTCATCTTGGAACATGCCCGTGCCATCAGGGGAGAAAAATCCATCGATGGAATAACCTGGTCATTCAGTATATTCAGGTATCAGCTGACCTCATTCTTTGGGCACATACTGTTGCTGAACCTAGACCTGAGCAACTGCAGCAACCCCAGATCATCACACTGCCCCCACAGGCTTGTACAGTAGGCACGAGGCATGATGGGTGCATCACTTCATCTGCCATCCTCGAAGACGATGGGTCCCCACTATCCTTCCAGTTTTTAATAATACATTGGACAGTTCAACCCAATTTTAGTAGTTTCTGCATCCCCTTAGATGTTTTCTATGCTTGATGCATGTCAGTGATTTGACCCCTCAAACATCTTTTCAATGACCACGGGATGTGTCTTTCCACATGGTTGTTTAGGAAATGAGAAGCAACTCATTGCACCAGTTGGGGCTAAATAACTTGCTGCCAGCTGAAAGATAATCGCCCATGCAGTAATTATCCAATAGGAGGCTCGTATCTATTTGCTTAGTTAAATCCAGGTGGCGACTTTTTTGGGGGGCCAGGCAGTGTATTTAACTCGCTGGCTGCCAATCACGTGTTTCCACGTTAATTAAGGGTTTTAATTGAGGGAGCAGTTTTAATCCCTGGAGGAGCTTGTCAGAGAAAACCAAAGGCTGATCATGATTTTTTTCCGGTAGTTTTCATCTAATCCAGCAGATGGCGGTGTCAGACAAGCTTAAAAAGACCTACCAGGAAGTGATGGGCTTCCATGATGCTTCCTGTGTTGTTAGCGGTTGTTAGAGCTAACGGCTGTTAGCCCAAGAAGTGTGCTTGATTCCAACTGCTTCGAGGGGGGAGAGAACATAGCGACCAGTCGTAATCGAAGCAGTTTAGGAGGTGGATGAAGGAGGAAAGTTTGTGGAAAAAGTGATCGTTGACAGACAGACACGATCGATCGAAGACACGATGGAAATACAGCAGCGAAGTGCGGCAACTGAAAGTGAAAGTAAGTCCACAGCACGCGGTTGTTTCCCGCGGGGGAGGGGGGGGGGGGGGGAGGTCTGGCAGTTAATGAGTTAATAAAGGTCAAATAGGTAATTTACATTTACTAATTATATTCAACAATTTGGAAATTTTATAAAACTCAATTATAAAAGGTGGGTAGGGGATCCTGGAAAAACTATTTGAGCAAGCAACAGTTTGATAAAACACACTGCAAAATCTCGCCTCCAGAGCGCAGGAACGTGCGCCCTAATGGCTCAAGAGCAGGTTGGCAAAGACAACTGAAAACAGCCAAGTGATAATTTTAGCTAACTAGTAAACAGCTGATGACCCACGTTTCTAAGAGTTTCATTCACTCACCTCCAACTCTTTTTGCAGTGTAAGTTGACATTGTAAACATAAACGCATCTATGACTTTATCCACCCCCCCCCCTTTTTTTTTTTCTTTTTGGTGGATTACTGAGAGTAAATAGCTACACAAATATCAGCATCAAGCGAGCCATCTGTTGGCCATGTTTGTTTACACTGAGAGAGGGGAGTGGGGATGGACAAATGGCAGTTGAATTTGAAAGACATGTCATCATTCAATCATCCTGAACGGGCTGGTCAAGATAATTGGATGGGTTTTTCAGTCCTGTCCATTCCACAGGCAACTAAAATTTTTTATCTTTGTGTCAGAGCATTTAATCAATCGATGAAGGAGATTTTTAGCAATATTTTTAAAAAATGCTCCTGTAAGACATCATCAGCCCACCTTTAATCTTGTTTTTCTTTGTTTAATATAATCCCATGTTGAAGTTTGCAGCTTTAACAATAACTTGTACTCAAACTTAGGCCAAACACCATAAATAAGGGAAAACCAGAATCCAGCCCAGCATCCGACTGCATTCATTTCCATTGACATGTAATCATAGTTTTAAAGAAACACTGGGAATCATAGCTTAGAGTGAAATCGGTCCCAGTGTTTCATCGCAGCAGAAAGGGCCCTTACTGTGCCAGAATCACATGCCCCAGAAGTCTTCCATCTCCACTCTCTCTCTAATTACGGCTCAAATGTAAACCCATTATCCCTCGCCACATTATGAGGTACCTCTGGCAATTCTGAAACTCAAAGAAATGAGGATTTTTGGATTTTGATAGAAATCGACAGAGCCTGCTGATAACGATTTCAGCTGATGAATGCAATTAGTGAAGAAGTGCTAACAGCACGGCAGTAATTGGGTCTTACAAACTGAAAGCATGCCCTTACCCAGCAATTAAAGCAACCTCCTTTAAAGTTAGTCAGTTGTGTTGCTGCTAATGGTCCATGCTTGGCTGAAGCTTAATGCAAGGAGGAGTGTAGGTTCCCTTTCAAATTGACCACAGCTCTGTTCATTACCTCAAGTTTTTCCATGTTGTGTTGAAATTTTAATGAGATAAAGAATTTTCGAAGTGATTAATTGTTTGTGGTGGTGATTCACTGCTCCACAGACTGTGTTATATGGGAGGCTGTTTGATTTGCAAGGCTACAAAACATTAACTTTGGAATTAGTCACTCATCACAGTTTATGTTTCATAAAGAATGGTGCCATTGTTCAGCTTTCAAACATATTGTTCTTGATGTACTGCTTGCATTGCTAATATTAAATGAAGGAGGCAGCGGCACATTCATAATTCAGATACAGTTAATTTAATTTATAATTACAACACTTAGTGTTGTCATATGCATCAGCTTTCAGGATGAAAGGCCATTGGAATAAATAAATATATATTACTTAGGATTGATATAGGACAAGAGATTAAAATAATGAGCTCATGGTTAAATCAAAAAGGTAACATACCTGTACATTATAAAAACTTGCAATGTTAAACTTATTATGTTGGCCTCTACGAAGGGAATCAGTTTTTACTGAAAGCTGATTGAGGTTCAGAAAGCTTGGGAAGAGGGTGAGGTATGAAGTGTGAGGAGAGAGCACTAGAGTGGACTAATGGTGAAATCCTCACCAAACTGCTTTACGCATACTCTATTTGGGCAGGTGCTATACTTTCTGTTTGAATCCTAAAAAATCTCCTTAGTCACAGTTTAATGTCAAAGAAGTAGTCACAGCATGTATTCCAGCATAAAATTACATATTCCACATTACCTTCTCTGTTGTCTGCTTTCAAAAAGACATTTCAAGGGTACACAAAATGAAAAGAGCTGCTGTCAGCTGCAAGAATAGAGTATGTTTAGGCTGAGTTGTGTTGTGCTAAATGCTGTACAAATAGCTGGATGTTTTCTGGAGCGGCAGACATACTGTATATGTCTGGATGAATCATAGCTGAAGAGGAGCGGCCAGGAAATCATGATGGAAACTGAAGCAGACAGGTGTAGCTGTACTTAGAGCAGCTTTGAGGTGATGTTTGTGTAGAACCAATTGGATGGGTCTAGAGATGAACGTTACTGAAAAGCTTGGATATTTTTTCTTGATTTTGTAGTTTTACCTAAAGAAATAGGAATAAACATTTTTTTACTGTTGATATTGTCATCAAATAAGGGACTGAAATATCCCATATCCCATTTACATAAGTAGTCAGAACCGTCACTTAGTATTTAACTAAAGTACTTCTGGCAGCAGTGGCAGCCTTAAGTCTTCTTGGCAGGAATACACGTTTCTCACACCTTTTCTCGACATTTCTTCTGTTCTTGCGAGAATCAGTCATGTTCAGGATCAGAAGAGTTACTTTGCAGATGTTTTATGGTTTCTATCAAAACTGCTCCATTAGAATGTTTTGAATCAGAGTCCAGAGCTTTTGGTTTTCCAGGAGGGGATGTTTCAGGACCTTGTCTTGTTAAATGTATAGTATGTTGGTGTCAACCTCAGATCCTAAGTATTCAGTAAAAGGTTTTCACTCTGAATGGGCTATGCACAACTCCACAACTGCCTGAACTTAAGCCAGCTCCTTTGTTTCCTGCTGGACAAACTGATTAATTCAGGTGTGTCTGGCCATTGTCATTGTGATTACTTGGCTCAGGCACACCTGGATTAATCAATTTGTCCAGCAATGATAGACAGGAAACAAAGGAACTGGCTTAAGTTTAGGAAATAGTGGAATTGTGCATATAGCCCATTTTCTCAGTTTTTCTACATTCTTCTTGTTTTCTTGATTCCTCTTGCAGTCCCTGTTAGAAAAATAGATAGAAAGTTATCAATCCTACATACTACTGAACGCGTCTTTAGAGCATGGGTCCTCAATTCGGCCCTTTAAGGGCCGAGTCCCACAGGTTTTAATATTTCCCTGGTCTAACACACCTTACTCAAAATATTGTAAATAGATCCAAACAGCTCATGAAGTTCTGCACAATGACTCCTTAATTTGAGTTAGGTGTTTTGGGGCAGGGATACATTGAAAACTTGCAGGACTGTGGCCCTCAAAGGACCGAATTAAGTAGCGCTGATCTAGAGCATGCTTCCTGCTTACAATTTCCAATTGTAAGCAGGAATTTCACACATCTGGATTCTGATGTTTTTGCCCAGTGAAAACACCCATTTCTGTCAGCTTCATATAAGCGTCACTCTAACATGCAGCATAAGCTGGACACCTTGGCTGGTGTGTTCCCTCTTGATTACAACTAATTAAATTCAGTTAGACCAGATGGACTCATGACAAGCTACTGATAGGAGAAGCATAATGGGCCAGAACTCAGTTTAGAGGGTTGTTAGGAAAATAATGATTTTATAGATAAAAATAAACGAAAATAATATGTGAGAAAAAAAAGAAGGAACAGAATTTCCTATTTTCATTGTTTGTAACATAACATCTGTAAAACTTGCAAATGTCTGCAAACTCTCTTGGCAGTACAAACAGAGTTTATGAGCAATATACTAAACTGCCCCTAGCTTATCAAACATCTGATATTTACAACCTGTCTGCACAGTTCCTGTGGTGCATGGGGATTACAAACATCAAAGAGTAAAACCAACTGCTGGATTCATAATGAATTCAAGCCAAAGAATAAATATAAAAATGAAGGTCTTTCTTGTAATGGTCCTAGGTGTGATTTAAAAAGGTGAAATGCTGGTTGACTAACAATGAATTCATCTTTAGGACATGAAAACCCTAAAGTTTGAACACAGGAATTCTTATCAGGTTTAATTGCTTGGTAGTCAGGTAATTTATCATCAGTGATGCATATAACAAAAAAACATACAGACATATGTAAAACTATCGTAAAATACCAAGTATTTTTTATATTTCTCCAATATACAACAAATAGATTCCTGTACATGCTTGGGCACAATAGTGTGCAGAGATTAAGAAATGCAGTGTTACTTTGTTTTAGAGAGGAGACACCATGCAAAGGTGGGATTTGAATTCTGAGGTAATTAAACTTAATTAGCTCATTAGGACTACAGTTAAGTTTGCTGTTTCTGTCTTCTCACAACAACTACTGTGCACAACCATGTCACTTACAGGACCAAGTTCTTAAACATCCTTTGTCCAATTACCTGCTGACTATTTTTTGTAAGTGAAGATTTCCCAGATGGTTTTTGAATAACAAAATATTTGTTGCAGCAAGTTTGATCAAAACCCCTCTTTGATTGTGAAGCACCTTCCACTTGCAGTGATTTACTTCTGGAGGGAGGAATGGATTCAAATGAGTGGGATCGGATGGTGTAACCAAATGTTGCATCAATCAACTACAAGATTATCTCAAGAGCTTAAAAAGGTTTTGCAATGGTCCTGACAACCCCCCAAGCCAGCATTTCCATGTGGGGCCTGTATGGGTTAAATTTGGCTGCATATGAGGGACCCAAGTAGGTTTGTCCACGGTTACCCCACCTGTGTTTTCCCATGTGGATTTTCACATATGGGGCCCATGTAATTTAAACTATGAGATCTGCAAATTTGCCCAGTTCAAGCCCATGCCTATAGGCTATATGGGCAAACACAGGTGGGGCCACCATGGAAACTGTGGAGAAACCCACTTAGGTCCCTCATATGCAGCAAAAATTTAACCCATATGGGCCCCACATGGAAATGCTGGCTGCGCCCAACCTAACTAGATATCCAGGGTGGACCCAAAAGACAAACACACACATAAATATCAGAGTTAAAATGATATTATCCATGAGTGAAAGGTTGGACCCAAACAAAGAACATAACTTTACTAAGAGCTAATTATAAATTACCTAAGGCAGTGGAATGGCTGTAAAATAATACCAGATATCAAATGATAACAAATAAATGATGAGATGTTACAAAGAAGAAACAACAACAGTCCTAGATGGCATAGACTCAGCTCTGTCAATGAATTAATAAAACCAAGGAGTACTTAATACAGTGGGATCCAATGCGTAAATGCAAAGCAGGTGTGACAATCAGAAACAGAAAGCGTTGTAGAAATGATAGAATAACACCACTCTAAGTCAGTATAAAGTATAAAGTATAAAGCCCTGTTTCCACCCATGTGTCTGGGCTGGGTCAGGTCGGGCCAGGCCGGATAAGGTGGGTTTCGGTACAGATATGTTTATTTCACGTTGCATCCCCACAGCATACTGTACCCTTACCCTGGAGGTGGAGTATTAACTGGATTGTGCTTCTACGTGATCTTAATTAGCACCTTTTAACCAAAACACCACACCACACATGACAGAAACAAAGTAGCCATCCCTGCTTTGTGTTTACCTGCATTAATGCAACAAAGTAAGTGAAGTGAAGTAGGGACATATGTTGTGTCAGTTGTGCAATAAAAAAAAAAGAAGCAACTTGCTTCACACGTCACTGATCTAAGTGGCTAGTAAGTTTTTATTTCTACCCGCCAAATTCATATTTAACACGCATTTGGCAGGTTGGCAGTTTTTAATCTAGAGCCCTACCTGTGACTGATAATAATCATCATAAATAGGAAGGATAAACATGTTTTTTGAGGGTTTATTCCACTGCACAGACAGTACAGCCAGATGTCCAAAACGAAACCCTCTCGCTAAGATAAGGGTGCTCTTTTGTGGAATGAGACGGCAATGTTTACCCCTTGGCTCATGTCAGTTAATTTGAATTAACATTTAGAAATATGTTAAATTTGATATATTTTGATATACAAGTCACACCTGATTATAAGTTGCAGGATCAGCCAAACTATGAAAGAAAGTGTGACTTCCAGTACAGTCCAGGAAATATGGTATACATCTACTTTTCAGCTTCTTCTCCTCTCACTCAAAAAGGCAAAATATGAGAGAGACAATGTCAAAGTTGTCTGAATATATCCATATTGGTTGATATTGTATTGAAAATTAAGAGTTGGACAATTTCGGTGTATTGAGCATATGTAAAAAAGCCAATATCAAACATCCCTTCTAAAGATATGTGATGCAACTGCCGTCCAATATTTTAGGACAATATTTGCGTTTTTTGGTGGTACTGGCATTGGCCAATACATTGAGTCCATTGGTCGATACCTGCACTTGGCATAATTTGCAGACTTTTTTTTTTATATACCATAAATCCTCTAATAGTGACCACTATTCTATTACAAACTGTCCCTCCATTAATTCCCGGGGGTAGTGTTGAGAAAAGTAAATAATTTGTATCCCTCTAATACAAGCCTCCTTTTTTTTTTTTCCAATGGGAGGCTGCTGTTTGCTATGCCTGCCCCTGTGAGCGCTAGTGCTCACGAAGGCACAAACATGGTAATTCCTCTTCCTGCAGAGCATGTGCGAGCCATCAAGACAAAACACAGCAGCAACATGGCGACTACTGGCACGATAAACAGAGAAGAAAGAAGAAAGAAAGAGAAGAAAGTGTTACATTAAAGAAACCGTCGTGGAGTATGTACGCAAACATTCCGGAGTGAAGCTGCAAAGCACTACGATGTTAATCCATGACAAATCAGGTGTTGGAAAAAGCAACAGAATAAACTGTCCGAAGCTGAGAAAAGCCGAGCACGTCTTAGCAGAAGGGGGAGGAAAAAAGTCAGCCAAGATGTGGAGATAGCACTTATCGATTGGATTCGTGGCTGTTTACACTATCGTATTTCACCGTGCTCAGGTAATTGCACTGTTTTAAGTTTTTCATGCAGCAGTTTTCAATAAATGAGCCCAGTACATTTTACTGGGTTCAAACTGACACAAAATGTTGATTTATTCATTGTGATGCATTTGACAAATAAAAGCCCTCCTTCCAAAAGCCCGGTCCTCGGTGCCCTGAAACAAATTATAGTTCTGGTCACTATTAGAGGATTTATGGTATGTGTTTATTATGTTTACGTTTATTAAGATTAATGTTTCTAATATTTGTTAACAAGTGCACTATTTCTCTATGTATTTATTTGAAGCGCTTCGTTATTTTTTATATTAAAAGAGTTGTAAAATTACTTTTCATTGTATCCTTCATTGGCCCTGTGACGGATTGGCGACCTGTCCAGGGTGTACCCGTCTCTCGCCTGATAATTGCTGGGATAGGCTCCAGCAACCCCCACGACCCTGAGGTGGATAAGTGGTACAGAAAATGACTGACTGACTGTATCCTTCATTATGTTAATTTGGGAAGCAAATGCAGTGTCGGACCCAAATATCAGCAGGTTGTAACGGCTATCAGCTGAGGCTGATGAGAAAATGTAGGTATCGGAATCAGCCCTAAAAAATCTGTATTGGTCGATCCCTAATCCCTTCTAAGAACCCATAGAACATCGCTTAAAGGTCTTCTTTAAAAAAAAAAAAAAAAGACAGAAAAAAAGAGTGTTACTTTGCCCAAATGCAAAACAAAAGCAGACTAAAACAAGCAGAGCTGGAGCACTAGTCATTGAATCCTGTCCTAAATCCTGAATCATGACAGCTTCAGTTTGGCCCATTTTATCATAAATTTGAGGTGAAACCTAACTTTGTTTAAATTGTGATGCATTTGTGGCATGATTAACTGAAATTCATCTAAAGGATGTTCTCTTTCCTTCGAGGGCTGTTTGTTGTGGCTTTTTGATCATTAGGGCTGGTGAAGGCTTTCCACCAACTCAACATCTGTCTCTTAATTGGCTTAGGCTGCTATTTCTTGATGGCTGAGAATATGTGGAAAATGCAATGTTCTCTCTGAGCACTAATTCCCTGTTCTTATTAAAATAGATATGCAGCCCCCACCATCATCAATCATACCATAAAATACATTTGCTTTAAAAACTGTCCACTGAAACCTCTTTTCCATGCAGTCTGATAATGTAAGTTCTTACACATATTTATGAGTGCTCATCTGTAGTCAGGCGACATTGCAGATGAAGTCAAAGAAAAACTCATCTTACGTTCAGCTGTGGTATAGATTCCTCCTTTCTTTTAAAGTAATGCTGTCTGATATGGCCTGATGGGTATTCACTAGAGGCTGGATACTGACTGAATAAGGTGAAATATAAGCTTCTGTAATGCAGTCTATCAATTGCTTCCCTCTGTCTTCCCGTTGCACTCCATGATTTTTCGCCTTCTGGCTCACATCTCCCCAGGAATGAAGTGCAGAGCGTCCATGTCGGACCATAAAAACAGCAACAGAGGCTGAGCATCAAGTTTATGTGAACGGGCTGGAGCATAAAATGTAATGGGTGGGACCATTGGAGTTCTTCTGAAATGGCTTTTTTAAAAGGTTTGTCGACATATTTTTCAGCAAGATGGTCTATTAAAGAGAGGAACATTTATATAGAGCTGTCAGTGGGTGGACGGGTCAGATGCTCCTTTAATAGTGTCCTCAGGCAGCCTGCTATTCACTGTGGATCAGTGCCGGTGGCTGCCTTTCCACTAACGAGATAATATTGTTTTCAAGCGCAAAGTTAATTTAGAGCAAGTAGTTAAATATACCTCTCAGTTAGCAGCATTGTTAATGTAATCACATGACAGTTTGATTTGGAGGAGAATAATCTCTCATCCTGAGCTATGAATAATTTGAACCATTCTTCTTTTAGACTGTGCTCTACTTTCACCAGATGTGTCACATATGTCGTCTCCTACATCTAATAAAGATGGATTTATCTGTAGTTCAGATCACAGTGGCTTTGCCATTGTTCCAGAAATGTACAGTTTAACTGGGGAGCCTCTTCCCCTTTTAGCTGATCCCAGTCCTGTGTTTCACGACACAGTGCTTGTCACTCAGTTCTGAAAGACATCAACGGTATCTGTTCAAGATGAAAAACACGGGAATCTCGTTGGAGAGCAGAGATGGCAGACGTTTAGAGCAGAGTTGACATCTGCTTGACAGATAACCAGCATGTGTGCATGTTAGATGAGAGACCAGAGATGGGAGCAGAGGATCTTAGGCAGCTCTTTTGTCTGCCTCTGTGGAACCCGACGCAGACATGGGAAAGTTAGGCATGCAGGGTTATTGATAAAGCTTCCAGAAAATCCAGTGTCAAGCATGCAGAAATAGCACCATTACATAAGTTATGGCTCACCGTGTAACTAGTTTATTACATGTACATAAGTAAGGGAATGGTTGAGAAGTGTTTCTTTTTTTTGGCTGGTTGAACTGTTTGGCAAATGGATAATAAACAAAAACATGGAACTAATTTGTTGCTGAAAAGCGTTTATCACACCAAAATGTGTTCTTTTCATCATTCATTTATTTATTTTTACTTGTTTTGTACAGCACTGTAGCAAGCAGAATGATAATCTGGCTGTTTCGTTGTGTTGAACAGATTTACATTACTAAGGGAAGCTATAAGGCTCCTCTTGATAATCTGAATTTATTATTTAATTTAATTGGATGATTGTTTATCTCACCAAAATCTGAATTCTGCTGAGATTTTGTTTTTACGAGTAAAGACTGTAACTGGTACATCTCCTAAGTAATCTCCACATTTCTGTGGAAATCACAGAGATGGCTTCATACAGTATCACTCACTATATTGTAAGCTCTTGGTCAAGGTTAAATGCAAATTTTTTATGTGAGATGAAACTCAGCTTTCTGTCAGTCGTTAATGAAAGCCCAGGCGGGTCTGACAGAAAACAGACACGCAAAGGAGGTTTAAGATATCTGGACAAAATTAAAAAACATCCTCTGACTATACAATCTCAGATGAACAACACATTGTATATTCCACTCTTGGGGATAAATTCTTTTGAATCTTGATAATGATGTTTTTCATGTTTCACACACACACACACATATATATATATATATATATATTTTTTTTTTTATTTATTTATTTATTTATTTTTTCATAATAAGCTCAGCCAATATACAGATACAGTGTTTGGAAAAACTTCAATACATCCTTCCTGCTTCCATAGAAATAAAAATGGTAAGTAGCAGCTGGATGCAACTAACTAAATGAATTTATTAACTGAATAACAGCAAGTGTAAGCACCTCCAAAAATATCTGATGTTTTTAACAGTTTGCTAATCTGGAACATCCTACTGATGAACACAGTCCCAAGAAGATAAGACATCAGCAATCATCATAAGAGCAGCAATTGTTGCAGGAATTACCATGCGGTTTCCAAACAATAGATTTTACTGTAAGAAAAAATATTCAGAAACAGGAAGGCATTACGCATAGTTGCCTGTCTTGCCAAGAGCAGATTTTCATAATAAGTACATCAGACTGTAAAGTGTCAAGATGGAAGGCAGGCAGATCTAAAGACTAAAACTTTATATTCTTGCAAATAAACAGAGAGCTCTGCAAAGACGGGATGTTCCAGAGGCTAAACTTGAAAATAAAGAGAGTAAAAGTCAGGTGAAAACACACGATGACTGACTGAATCAGATGACTACAGCAACAAAACATGATCTCAGACAGAACAAAAGTAACCAGCCAGAAGACGAACTCGGGGACTAGTGACAACTGGGGACCAGGTGTGGTAATCAGTAATACAGGACCAGGTGTGACAGGGAAGCAGGAAATGAAAGCTAACTAGACTACAGAAGGGACACACTTGGGAAATTAAACAAGAAACATAAACCTAGCAAGAACTAAACCAAAAACAGAACCAAAATTCACAGAACAGTAAAATGCTCAAGAAAGGGGCAAAACCTCAAGAGCTCACAAGCAAAAACCTGTTTTCATGTGTTGGTCTTGAACGTACCTCATGAACCTGGCTTACTGTATAGTAGATGAAAGTACTGGATGTTACCCAACTTTTGTCAATGCTGTCCATGCTAGACTGTTAAGGTGCACTGTAGTGTACACACTCACAAAAAAGTGAGGGATATTCAACTTTCATGTACAATTTAAGGAAAACTAAAAAGTTCATACCTCACTGTTTTTACATTATGAATGTTGGCCATTTAACTGGAATTATGGTGTGGTAATTCCTCCATCTCAAGCAATTTAAAGTGATAGGTATAACACAATATAAAAATGTCAATGTGGCCTATCTATGGCTCTATTTTACAGTAGGTGTCATCTTGGTCTAATGATGTTTAAATGTGAACAGTATGATGAGGAGTACTGTTTAGAAACAAGGTGTCATTGAACCAGAACAGTTAGAGATCAAGTCATGGTTTAGACACTTATTTTGTATTTTTTTTTGTGGTTAATCATCTTTTTGGAGAACAGCGTGATGTGAAATTGAGCAATGTACATGTGCTTAAGAGAAAGTATAATGTCACCTGGAAATGTTTTCGTGCATTTTAGGTTCATTCTGGTATCATACTAAAAGCTATTTCCGTAACTTTTTGCAAGTAGTGTAATTTAAAATATTCTAACTTTGAATTCTTGTTGATAATGATTTATGTCAGAACTTGTTTTAAAAACAAAACATTGCAACATTTTAAAAAAGAAAAAAAAAACTCAAACTGAACTAGAACAAGGATAAAATAAGGTTGGACAATCTTCTAACTTTGAAAGTTTTATTATTAATATTATTATTATTAATAGGGTTACTATTATTACTATTATTATTATAATTATTACAATAGCTGGATGTTTTAAGGTCAGTGTTGGTATAAAAAGACCTCGCTTTTCATTCGAGATCATTCTGACAATACAGTAGTAGAGCTCATTGACTTAATTGTACAATCCCTTGAATAATCAGCACAGCTTCTTTCTTGGTGTGTTTGGTGGAAGTTTTGCACGTGTCCTCAGAATTATTCATGCCCTCTCATTAAATAATTAAAAAAATATCAGCTGTCAGTAAAATAAGTTGAAAAAGTAATGATACATAAAGATTTTATGAAAATCAAACAGAAACAAACAAACAAACTAAAAATTATACAAGTAAACAAGCATGATGGGGCTGGTGAACTAAAATTTTGTGGAGCAACTCTTTGAGGCAATCAATTTCTTGTTTTTGCGTGTTTGTCACACTTAAATGTTTCAGATCATCAAACAAATTTAAATATTAGACAAAGATAACACAAGTAAACACAAAATGCAGTTTTTAAATGAAGATTTTTATTTTTATGGTGGGAAAAAAAATCCCCCATTCATGAGATAGGTGCTCCATTTTGTCTTGGACAGTTTTGTTTCTTTTTCTGTTTTTCCTTTTCTACTACATGCTGGTTATCTGTGAAAAGCAGTATTTTATTTTGCTGAATTATAGTTTTGTAAATGTACTTATTGCTGCAGTCCTTAGACTTAATGGGTCTCATTCATGAAACGTTAGTAAATTTACTAACAGATTTACTCGTAAAGGCCTACTTCACTAAAAACTTACTCCAGATTCCGGAACACGTTCGGGAAACTCAGATTTGATCGTAAACACGTGTGTAGGATCATGAATGCCGAACGATCGTAAATTGACAGCACGCCCCCTGTAATCAGTCATTTTCATAAATCTCCACCCATGAATCAGCAATGAGCTCCATAAAAGGAGGTTGAGATTGACGCCTCCGGCTACCTGTCAGTCACACAGCACAAGCACAAAGAGAGAGAGAGATAAAGAGAGAGCGAACGAAGGACTTCCCTGAAGCAGAGATAGAGATTATTTTGAGTGAAGTTGAGTTAAAAAAAAAAGAGGGGCAATTTCTGTCCCGGGGGGGGGGGGGGGGCACTGAAAATACGGTACAAAATAGCAAATATGGAACAAAACGTGTGAAAAAAGGTGATGTGGTCATTTTTTTCTGGGGGGGGGGGGGGGTGCGTTTTCAACTGAATCTGTCCATAATAGGGCGCAATATGAATTGAAATTGTAATTTACAACAGGGACAATTATTTATATATGTTTGTAAATTTACATAAGCGTTACACGCAGCTGAGAGCATGTGTAGAGTTTGTAGCTACGAACAGATCGGAGCTACTAAAATGATGATGAATGCCAGATTCATGTAAACAGTTTACACACAAATTCGCTCTGCTCACGTTTCATGAATTAAACCCAATAACTTTACACAGTAACCGCTCAGTTATTAGGCTGTATATTCCTTCCTATGATTCCTTGACGGACTTCGATTCAGTGGTTGGCTTCTACAGCATGGAAGCCAGATGAATGGGACTGGCATGGGCTTCATCCTAACCATTAAAGCATGCACTCTGGGAGAGAGAGAGAGAGCCCACTTGTCTCTTTTTGAATTCTTTTTTTGTTAAAACTGCTCAGAATGAAATGATAAAAGATTATTTTACAAGGAAACTGGCTGATGAGACTAAAGACTGGTAAAAAAAAAAGAAAAAAAAAAAAGCAGTACTTACTTTAATTTATTAATAATGCATCTTTGATGTTCCCAGTGTTATGCTTCTGATTTTATCATACTGTACCTTACCACACAGCATCACATTGCAATGCACCACAACTGTCAGGACCTGGTGACTTTTAGTGGATTTTGTTTTCACTTTAATTTTTTTCTGTGTCATCCCTGCGGTCTGCTTAGTTTCCCTTGTGAATGGTTTTATCCCCACCCTTGTCTTCACCTGTGTCTCATTGTGTTGCTCTTCTCCAGGTATTTAAGCTGTGTTCCCCTCTGTGCCAGATTATCTTGCCAGTTTGTCAGTTCCCCAGATGTTTACCTAGTGATTTTAAATTCTTGAAGATTCTCGCTTGTGTTCCTGATATTTGTTTAGCAATTTTAGTACCTCTACCCAGAGCTTTGGAATACCCATATACTGTAAGTAATACAGACTGAATTAAAGTCTGATGTACTATTGTAAATGTACAGAGATGTAACTGTTATCTAAAGAGGGAAGTAAAGTATTGTTTAGAGTGGAGTTATTCTTATTTATCTTGCTTTATAGCTCAATCATAACAAAGCCATTTATGTGTCATCTTTCCTAAACTCTTTCGGGTATAGGTGGCTGGATGTTGGAAAACCAACCTCTTTGTTCTTGGATAGCTTTCTTGCCTGAGTCAGCCAAAGTCTACAATCTAGGAGGAGCGCTAAACGTTATCTCAACCTACATTAATGACAGAATAAAATGTGAGAACAACACTCCCGCTGATAAAAACCACACTTTTTTCATTTGAATAAAACTAATTCTGCCTTTAGATGTAAGTGCATTTATTAGATCCCACTGAGCTGGATTGTCAGCTCAGCAGGTTTACAGCTGGAAATAAATGAGTCCATCTTTTCAGAATATGGTAATCCAATTAAACACTAGTTTTGTTACAGATCACTTGGTGTTTCTCACCAGGCAAGGGGAGTTAATGTTTCATAAGCCTGTACCTCAAGTCTCTGGAGTCTTTCCTCCCGCATTAGCAGATTTTCTTTAATGTGGCCATTTCAAATGTTTTACTGGGATCTACATTTTATGCTCATTCATGGCTCCTTTAATGAGTGTTTTGACTGTGCAAAGTTGGCAACTGCAGTTCTTCATAGGCTCTGTTTTACCTGAAAAATGTTCTGCAGCAAGCTGTGTTCAGCATGTACTGTAGAGGGTTATCGGCATCTGGTGCAAACAGGATGATTTGAATGATGGTTAATTCATGTGGTGTCTCCATTGTATAGCCTCTAACCTCTGTTTTTACAGCTGCTGCTGTTTCTGTGGTCAGGCCCTGTGGCCAGGACGTGACTCTGTTCTCTGTGTTTTGATCTGCCTCTGCATTTGTCGACAGAAAAGGACTGACTGGCAGAGTGCTGAATGAGGCGGGATGAATCAGAAAATACACATTGCACGTTTTGCTGTCTGTCCCTCTGTTGTGAAAGCCCACTGATGCCGGACTTGTCACGTCATGCCTTAGTGGATAAAGCAGTTTGTTTTTTGTCAGTTGTATACATGTGTTCATGTCAAGAAGACGGTCAACAAATAACAGTGGATTTGACAGGAAACCAGATGGATACTTTTGGGCACTTTTTTTGCCTCCAGCTTGCTGAGATCTTCTAAATGTACAGATTTGATCCTTATACTTGGATTAAGATGAATGCCTGTGTGTGTGTGTTGCTGTAAATAGCTGTTTAATTAATATTATGTTTCAGAATTGATGACTTTTAGTAATTATGCATTTTCTTGCAGCTAGTCTTAGCTGACTGAGCAGATCTCTATGTGTGTTGGTGAGAGAAATAGAAAATATGTATGTACAGTATATGTATGAATATAGGGCTGGGCTATAACGATAACCTACAAATGATATCGCGGCCCTGCGACAGACTGGCGACCTGTCCAGGGTGTACCCTGCCTCTCGCCTAATAATAGCTGGGATAGGCTCCAGCAACCCCACGACCCTGAACTGGATAAGCGGTACAGAAAATGACTGACTGACTGACATGACTGATATCACAACATTTTTGCGCTTTATTCTGATACACAATATATCCTAATGTTTTAAAATCTCCACTTTTTTAAGATTTGCACAATATTACTTAATTTTTGTGCAGCACTTCTACTTGAATTTAAGCTTTCTTCTGCTATTGTACTGAACTACGTATTTACAACATTAAATGATGTAAACATTTCACATTGTACCGTTCTTGCACATTTCTTTATTTCTTCTTTTTACCAGAGTAGTTTAACTCTATCTATCCTTTTTTCTGGTATTCTCAAACTCAAGGGGATGGGGAGTCTCAAGGAAAAGGGGAAATCACACTTATTTATTTACGATTAGTTTTTTTTTCATGGATTCATACAGATTCAATTTAATTGCCATTCCCTTAACCTGGTATGTATTGGTGTACGTCTGATAAATTGCTAACTGAGAAACGACAGAATGATTTCACTTGTAAAAACTTAGTGATGTTCAAATGTGTTGATTGCTCTCACGGGTTGCACCTACCTGATGATTATTCTGTTAAACTGAGAATTGCTGACACCCTCCATCTTTTTCACTTATGTCTAAAAAAGTTGTGAGAAAAGATGTACCATCAAATGTGCTGGCATTCTTAATGTGATGTTAGATTATATCTAATGAGATTAATAAAATATTTTGTGAAGTGGATTTTCAACTTTTAACTTGCACCTTTATGCTTAGTCTAATAAGACTGAGCTTAATTATTCCAAGTTAAGACAAGGTCTGTGTTAGATAATATGTCTTGGTAAATTTTACACCAAAAAAACTCATTTAAAGTACTCATAGGCAATTTATCCTGTTTTTGGCTAGTGGTATGTATGTTTAAGATGAGTGTTTTTTTTTTGTTTTTTTTTTCCTTTTTAACCAGAACGGCTATTCAGTGACAATGACAAATGAAACACACTGTGCATCTGTCTTGGCATAAAATATATTTTTGATCCTGGTCTGTTGCAGCCAGTGAAGTCCTCCCATCAACATTAGAATGAGCACCATGCTTCTGTTTTTCATGTATCCCCCGTTGTGCTTCTATTACTGTACGCTGTGCTTGACTGACCAGGTGAAGCTGATATGGCCAGTCATGCAGCTGACAGCTGGAACAGTCTGTTGTTGTTGATGCCTCCCCACCTGCATGTTAGATCAATTGTTTGATTGCTGTAGAGGCTGAAAGCAGCCTGTGGTTTTGCTCAAACCCATTCGATCAGTTCTGTGATAAGGACAACAGGAGAGCACTTAACCTAGTGACTAAAAACACGTTTCTGCGCAGAAGTGAAAGTACAGCTGTGTCCCATAAGGTTGAGTCTCCAGTGGCATTTCACAAGGGCTTTGAGACCTGTTTTATTTTTGAGTGGTTGGACAAATGTGGCCCATATACATTGAAATTTGCAAGGGTTAGCAAAACTTGGAAACTTAATGTCGGCCTAACCTTGGATCTTTATTCAAATGTAAATTTTAATCCACTTAGGTCTCTGCATTATTTTTTTCTAGTTCAGGTGAATGTCGCTGGAAGCTACATAATGTAAAAGGTAACGTCCTGGAATCGGTCATCATCTTAATTGTCCTGTTTTCGGTTACAGCTTCAAATAATAAAGGTATGATTCTGAAAAAAAAACAAAAGCCCCACCATGTGCAGGTCAGTCTCATTTTACTGATCAACATTTTTCTTAAATAAAATTCTCATCTTCTTTCTGGCTTGCCTGTTGTGAAAACACTGTATCCCTGCATGAAAAACACCATACTGTATGAAGTCAAAGGCGGTGACCAAAGAGACAGGTGGAAGAAGCAAACTGAGATGAGAGTGCATCGATTGGCTCTTCCTTTTTTCTTTTTTGCATCAGAGGTTTCACATTTTGCAAAGGCTTTCAAATCAAAATGAGCTGTACCCTCAGTCGTAATGACAAGCTGACATTTTCTGCTTTTAGGTTCAATTCAAACTTGTGCAGAGCTCTGCGGAGATCAAAATATTTCTCATAAAGGCACTTTGATAATTGTAATAAAAGACTTGATGATCTATTAGAAACAATTTCTTTTACTTCCATGTAAACATCATTACTTGAGTTTATTTGATTTAAAGTAGCTCTTTAAATTCACTCATTTTATTTTGACTTTTTGCATTTAAAGGTGATGCAAAAACATTTTCTGCTCTAATACTTCTTAAATAAAGGCAAAATGTTTCCTTATATTACTAATACATGTTTGGTGTATCATTTTATGTTCCAGAGGAATGACAATGACACAAACAAATCCCTTGAAATTTGCTGGAACATTTGAATATAAAAGCCATGCTTCTCAATGGATCAATGCTCTTTTTACTTAATATAAGTTATTGTTACCATATAACTACTGTTTCCAATCTGGGATAACAAAATGGGACAGCACGACTAGTTAGAGGTTGAATTTTTTTTTAAAAAAAGTCCTTTTAGTCAAATATACTTCTCATCTCCTCTAAATTGAAGGGCTTTTACTTCAAAAGTGAACAAAAAGAATATTTATTTACTCATTGTATAATATGTAAAGATGTGTTAATTTGATTTATGTCAGTAAATAGGAAAAAACAGCATACTGAATGATTTTTTAACAAAATGATGATGAATAAACAAATTACATGTTCCGATCACTTTAAATTATATGCCATTTAAGTTTCATGCTTTACAAAGCCATTCCAATCCCAAACTTTTAAAGGGCCTTATTGTTTGAGAGCGCAGCAGTCATTGTAAAAGGATGGCAGAACGTGATGACTCTCCCTATTCATTCCTCTCTCTGTGGGGATCGTGGTTGCATATTGGTATTTATCAATCAGAGATCAATAATTATGATTGTGGGGCAGAGTGCTTTGCCTCAGAGTGGTATTGATTGGTTGGAGGGTTGGGCCTTGTGCCAGTTCTCATTAGTGGTTTCTGTCCTTTCACCTTTCTTTGTCTCTCATCACTCCCCCCCACTGACGTCGGTGCCTGGTGATTCTACCTGATGGCAACCCTAAGTGCTTTCATAGAAATGTATTGATTACAAGACTTATTTATGCTTCTACCTGGACATCAGTCACAGAGAAGACAACAGGCAGCCTTTCTTCTCCAGGACTGTGTTACACTTTTCATCTCTGACACTGTCAATGTGGATGAAGATACAGGATCCACACTATAAGGATGAGGGTCCTTATAGTGTGGACTAGGAACACGCTGGAAGAAAATACTTGTACAAAACACTTTCAATCTTGTCTCCCCACCTTGATCTTGTACTTTAGGAATTATTTTAAATGAGTTAGACTATTAGAAGACCTTGATTACCAACAAGGAGAAAAAAAAAAGAAAAACATAAACTACCTCCTTTTTCACAATAAATAAAAGAAATGAAAGCATCCAAACAAGTGTGTTTTTCTTTTTTCTTTTTTTTTTTGCGTGGTAGAATCTATTAGTTTCACTTCATGATAAACAGTTCATTTTTTCACAACAGATTAAACATCTGTTGTATGTTTAACATAACACCTAAAATCCCCCACAGCTGCCTGCGCAGGATGCTGATTGGCTTAAAGTTTTATGCTTCAGCTGCAGCCTGATTGCTGGAACCCTGGCAAGTTAGCCCTGCAAGTTACTATTAAAATTCTTTATCTGTTTTTATTCGTCATTCATATTCAATTAATATCAAAATACTGAATTAGTTATAATAAATCACAGAATTCATGGATAATAAAACATCCTAATTTATTTATTTTTGATCATTTAAAGACCTTTTTAAAGGATATCTACAGTATGTGTCTTGTAATAAAAAACCTTCATTTTTCTTTTTTCTTTTGCTAAGCCCGTTCATGTTTAATAAACTGTTTCCCATGGCTGCATCATAGCTGCACTACCTGAGCAGCGATATGGTGCACAGAAAGCAAACAGTTAACAACAAAGCTGACATCAGTATACTCAAATGAAACAATTTTTTTCTAATTTTCTTGAAAATACATGTCATACACATCTGATTCTGGTTTAAATTTTTATGCTTATGGCTTTGCTTCCCCAGTTTGTAGTGCACTATATCCACTCTGCAGTCAATCAGACCTCAGACCCTGCGGTAACAACAGCAGTCAGCCAGTTCATGATTGTTTCTTTTCATAAGGATCGTACGGCTGACCACCATCGCTCTCTCTGACCTCTCGTCCTCTCCACACTGCGTAGTGTTTTTGGGTTCAGCCTTGGTGTCAGCGACCTTGGGCTACAGCTCCAGTTTTAATCAGCAGTTCTCTCCACACCGGCAACCTCAACAAGCTGCCTCCTGCACCTTAACGACTCGAGAGGCTCACACCAGAACCAGCTGCGGCCCGTGCTGTAGTTTTCTTCCCTTCTTTTCTTAACCTCAGGGCAGGGGTATCTTACAAACAGCAAAAAAAAAAAAAAACACACGCGAAGCACAATGTTTCCAACACAAGCAGACTAGATTTGAAAGGTTTTAAGAGTGAAATTGCAGTCCCCGTTGCTCACTGTTTGTCAGTTAATCAGTTACTGTATAACACTGGTGTGTGATGAATTGTAGTCTTTTAAATTACCATCTTTATTTGAGATTTGTTACGATAGCTTAATATCTGTAGGCACTTTCATTCATTGTCCCTCTTGTGATTGCCTATTATCCATGTGCATGTATCTCTTAAACAAAGTTTGAATATTCTCGCCAAGTCATTTCAACTTCTGAAAGTAACTTTGACTGAGGGGGTGTGCCAGTGGCTTAAAGATAATCACATCAAGGGCACGGAGCCTGACCTGTTTTTGCATCAGTAAGTTTCTGCTCAATGAAAAGCACTCAATCCGCAATTGTTGTCTTGCCTTTTGTGGGAATGTGAATAGCACCTTATTGATTGGGAGCAAAATGTTTTTAATGTTGTAGATGAGATTTCTGGATTGCAAGCTAATGGGAAGATGGAAGCGCTCTGCAATCTATTTTCAAGTCAAGTTCCAAATTGAAAATCTTTACTGGCATAATTAAAGCTTATCTGAAAGGAATGTCAAAACTTTTGCTCTTTTTATTTTTTTCCCCCCACCCACTCAGACCTGGGTTTAATGTTTAAATGCACCAACGTGCTGAGCATTGTGATGGATCTAAAACAGAGTGTGTGTTTTAGGTTTAATCTAACCTAATGTTGTGAAACCAGTGTTGTAGTGGTTATTTTATTTAACAGGCACCATTTGGAAATTTATATGAATTAATTTTCCTAAAGTATATGTGTTATTGATATTTGGTTAAAACTACATTAAGCATACCTCAAAGGAGAGGTTCTCGTTTTGTCCTTTGGTTGGAGTGCAGGATAAGTAGATTTAGTATGTTGGTCAAGGATTTGTGGGCAGGTCGGGCTGCAGTGAGGTTCAAAGCTGGGTTCCTCCACATGGGGGATGTCCTGGATTTCCAATAGCTGCTATGATTGGACGTTTAAAACAAGACTTTACTGAGAACCACAGGAGACATGGAGACTCTCCACTGAGAAAACCGTGCTCGACCTTTTGTAGAGCCAGATTTATAAACAAGAATCCCAGTGATTATCTTTATTGGATATTTTCTCAGCACTGTGTACTCTGAACTGTATGCATAGCCTCTGTGGATTTATGCATAATACATGACCAGTTGATGGAGATTCATATTAGAAATGAGTGATATATTTTATTAGCTGGATGATTGCCTGCATATTACAGGCAGATTAAAGCAAGCCTCTATAGTCGGCTCAAAGCAATACATCGGGACAGTTTGGGAAATATGCTTATTTGACATCAGTTATATCTGCAGGAAAATATTAAGCTTTCATCTGCAGTTGGTTTGGTTAGTTTACAGAGAGAGATAAAGGGAGGAGAAACAGATAAGTGTTGTTTCCACCTGGTGATCCATCTAACATGGTTCCCTCATAGTCAGCAGTATTTGTTATTTGCCATAGACCAGGACCAGGGGTCCTCAAGAGTCCTCAAGGCCCCCTGGTCCTGTTCAGTTGATTGGATCAGTTACCTTCCAGGAACTGATCCAATCAAATGGATCCAATAACTTGTTGTTAAGTTCCAGTAATGACCCTTTTATGTGAGTCAGGTGTGTTTAAAGGATAACTCTCTTTTTTCAACCTGCACCTTATTTCTAGGAGTTTATACCTGCATTTACTCACTGGTAACATTTCTGCGTCACTTTGACTCCTTTGATAGATATTACATTGAGTCGACCTTCGGTGTACATCCAGTATAATGGCGGAGACGGGGCAGTCACTATATAAGCGTTATCTGCAGTAAAACTCCTGGCCAGGAAACTGGCCTGAATGTGTATTGAGTGTATCCTGTTGTGTGGCGCAGTGGTTAAAGGGATTCAGATTACCTGATTTGTAAAACAAAGGGGAGTGAATGGGCCAATTTAACTATGGCAGTCAGGGATGATGGATGGGCAGATGGTGATGTGTTGGGAGATCTGAACATTTTTGGGAATGCTGGTGTTAAGTAGACTGAACGAGTAAATGAGTACTACACTGTGCGTTCAGGGTTTTGAAAATTGTGTTTTTGTTGTTGTCTTGGTAGTGAGCTGCTCGTCTAAGCTGTACTACGGAAGCGCGCATCGGGAACGCGCTGCTTCGAAAAGTTTGTAGAACACCCTAATAACTAACAGAAAGCTAAATCTGAACTCACAGAACAATAGTACTCGTTCGTTCGTTCGTTCTACTGAAAGTATTGGCAAAAATCAAGAAGTTTTTCTCCAGATAATGCAGAAAGTCCCTAGTCCCTTTATTGCAGACAATGCAATAAAGGGACTAGAGGCAGGAATTTAAAAAAACAAACAAACATGCATGTCCCTTTTTTTAAATACTAATGGCTGATGAAGCGCTTAATACCATAAAGAACGTTTCCACCCACGTCTCTCTTCATAGCCTTGAACAAGCTGTGTGCTGCAAAATGCGCTGCATTTCGGCAGCCGAGTTTCCCACGCTGCCCTGCGGACGTGACGACAAATAACCCTGCATCTGCACTTTTGATACAGGAAGAAGACGGTCGTGGTAAATTCAAACACTGTAAGTGATAGTTATGGATTCTTTTGCCGTCAGCAAACGATCCAGATCAACTGAAAGACACTAAAAAGTGTAACTATGAAGAAAAAGCTTAGTAAACAACATTATAGCTTCAGTTTGTGCACGCTCCCATGACGGCTTGGCACGTGGCTGCAGTTACCTGAAGTGCCAGTTGCGAGTTTTATTTCTTAATCTTGCCTCTAGTCCCTTTAAAAGCAGGGTGGATGATGCTTTCCAGGAGCATTTTTTACTATATTGCTTAAAGTCTTCTTCACTCCCTGATTGCAACCAATTAATTAAATGTTCTGACACAAAAATTTAAAAATATAATCACCTGTGGAATGTACAGCGCTGGAAAAACCCTGATGGATTTTTGAACGGCCCGTGCTGATGGATTGAATGATTTTTATGTCCATCGGCGTGAGCATCTCAGTGCAGACAAACCGAGAGAACATGGCTGCTCGCTCCTCTTATCTATGTCGCTGTTTGCTCTTAAAAAGAAAAAATGTGGATCAAGTCATGGAGGTGTTGGTGTTTGCAGTGAGGATGTTTTACGCTGCGGAAGAAGTTGGGGGTGAGATAATTATCACTTTTAGAAATGTGGTTCCTTTGCTGTTTACATGGAAGCTAACAAGCTAGCCACTCGGCTGTTCTCAGTTATCTTCGGCGATAAGAGCGCACGCCCTGGAGGTGTAGCTTGTTCGAACTGTTTTCCAAGATCTCCTACCCTGCCTTTAAATAGTGGCTGCCCCGTCTCCTCCATTATACTGGATGTATGTTCACCGAAAGGTGACTCAACGTAATATCCTCCGAAGGATTTTACTGGTGAGTAAATGCACGTAGATACTCCTAGAAATAAGGTCCAGGTTGAAAAAGAGAAAGTTATCCTTTAAGCAGAGAATCACAGTGGCCCTTGGGAACCGGAGTCTGAGATTCCTGCAGAAGACATTCAGTGTGGAACAAAAATCTTTCAAGACACATTTTTATGCCACAGTATTGGTGCTATTTTCATTCAACACCAGGAGATCATTTTTAGCCAGTCCCACATAGATTTTTAGGGCTGGACGATATTGCACAAAAAATTATGATAATTTATTTTTTCATATTGTTTAACATTGATTTTTTAGACAATTTTTTTTTTCAATACCGACAGTTTTAGCATCTGTACTGAGAACTGTACAGATGCTCTGTATTGTAAAGAAACTATAAAACTTAGTTGTGGGTGGGCAATATCCCCAGAAAATATATCACGATATTCTAAAAAAAAAGAAAAAAAAAGAAAGAAATGACATCACTGATGATACTGATGGTCACACAAGAAGTCACAACCACAGTAAAATCCTTCTTGTGTTTGCTCAACTTATCATAAGACGTAAAGCTTTTGCAGATTCTATTTAAATTTCAGTTGCCTTTGTAGTTTGTTTTTTTCTTTTGATAAACACTGTTTTTTGATCATTTGAATCTGATTCCCTCCGATCTGGTTTGATCTGCTGTGCTCCCTTGTTCACTAGTTCAGTGGAGCTCCACAGTGATGTACGGGTCACACGATGTCACGATATCAAATTTTCAACCGATGTGAAAAAACATGCAAGTATTATTGCAATATTAGTATGCAATATGGCACACTCCTAGTCTTGATGCTGTATCAAAACTTGCTTGCCGTTCTGCAATGACATTGATGGACAATAACCTGCATGTCCAAAGGAATGCACGTTAGGTTAATTGGTCACTCTGAATTCCCCCTTGCAGTGAATGTGTGTGGTTGTCTGACTCTGTGTTGCCCCTGCAACCAGAGGCACCTGTTTAGGTGTACCTGCCTTTCGCCTGCTAATTGCTGGGATTCACTTCAGCTACCCTGCAACCCTGAATTGGAATTAGTGTTATAGAAAATGAATGGATGATGATTGCTTGGGCAACATGGACACCGATTGTCTGCTAATCTCAACTCTGGGGCAATTAAGCTAATTTTCTCATTTTGACATGACTGAGGACAAAAAAAGCAGTACAGAGAAAAGCCTCCAGCTGTCTTAATGACAGGTTTAAAGAAATAAAAGATACTTAACCAAGAATTTTAAGTTCCTTATAAGGTAGAAGTAGAGTAAATGAATGAGCAGAATAACTGAAACAGGAAAAGGACACGTGGAGTAGCTTTCTCAAGGTTGTTCTCAAATGTGAGTCCCATGTTTATGGATCATGTAGTTATCCTCTGTCCCCTCTGTACCTACCTTACCTACCTGATAATAACTAAGCACTATTACGATGATGTTTGCAGCAATTGTTATTTGCTGTTGGGGTGGACGCCAAAGCCAGCTTATCAGTTACTGATTCAAGAGCAAAGCTACAGACATCAGCCTGATCTAAACAAACAATAAGAAATAGTGTATGGAAACTGCATACTTACAGATTTCTTAAATTTGTTGCTACTGTATGTGACTGCAGTGAGAAATGTCAAGACTGTTGCAAAAGGCATCCTCATGCATTTTAACCTTTGTCTGTATTTGTGCTTGCAGTTCATGTGAAAGCAGGGACCTGCGAGGTAGTTGCTGCACACCGATGCTGCAACAAGAACAAGATAGAAGAGAGATCCCAGACCGTCAAATGCTCCTGCTTCCCCGGACAGGTGGCAGGAACAACAAGAGCAGCTCCATCTTGTGTAGACGGTACGCCAAGCTTCTCATTACAGTTTTGGTAATGATATGAGACCGACTTCAGATTAGAAATATGTTGCACGGTGCAAAGCTGTCACACCTGTCACTGCGCCTCTGGTGCTTGCTTCACTGATCATTTCTGTGTGAGAGGTTTATTGCATGAATCAGGGAAAAAATAAAGTGTTGAGATTTTTATGATCCTGCTTTTGTGTGACGCTTTATTTTCTTCAAAATCAAATCATCAACAGTTCATCCACAGAACCTTTTGTCTGATGTTGGGGTTACATCAGATAGCCTCACCAGAGTAGACAGATGGCCAGGTCATTTAATATCATGTCAGCAGTGGCCACAGTTACAGGTGAATCGATCTCCATCTCCTCTGTTCAGTGTAACAGCTCTGACAGGGGCTTCCTGGATTTTTGACAGTTCTCCCCTCACTTCAGAAATGTCAGGGGAAGATGCTTCTCCCCTGTAGGCCTCTTCAAAGCAGCGTAAGACCTTGCCTGCGTGTTTTCTCAGTCGTACATACAAACAACTCCCCTCCTCAAGCTGAACACACCTGCTCACTGCTTGACATTGACCCATGCCCTGTAATTCAGATCTGAAAACACACTGGGGCAGGACTGACAGGTCTCCACAGATGCCAGAGATCAAGATGCGTTCTTCAATCACTGAGATGTACAGTGCATAGAAGCCAGAGGGGCTTGTTGTTGTTCCAACCTGGACAGGACTGTGCTACACTTTCAAACAGCATGTTGCTAATTGCTTCCAGTGCTGTTTTTTTCTCTGTGTGTACTGTTTTTCATCTTTCTTATTTTTTTCACAGCTTCAATAGTTGCACAGAAGTGGTGGTGCCAGATGCATCCCTGCATGGATGGGGAAGAGTGTAAAGTACTCCCAGACTTTAAAGGATGGAGCTGCAGTACAGGAAACAAGGTTAAGACAACTAAGGTGTGTTAAATTCACAAATTACATCTATAATTGAAGGCAAATCATGGGTATTCTAAAATAAAAAAAAAAATCACAAATGTAATTGCATGATGAGATTCACTCAATTTTTAAGGGAACAAATTGACTACAGTCTCTTGGTCTGGAATAAAAGCTTTAACAAAACATGACCCCAGAATAATGGAGGAGGGCTGGGTAAAAGAGTGAAATAAGAGCTAAAGAGAGCACTGAAAGATTTTTTATTAACTTCAGATGAGTGCAGAGCAGAGTAAGTAGGAGAGGAAGATGTAACTCACAGGGGAGAACCAGTGAAGTGTGCCTTGATGCGATTGGCTTACAACACTAGGAAGGGGTGAGTTAAGTTCAGCTATCTATTTAGCTACATCCCCAGTTTGTTGCAGAAGTCTAAATTCAGTCAATTATTGTATTTTGCTTAAGCTGCTAATAAGGTTGACCCATGTAGGTCAGTTTGGTGAATCTGCTTCCAAACCATAGTTAAGACACCTGCTCTCATGGACTGCAGTCAAAACTTAAGAATTAAAAAAAAAAAAAAAAAAAGTTGTAGCTTTTGTTTAAGGCAGGGGTGGGTCGGACCCTGCTGCAACACACCTAGGGAATTGAGAACCATTTCTTGTAAAGAACCGGATCTCTGTCGTTTGATTCCATGGAATTGTCCATCTGCCTGCGTAACGATTCCTCTTATCAGTTCCATAAACGTTGGACACATTTGCGTCTCCAACATGGCGTTGCAGCATACGTGCTCCAAAGTTTGGTTGTATTTCATGAAAAAATACAATATAAGCTTGAGTTACACGTATGGAACGTTGATCACATCAGAGGGAGGAAATACCTCCATTTGGCCACGCAGCAGTTAGTTTGTCGCAATATAAAGCCTTTTGTACATTGCTAAGCAACCGTAGTGGCGCTCGGTGGGGAGCCTCAGCACGTCTTCCGTCTGAAATGTCGCAGGTAACGTAAAACTCCCGTTGACTGTAATAATGTTAGAGACTATTCATAAAGTATTGTGATGTCATATTAACCTTTAGTCTTTAGTTTATTTTGAACATGTTGAAAAGGAAAGCAGCAGCATCTTCTGTGTCAGTGTGGAGTGTGTACTGCTCTGTAAATTATAACAAAATATCTGCCATATGAAACGAAACACACACACACACCACACACCCACCCACGCACACACACAAACATATACATACATATTTACACACACATAATAATAATTTTAATTCAACATGTTCAAAAGGAGTAAAAATAAGTCTAACTTATTTAATCCATTCCCTCTAAGTCCTAAAAGATCTTATATCCGTCATCAAAAGATAAACATGTTATTTCTTTCTGCACAAAAACTGTTACTGTACAAAAGTTGATCACTGCAGTTTTATTTTATGAGTTATTTTTTAACTGAAGTCAGCTTTAAGTTGAAGTTGAAGGCAAAAGGTTGATGCATATTTTAAATGAAAGAGTAACTGCAACCAAAGCTATTCATACTGTATTTCATCATTCAATGAGAGTTGATGAGAGAATTGTTAAGGAACCAAATTAAAAAGTGATATCGATAATGGAACCGGAATTGCTAAATTCTTAACTATTCCCATCCCTAAACACACCTGACTCCAATGGATGGATAATTGTGCAAAGCTTGATGTTGAGCTAAAGTCACAAGGCGTGTTGCCACAGGGAAACTCCTACTACCTGCAGGATGTCGGCCTTCGAAGACCAGAGTTGCCCACCCCTGATTTAAAGTGTTTTAGAGCACTTTTAAGTCTGCATTGATTATTGTAATGCAGACTTGTATGACATGTATGACTGAAACTTTTTTTCTCTTTAAAAACACATTGGTACTCAGGTACAGACCAAAACAGATACAGTACAGATGAGCAAGGTTAGGAGTTGGTTGCAACTCACTAATCAATAGATCTGCACCTGATCTGTGCAGGGTCTATTATTTCACTTGAGACTTGAGAGAGTAAAAGTTTAAGGGGTTAAATTAGGGTTTTTTTTAGTGTTAAAATGAATCCCGAAACAGAAATTTTACTACAGCAACAGCAGGAATGATGCCCTCAGAGAGCTCTCACCCTCTGTGCGGTGTCATGAATAAAGCTGTGTATCCATGAAAGTGAAATGTCTGAAATCACTTTTTTTCTAAATTTTACCAGATTAGTAAAACTATGCATATGCATGTTTTTCTTTTATAAATCATCATCATGAAGCTCTATATGCACATTCTTGAACCTCACTGTATAATACATCATTTGTACTATACAACCCAAAAAAAGACATTGTAAAGCAAAAGCAAAAAAGAATTACAGTTTTATCATAAAAGATTGAGACATTGATTCGCAAAAAGGAAATGTATTTTATTTGGTGGTATCAGTGACCAAAAATATGAGATCGCAGGTACCAATGGGTACAAATGGGTACAAGCGGCCGAAATGAGTTTCCTCCACCGGGTGGCCAGACTCTCTCTTAGAGAAAGAGTGAGAAGCTCAGTCATCCGGGAGGAGCTCAAAGTGGAGCCACTGCTCCTCTGCATTGAGAGGAGCCAGATGAGGGGGCTTGGACATTTGGTCAGGATGCTGACAGGACACCTCCCTGGTGAGGTGTTCCAGGGATGTCCCACTGGGACAAGACCCCAGGGGAAGATCCAGGACACGCTGGAGTGACTCTTGGCTGGCCTGGAAACGCCTTGGGATCCTACCTGGATGAGCTGATGAATATGATTGGGGAGAGGGAAGTCTGGGTTTCCCTGTTTAGGCAGCTCCCGCCGTGCCGACCTCGGATGAGCGGAAAGAAAATGGATGGATGGATGGATGGTGGATGGTTGGTATTAGTTCTGAGATCATGTTTGTTGTTTTTCTAAATAGCATTATGGAGGTCTAAGAGTGGATCTTCAAACACTCATTTTAATTCTAAGATCTCACTGAAGAGATCTTTCACGTTCATGTATGGGATGGAGCAATCATCAGCCAATAGACTTTGGTGTTACATGAGACAAAGATACATTATCACTGTCAATTCCACAATGCTTCGTTATTATGCTTTCTTCAACTCCCATTTGGTTTTAAACAAAGGCATTCAGTAAATTTAGAAAACAAGAAAGCTTTGAGCTAAAATGTATTGTTTTTATAAAGTGACTGTAAACATCCTGGATGCCATTTTACAGGTTACCATGGTTACATACAAACACAACATGTTGTTACTTAACTTTCTCAGAGGTCAGAAAGAGGTGACAGTTAGTCTAAAATACATCTGTTAAAGAACGTGATAATCACCTCATGGAGAATTCAGTTCAATTCAATTCAACTTTATTTGTATAGCATCCATTCATGACAATGTCACCTCAGGGCGCTTAACAGACAGAAAAATTCAGATCAGATTCATAGTAGCCTAGCTAAGGAAACCAACAGATTGGATCAAATCTAGAGTCAACCCGGTCCAATCCCCAATCCTGAGCAAGCACAGAATGGTGATGACAGTGGGAAGGAAAACACCCTTTTAACAGGGAAGAAAAACCTCCGGCAGAACCCGGCTCAGGTAGGGCGGCCATCTGCCTCGACCGGCTGGGGTGGAGAAGACAGAAAGAGAGACCAACAGATACTGCAACTTTTATCCAGCCAGATCTGCTGAGAGAGGAGAAACACAGTTAATGATGCAATACTGTCACAAGTCTTTACATGATGAGGCAGAGATGAGTGGGAAAGGAAGAGCCCAGTGCATCACGAACATCCCGCAGCAGTCTAAACCTATAGCAGCTTAACTAAGGGATGGCTAACCATCCCTAACTATAAGACTTATAAAAAAGGAAGGTTTTAAGCCTGATCTTAAAGGTAGAGAGGGTGTCTGCCTCCTTAACCTGAATTGGTAACTGGTTCCACAATAGGGGGGCCTGATAGCCAAATACCCTGCCTCCCATTCTACTCTTAGAGACCCTTGGAACCACCAGAAGACCTGGAGTCTGAGAGCGAAGTGCTCTGCTTGGAATATATGGAACTATGAGATCGCTAATATATAAAGGAGCTTGATCATGGAGAGCTTTATATGTGAAAAGAAGAATTTTAAATTCTATCCTGGATTTAACAGGGAGCCAATGAAGAGAAGCTAGAACTGGAGAAATATGATCTCTCCTACTGGTTCAAGTCAGAACCCTAGCTGCAGCATTCTGGATCAGCTGGAGACTTTTCAAGGCATATTTGGGGCAGCCCAATAATAGGGAATTGCAGTAGTCCAACCTAGAAGTAACAAAAGCATGAACTAGTTTTTCTGCATCATTCTGGGAGAGGATGTCCCTAACTTTAGCAATATTACATAGGTGGAAGAAGTCGGTTCTAGAAACCTGTTTTATATGTGAGCCGAAAGACAAATCCCGCTCAAAAATGACTCCAAGATTCTTCACTGTAGTGCTGAAAGCCAAATTAATGCCATCCAGATCAATTATAAAGCTAGATAATTTAGTCCTGAGTTTTTCGGGTCCAAAGACTATAACTTCGGTCTTGTCTGAATTTAGAAGCAGAAAGTTCAGGGTCATCCAGGTCTTAATGTCACTAAGACATCTTTGTGATCTGACAAACTGATTGGTTTCATCAGGCTTCATAGATAAGTATCTGAGTGTCGTCTGCATAACAATGAAAATTTATGCCATGTTGTCTGATGATATTACCCAAAGGAAGCATATATAATGTGAAAAGTATTGGTCCAAACACAGAACCCTGGGGAACTCCATGAGTTACTCTGGTGTGTGATGAAGACTCGTTGACATCAACAAACTGAAATCTATCAGATAAGTATGACTTGAACCATTCTAATGCAGTTCCTCTAATTCCAGCATTGAGATCTAACAGGACAAGTACAGACAGGAGTCCTTTATCTGAAGCCATAAGAAGATCATTAGTAACCTTCACCAGTGCTGTCTTTGTGCTATGATGAGCTCTGAAACCAGACTGAAACTTTTCAAACAGATTATTTCTGCTCAGATGGGCACAAAGTTGAGCTGAAACTGTTTTCTCAAGAGAACATTTTTACCTTTCACGTGCACCAGTCAACAGTTTGGACACACTTTCCTATTGAATTTAATGGAAAAGTACAGTATGTGCAAACTTTTGACTGGTAGTGTACCCACTCTCCAAACCATTATAGGTGACATATTCTTTGAAATTAATTATAGTCTGTATCTACCAACATGCTACCAACATCACAACAAAATTAACATAGTTTTTATGTGTATGCATTGTTAATACCCATCAACCAAGCCGTGATTTACCTTGCCTTTAGTGATGCAGCCAGTTTAGAGAACAAAACTTAAACATCACCTAAACACTTAAAGGTTGAATATGGAATATGGACAGAACAGCGACATCACGTGTGTCTAGGTTGTAGTTGCAACGGCAGAAAAACAACTCCAGCCGCTGGGATGCCAGACTCACTGCCGATACGCAAGTGACCAACAGTCTGCAGCACGTCCAACAAGTAACGCAGAGGAGTTTATAACCGACAGCTAACGTTAGCCACATTAGCAAACAAGCTAGCTTACCGATCCAGCAGGAAAGTCGCCATTTCAGTGTTTTACTCCGTGGAAAACGTTTATGTGGGTCCATTTAGTGAAGTCTTCACCTAAATTTACTCCAGGTTTTGCTCTTCTTAGGTCTCTCCTCCTCAGAAACAGATAACAATATCTCCAGGGCTCTGAAGCAGCTGCTTCACTGGTCATCTCTACGGTTTTCCCCTGTACAAGCCTGACTATGACCGAAATATTGTTTCCACACAGAGATCGCATTTGGCAACCTGCAATGGCGGTGTGTATTGGCTTATAGACGTAAATAAAATGCCATTATCGAACCCGTAAAAAATTATTTTATAATTATTTTTAGGCTAAATATAATTTTTCTGGGAAATGTTGTACTTTCATTCTGTACACCCCCAAACGACCTTGGAGGTATTATTTTTGAAAAAATATAGCTTTTAATAAAAATGTTCCATATTCAACCTTTAATGTTCCCCTTAATATGTTTTCACTGTACAAGGAACTGAAGAAAAACATCACGGCTCACATTAAAATACATCCTGTTACAGCATCATCTGTATGTTTAAAGTTTCCTTCTGGGTTTGTTTGGTTCTTCATCTGATTAAGACACACATTAAACCGAAGCACATAGGCACATCAAAATAAAAAGAATTTCATTGTTACTGGTTGTGGGTGGCATTAATCAAGATTACTTTTTCAGACTTGCAGTTCAAACTGGCAAAGTTTATCAATTTTCTGACAAGCTAGAAATGGATGAAAAAGTGATCATTACTTAAGATACACAGCAGAATTTTGGTGCTTTTTCATTAATATTAATGCAATAAATTGAAGATTTTCACCACAAGCTGCCACATGAGCTTTTTCTTAGACAGAGCCTAATTACAAACATCATATTTAACGTCAAACAGATTCGAATTCTAATGACATTTATTTGTGCAATGACATTTGTCATGTTTCTACATTGATCTGATAATAATTCTTTGAATCATAATTTTAAGGTGAAGAGAATATTCGAGACTCATTCTGTGGAAGATGGTCTGCAGTAAAATAGTACAATATATTTACAGTAACATAGAAAGGAAATGATCAGGAGACTCTTCTTTCTGTTGGTGGTTTTGGTATGAAATGAGATAAAGTAAGGTAGCATGAAGCCAATGACTGCTTTATAAAGGGAAAAACAATTATCACCTCTGTAATGCAGTGTGATTAAACACCAGCAAGCTCACTGGTACAAGTTGGATCCATCTCACATGCATCTATTTCATCCCCAAGGTATCAGCGTTATGTGTGAGGAAGGGTGTCAGGCCCTGCCTTTGAACAGACTCGCATATGACTTCAAACGTGCCAGTGAAAAGCAAATAAAGGCATGCGAAGGCAAGAGATAGGCAAGAAAACAGCAAACAAAAATTCCTCCAGGAAGCAAAATTGTTGAGTGGGTTGTGCTGTAAAAGGGCAGGAGGCTCGAGCTGTAACACTTCCAGAGATTAATGGAGGTTGTCTGGACGTGTGTTTGGGGTTCCAGGGTGTGGTAGACCTGAAGTGGATGGTAGGTGAGGAGTGGGGGACACAGTGGACCCTTTCCCATCCATCACAGTCCACTGTTTGACTCACCAAATGCTTGTAGTTGAGCTGCCTCTTCCATTATTCATGGCTGCAGGAGGCCTGGATGAGGCAGAGCTTTTTATTTTAGCCGGGTTAATAATTCATGCCCTCCCACTAAACCACGGGAAAGCAAAAAAAAAAAAAAAAGAGGCACAGATGAGCAGGGGTCCAGGTGGCTAGTAGAACCTGACAGAACCTCTACTTCTTTTTTTTTGATTAGGAAGTCAGCGGGGGCTCACGGCCTTGCTACCTCCCACAGAGAGCCAGCCAGAGATGGCTAGTGTTTGCAGGAGAGCTCTGTACCCGAACTTCCTCGACACTTAAAATCATCATGAAGAATGAACAGAAGGGCTGTCTGAGGATAGAGCTTAAGTGTGCCACTGGTGCAAAGTCTGTGTCTGTGGAGTCTTAGAGGGCTATAAATTCAAACAAATGATATTTCAACAGGGAGAGATCATTTGGAGCAAAAGATTTATTGCAAAAAATCAGACATGATGAATAGTATTTGAGGGTTAGCATCCAGTGTGAAACAAATTCATATGAGCAGCTGAGTTCTGGATGAAAACAAGAGATAAGAGTGTTTCCTCCTGGAGTCTGGATGTTGGTGGCAGAGATAGGATGCCCTGGAAAACCCAGATGAGGAGGAATGTTCTATGAACGGTTTGTTGACAGCCTATTTGAAAAATACTAATCTTTGCAAAACTGAAACCCTCGACTGTCTTCATAAAGTCTGAAGTCCACATTTTTGTGGTTTAACGTTACACTATTAGTTTTGAAATGAGAAGAATTTTGAGGTTTGTTTGCATATGTTTTAAGTTTTCTACAAAAAAGTTTTGTACAAAAAAAAAAAAAGAAAAGAAGAAAAAGAGCACGGCAACATTTTTCCTCAGTGGATGCTGTGGCTGTCAACAAGCTCCTTGCTTGCAGTACATTTCCCTTACAGCATTGTAAATCCTTTCTTCTTTGATGTCCAGCGGTGGCATTGTTGACAAAAAATGATGGTGTGGTTTCACCTTACGATGAAGTCACATCAGTAAATCAGACGTCTTAACACCCTGTAGCCCCTCCACGGGCAACACTGTTTGTTCCATCTTTCTCTACATGTTCCAGAAGCAGCTACGTTTATAGTCCTGCTGGTAATGTCAAGAATTATAACCCTAGCAGCTCTTGCTTTTCACTTCCTATCAATCAGAGGACAGAAAGCGAAAGAACCACAGAGCCTTTCTGCTTGACAGGTGTTATGAAGCTTGAAGAAAATGTGTTGAAGTTTGGTGATGGATAGCTGTCTGGAGGAGATTTCTTTTCGAGATATGATGAAAATACTTACATTTCCTGGACCACAAATGCAGTAAATATGTACACAGCATCTTTAAAGTCAGGCTACACAAAAATAGACTGGAAGTCCTCCCCATTTGTCTTAAACCTTATTAGTCACTGCCAAAAAAAAAAAAAAAAAAAAAAAATGTTCAACATTTATTTTTTATTTTTTTATTTCTTCTTTTCTTTTTTTTACTTGTCCTGTCCAGCATCGTAGCAAGCAGAATGATGATCTGGTTGCTTTATTGTGTTGAACAGTTTTGCTTTGCCAAGGTGAGCTTTGTGAGCGCAAGGCTCTCCTTGATGTCCTGTGTTTATTTAATTTATTTCTTTAATTAACCATTTGTTTACAACAGCATTTTACATCATATTGCTGGGCCCAACAAGAGAGAAATGAAAGAAAAGAAAGTTAACAGAAGCAATGGTAGAGAATAGAACAGGGAGAAAGGAGTGAGGATAAGAGAGAAAGAGAGAGGAGATAAAAAAATGGATACGCTTACACAGTTCACTGATGCTTCTATTCAGAAACTCCTAAACAACATTCCAAGGTCTTTGCTGGAAAACAAAACTAACAATCCCCTACAGGAGGACCTGCAGGTGGCTTAAGTATCATAAGATCATACAAACGCACGCAGAACTACGCAGAGAAGAGGTAAAACCTAGTCAGTGCAACGGGAAGCAGCATCACAGTGTCATCATGCAGAGTAAAGGGTCTCTATGGTGATGCAGTCATGCGGATGCAACCTCGTGTCTGCAAGGAGGAGGAAGCCCGCATGGCCCGAGACCCAGGCCCCCAGCAGCTGCCCAGAGGCCCGGACCCCAGCCAACAGCCAAACCCCCCAAAGGGACGGACATGCATCCCTCCAGAGGGCGGCAGAGGGTGGCCCCAGCTGAAGCCCCCTTTGGTCTCGGGGCCCAGGCTCCAGCGGACCAAGACAAGCAACTGCGGCCCCCCCTGAGGCAGGCACAGCGCGGAGCCCAGGGTTCAAGCGCCCAGGGGCGAAACGTCCATGGGCAGCGCCCCCCCGACCCAGGCAGCTCAGCCGACACCTAGGAGGACCGGACCTCCCGGACAACCCCCCCCCTCCGCCCCGGCACAGGCCAGCACCCACCCTGATGCCCCCTGCCCCACACACCTGACACCAGGGCACTACCACCGCTACCACACCCATGCACCACCACATCACTGACACACACACTCTTCCCTCCACCCCACACACATACCCCCACCTCTCTATACACCCAATACCCACATGCACTCCCCCCCCCCCCCCCCCCACACACACACACACACACACACACACACATGCACCGACCTGCCCCACACTCCAACCTGACACACACCCCCTCCCTTCATCCCCAACACGCACACAAACACACACACACACACACACACACACGCATACACACACCTCTCTATACCCCAAACACCTACATGCCACATGCCAATGATTTCAATGTTTAATGAGCTGAGAACGTTCTCTTGCAGACGTCACGTCCGGTTTTGGCTCACAGCGCCACAGTCTGGTCAGGTGTTCTGAAATGCAGCGATGTTTCCTATTAACTCATCTATGCAGCCGTGCATGTTTCTGTTACATAGATCATCATGAAGAATGTTTTGGTCCATAAAACATGGCAAAAAATGTTAAAAAGGTGTCATTATCACTTTAAGCATCAAGCTCCAGGGAGCTGCCTTCTTTTTTAACTCCCTTTGTGTGTTTACCAGTAATCACCAAGAACCCATATAGTGACATCCACAACACCATAGCACGTAGACTGCTTTGATAAAGTATCATAAGGATCTATTTTCCTGCTGGTGCTCACATTTTGTTTGCTTTAAAAACAGCTTTATAAAGCTGAAAAGTTGTAAATGTGTCCCCATTTCTTCTTTTTCTTTTCTTTTCTTTTGAATATATAAAACTGCTGCTCAGATAATCCAGACCATGCTCAATGAACTAAGATGATTCAACAGGGGCCTTCTCTCAACACTTTGATTTTAAAGGGTCATACAAGAAACAGGAGATGCAACAAATTATTAAATGATAGATGTTTTCTAAGGTAATAAATTGTTTGAAGTAAGTGTGGTGTCATTACTGACCCAAGCTATGATGATCATGTGGTGAAGCAGCTCTTCATGTCTGTCGCCTAGCACTGCAACAGTAGGAGGATCAAAAAATTTCCATTTCCTCTCTCACACCATGATTCCTGGGGATTGTCGCATGGAAGTGAAAATTAAATCGCGGCTCCCCAAACAGCAAGCATGGTGTCATCAGCTGCAGCTGTAAGCAGCATAAAAAAAAAAAAAAAAATCACACTAGTGCCGGATTTTACAATTGCATTGCTCTGAATACTGATTTTATGTGTTAATGCCAAGCTGATACAACTGGTGAGACCTCAACAATTGCTAAGTGAATAACAATAATGTGCAAAAGTTTGCACAGAACTTCTCATTTCAACCTATGTGTGTGCATGTTTGTATCTGCTTGTTTTAATGGTACTCTTTTATTTCAGAGCGGGCCAGAATGTTTATGACTTTAAAAGTGCAAATAAGCAAAGAAAACGGTCATTTCACATAGTATATTTTGGAGTTATAATTAAGATATACAAAATGCATCTTTCAATACTCTACAGTAGAAGAATTACGACAATGTTTGAGAAAACTAATACCAACACTACGTCATCATGAATAATAATATTCCTTATGTTTGCATGGAAATTATAGACAACAGTGTATATTTTACTGTATCCCACTCCTAACCTCCCACTTCATTATATAACACCACAGATGCTTGCATTAAGAACAACACCAGCTGGGAATATGTACACCTTGAACCTGTTACACCTTTGCCAGAAATATGGCTGCTAATTGCACAGCACAAAGTAACTTTTAAGGAGAGTTTAAATCAATAGTTAAGCAGTGTTTACAAGAGATTGGCAATTTGAGGTCACACAGCGCACACTCAAATAAATGAATCTTTTACTTATATAATTTTTTATGTCAAGAGGTTCCACATAATTGTAATATTTTACCTCAAATTAAAAGAAACAAGTTAATCTTACTTTGTTATTCATGGAACTTAAATTAATTGTGTTCATGCTACACATATATTTTATGTAGTGAGAACATGAGACAAAATCACATTATTTTCAAAAATGATTTAACCCCCAAAATGACCTATTTTTTATGTTAACTGAATTTAAATTGCTTGTATAAAGTCAACAACTGCTCTAAATCAACTTTTTCAGTGCAACAGAGTCTGATGGGAATAGGATTTTTTTTTTTTTACAGGTTCTTGTTGGAGTGGTGTCGTTTATTTAAAGGGATACAACACACACAGAATGATGTGCTGTCATTTTCTACTCACCCTCATGCTGAACAAGACTGTGGAGCACTTTTTTTAATATCTCAAATGCAGCCGGAGATACAAGGAGGGTTTCGTTATCCACCGACGTTCATTTAATGGAGTTCACCGGTGTTCAACACAAAAATGTTCATAAAAGTCCACAAAAACTTGGCAATTCTCCTCAAAACTGTTAATCTAATGTAATCCAAGTGTCCTGAGTGGGTAGCGTCCATAATTTACACCAAACGACATCATTTAGTATATTTTTATAGCCTAAACAGGAGAACATCACACTTCCTATTTGCGCATTCATGCGAGTTCATGACACTACAGAAGCTGCAGCAGATGAGATCACATGTTCTTTCTTTCTTTCTTTCTTTCTTTCTTTCTTTCTTTCTTTCTTTCTTTCTTTCTTTCTTTCTTTCTTTCTTTCTTTCTTTCTGTCTGTCTGTCTGTCTGTCTGTCTGTCTGTCTGTCTGTCTGTCTGTCTTTTTGTCTTCTTTCTTTCTTTCTGTCTTTCTGTCTTATCTTTCTTTCTTTCTTTCTTTTTTTTTTTTTTTTTTTTTTTTTTTTTTTTTTTTTTTAGCCAACCCCCTCTTGTGTTTTTCTGCAGCTCGGGCACTCTTAGCACAATGTAAACAGAAAATTTCTTCTTCTACACTAGCATTAACAGCAGAGTAGGCGCTGAACGCCGCAGCCTCCATAGTATCGTGAACTCGCATGAATGCGCAAGTAGGAAGTGTGTTGTTCTACTGTTTAGACTATAAAAAATTACTAAATGAAGTTGTTTTGAGTGAATTATGGATGCTACCCACTCAGGACACTTATGGACTTTTTTTGTGTTGAGTGCCTGTGAACTCCATTATAAGAAAGTCGGTGGATAACAAAACCCTCCTCGGATCTCCGGCTGCATCTGAGATATCAAAAAAGTGCTCCACAGTCTTGGGGGTGAGCAGAAAATGAAGGCACATCATTCTGTGGATGTTGTATCCCTTTAAGTTCTGTAAACCTTTTTTTTTTATTGTACAGGGTGCCAACTTTAAAGATTTGGTCCCTGATGGTACGTGCTTTTCCAGGTGGGCCATATACCTTTCAGGAGTGTTACAGAAACATGGCTACATTCCCTTATTACAACTCAACTGGTTTACCCAGTATTACGGAATATCACATCACTTTGTTAACACACGCTACAGTATGAGGTCAGAAATAGGCTGCCAAATGGTTTAATGGTATATAATATTTTCAAGACAAGTTTTTTGATACTGCTCTTCCATGAAGGACCACACTAAAATGAACAAGCATGGAAATTAGTTGCAGGAGTTAGAGGGTCAGTGACCTAGTTACAGTATAAGACGCATGCTTCTGATGAGAGCTTATCCCAGGGTTCAGTTCATGGTGATGGACCCAAAACCCTTGTAGACTTAACACAGGTGTTGAAACTTCCTTCTACTGTTGGAACAAAAAAAGTATGATGGCACTGGTTTTGAGTAATACCATTTGTAATAATTTCTTTGTCAAGTCCTCTTTTATTCCTCATTCTTTCCACTCATCCTACACTCTAACTTTTCTTTTTTCTTTCCTCTACTTTGTTTCTAGGTCACACGATAGTTGTGCATTTGGAGGACAACCTTATTTGGAGCCACACGTTGTTTCTTGACCAACACAGTAAGACATTTTGGACACCATGTGATAGCGGATTTGGTGAAAACAAGGGACCAACAAGGACAGCATTCATGGACACTCCAGTGAACATAAGGAGTAAGAGTACCAGGGAGCATCATATGAGTCTACATAACCAAACAGATTCCTGACTTTTGACTTTGCATCAACAGTAGCTGTGTCTCAACTCTGCTACCCACCAAATCTCTCTTTGTAATATAGTTCTATTCCTGTGGACTAGAGGACTCACCCATGAAGTTATTTATTAAATTAAAGACAGAGGATTACCCTGGAAGGGAACAAAAAACACACCCTTAAAACAAAACCATGTGATGTAAAACCTTTGTGTTATTTTCTTGCCACAAGGAGCCATGGGACTCTTGAAGCATATCTGTGTGGAAGATCTGGTGAGATCATAGGCATTTTCATTCCTTTCAGCCTTATGGAGCAGATATCACTTCTGTTTCTTTTCATTGATTTAAGAGAATCTGGCTTTTTCTGTTTTTAAGTTCATTAGGACGTTAAGTCCTCTTTTTAAAGACAAAGGACAATGCCATAATAACAAAACCCATATGAAAATGTAAAGATATTTGACTATGAATCACCAAGGGTTATCGTAGCTGAGTTCTGCCAAAATGTTTTAATGGTATCTGTTGTTTTCAAAGCCTGGTGACAACATTCATTACAAATGTCAATATTATATCAATAAATCTAACTCAATGAATATTTCTGTTAAGAAAATTGTGGATTTCTTTGTACAGTCTGTGTTGCATACCAGGTCATAGCGCTGCTTCAGCAGGAGCTGTTGGGGCTAAGAATTAGCACGCCAAGCAAATAATCTGACAAAAGAAAAAAAAAATCAGGAGGAGGAGGAGAGCTCACAGCTAATCAGTGTTGTTCTCGTGGTGGAAATGAAATGTGAAAATCAGCAAATGCAAAAATAGGCCATGTTCACAAATACAAAAGGGAAAATCTCACCACACAATTTCCCCTCAAATGAACAGACTTCACAAAAAGCCATCTGAAATCTGGTCCAGCGAGAGATGGATAATTAGCTCTCACCCTGAAACAACCCCAATCCTATTTGACTAATTTCCCAAACTAGACGTGGGTGTCATCCAAGCCTGAGTTTATTGTATTAAATTAATGCGGCACACCACCAACCAAACTGTTCTTTTTTTCTTCCTTTCTTGGTCCAGATTTTATCCTGTAAGGTGTTATTCATGTGTGCTATTAAAAGAAATAAACCCTCAGATGGTGGAAGGCTGGGTAGCATGATAGGAAAGTGGAAGATAATGGATGCATGGAGAAGGATTATTTAGCCCTAGAAGCCTTGCCAGCCAGCTGAATCAGTGGGATCCAAGGGCAAATAAAATGTCCATCCATTCTGTTGCATATAATGTGGTTACTATCATTACTGATATCAACATGAAGCTCCATTCCCCTCTCTGTGGAAGCCAAGCAGGTTAGAGGCAGGCCTCTGATAGGAGGCAGGTACCAGCTGGAGATTTATTTATATTTCACCTGCATGTGACAAACACCTTAGGGACAGGAAATCATACAGCAGTATGTACTGCATGGGCCCCTCCTCTGATATGATAAAATACATTTTTGATATGTAAATTTCCTCTGTAGCTGTCATGCTAATGAATACAAGACAAACATCACCATACCATCTGTGCAGGACAAACAAGGATTTTTTGGGGTAACATTCATATTACTCAGACATGAATTTTTACATTGTAGTAGAGAACGCTCAATTGTAATGGAGTCTATACTCCAAACAAATCATCACTTTATGGGCAATTTCATATTTTGTAAGTCAATTCCCTCTTGTAATTGAAACAGTACATTCACCGCAGAATGCTTTTTATACTAAACACAATTAATTAAGCAAAAATGTAGAAGGCTTGCTCCCAAAGATCAGACCCGTGGGACTGACGCTGAAGGGGAGGAATGAGGAGGGTTGCTATGGTTAGCGATCCAGGTTGCGTCTTGTTTGGTTTGAAATCATTAAATTACAGTAATGACTAATTTCTCATTCCTGCATGCAATTCACTGGAGACCACCCTGAATTTAATAAAGAGCTGGCGATGAATTACAAACAGCGATCGTCTGAGGGAAGGCTACGTGATTATACAGAGTAATTCAGAAGTGCATTAATAAAACAATACAGAAACATTGCTAAATCATTTGAGATAAAGGCTATTTGCATAATTCATTAAGATTAATCAGACCAGGCAATCTACCACAGTGCTCCAAGGAACAGCGAGAGAAGACGTGATTTTAGTCCCCTGGAAAAACCCTTTCTATCTACAAACAATGATACAAATCTACCCTTGGATCAGAGAATTAACCTCTGTGCACTTTACAGCCCCTGCAGTGTTGAAACACAATCCTTCACTCATCCATCTTTATGTGGGCTAATATTCTATTAATAATAGAAGATCTTTCATGCTAAAGCTCTTCTGGGTTTTGTTGCTCTGTCATAAAGGACCTTCACAAAAGTTGAATGGATGTTGTTTTTGCACGTTTAAAAATCAGTGTGGATCTGAGGTTTGACAGGTCTATGTACTGACCTCAGTGTGTCGCCCTCATCAGTGAAATGAAATGAGCCTTACAGAGACTTGAGTGTAACCTCACACCAAGTACGTTCCCTGTCATTTTCAGCTGAGGATCGCCCAACAAGCATTTTCACAATTTTTCTGACACAGTTCTTGAATGAGTCATTTTCTTTTCAAGAGTGCATTCTTTAAAATCTTTGATCTGATGTTCTTATATTTTTATTTTTTTTTAAATCTCATGTTTTAGCACAGATGTGTAAATATTTGCTATCACCCTGAATACAAAAGTCATTGCTTGAGGCAGCATCTACTTTAAGGTATAAATCTGTGCTAAATCTTTAAACTGAATGCATCATGCTCAATACAAGCACTAGAAAAGCTTGCATTACCTCGTACATATTTTAGTGATGATTCCATAGTCATGACTTAAAAGCAATGTTTTTTTTTGTTGCATTGAGATAAGCACACCTGCATTCAAAGAAATTATACTTATGGAGAAGTAAAGTTTAACACGATGTGGAATTTTATGAGCAACATTGATCCAACCAAATATTTGTCTCATTTTATCCAGTTTACACTCTTCAGTTTGTGTTCAAACCTGTTTAATCAGCTTTACATGATCAACTCACTCACAAATGTCGACGTGCTGAAGAAGAAGAAGTGATGAAAACAGGAAAAATTGATTCATTCTTGGTGAAAGATGCATCAAACAGATGCACTGGGACACATCATGCAATGTGGGGTCACTGAGTGTTTCAGGTCTTTCATCATCACTCAGGCACTCGACCAGGTTAATCAGACCCCGGCCCACATGTGTATGTCCCAGCAGCGTTTGCCCATGGATCTGCCCTCTTGATCCACAGCCACCTTGTGGCTTTCTCTGTGGCTTCAGTAGCAGCTCTGATGGCCTTCCTCTTTACTCCCCTGGAAAGGCCCAGCCCTGTGAACATTTTGAAGAAGGACCGCCTTGCTAATACCAAAGCTGTTTGCTAAGGTCCAATCCCAGTTGCCAGTCAGTGGCGGAGGTGAGGAGGCCTGGCTTTGCCTGTGGTTGAATGCTGGGCTTCTCTCCAGCTTTGTGGAACTTGATGGTCTTTAGTTTGTGGTGGCCTTTGATGGTTCTGATAGATGTTGCTAATCTGTCAGCCACTGCCCTGACTGAGCACCTACAGTAGTTGTGACGCCAACAATAGCGCCTCTCTCCAAGGGGTTTTGGGCAGCTGCTATGGAGGTGCTCCAGGGATCCCCATCCTGGACACTGGGGACAGGATGGTAGGAAAAACCGGAAGGATCCTCAAATATAAACTTTTCATTTCAAAGATTTTCTCTTTATATACAGATGCGGGCATGAAAAAGTTCTGCCTTTTTCTGCCAGAAGTGGTGCAGTGATAGTGCAATATTACTGTACTATCACTGGCTGAACGATATGTCCCGCGAATACGTCATCACGCATGGTGTCCAAATTTGGCGTGTGGAAACATCCTTGTTCCGGGCATTCATTTATGCTCTGAAATCGTTTCACCTGGGCACACAGGCGTTTCTCTGTGCGATTGAATTACAGTAAGTTGCTGGTAAGTGGCTGGTGAGTGGCTGAAAGGGGGAACTTTTTCATGCCCGCATCTGTACTGTATGAAGGAACAAGTGTGAATTTTCTGTTTAATGTACAAGTAACACATTCCTCCCCAAATTCTGTAAACACAGTGTAAGGAACTATTAAACCTTGGTGTGATACACAAACACATTCATTAAATTGAATAACTTCTTGGAAAATATGTTTAATTTAAAAAGAAGCAAATGAAACAGAGAATTGTTTATAGGAAACATTTCTGAATGACTGAAGCGTTTTTCATGATGGTGGAATTGGCCAATTCAGTCACACAATGATCAGGTTTTGAAGCATGAATTTAATTAACTGGGTGAGTTGCCTCTTATAAAAGACATCTAACAGACTTGTGATAACTCTCAAAATAGATTTGAAAATTGCCCTGACAGTTTTAAGAGGATACTTTCTGTGTTTAACTTTCAGTCAGACTCAAAGCAAATGTTTTTGTTATGCGAAAAGATTCAGCTTTTTGTAAAGCTGTTAGCCTGCTGTAGTAGTCCCACACTCTGAGACCTCAAATCTCTTGTGTTTGTTTGCATCTTTTATTTTTAACATATTGTCAGAGTCAACTGAATACTTTTTAAATGTTTCTTGATTGAATTGATGTGGAAGTCATGGCTGACTTTACAAAGAAGCAGAATCTTCACTGCACCAAACAAGAGGCTCAGATCAATTTGTTTACCTGGATGTCGTGTTTCCAACACGACAATCTAAAATAGATGCTTCTGCAGATTGGGAATGTTGATTGTATCCTCTTTCACAGACCAGCTGATGCTCTTGGGTTTTTGCCCATTGAGGAAGAACATAAAGTGACCTTGTAAAAGTAATCTAGAGGGAATTTTTGCTTGCATGTAAACAGTGTGGGCAGTAAAAACAGCCTCTTTAAGGGAGGCTGCATATGATAAGGCATGAATCACCTCTTCTCCAAGAAATCCTTGATTTTTCTGCCAAAGCTTTAGCACCCCTGCTGTTAGGCTATGGGTGCATTTTTTTCACAATGGGACGTCATCTGTGTGAACACAGCCTGAGCTGGTTATGTTAAGTTTAAGTCCTCCAATAAAAATAGTGTTTTTAACCTTGTTGATATGTTCATAAGATGTTTCTTTATGATTCAAAACATATCAGCTAAAATAAGACATGAACACTATGGTGTGGTATTTTTGTTTTAACTCTGAAGAGCACCATGGTTTCTGAAAGGCAAGGTGTTTCAGGCAGAGAATTGTAGGAACCAATTCTGATTACCTGCTGAGGGAGGCTTTTAAGTAAATTTTTTATGCAATTTGAGGAACTGCTAACTCAAGATGAAAGAGGAAGCTACAGTATAATGTTTAATGTTATAAAGCTATAACCAAGAGTATGCCTACTTGGTTTTTGATGTGTTTTGCTCTTGTTGAAAGGATTGCTGACCTGACACTGTTTATGAAATCAAATTGGATAATGCATGCCATTATGGCTGACCAAAAGAGTGTTAAACTACAAAAGAAGTGGGTTCATTTTTTAAATAGAGAAAACATTACAAGTGATATATCCACTTGCATGGAATCCTACTGTATATAATTTAGCTTCCATTTCCTTAAAAGTGCTCTTTGGTTCATATACAGTTAAGTTACATCTTTTCTTTTGTTTGATGTTGTGTTGTTGCTTCTTTTTTTGGAGTAGTGGGCATTTTTTTGTTAACTGAATTTTTCTTTTTTTTCCTATTATCTTTTACTTGGTTTCTTTTTATATATAGTATGTGGTTTTTTTTTTAACCCACTTTTTTAAAATGTTTTATCCCCCTCAAGACCACTCTCAAAAAATCCCTCTCTTTTTTTTTTTTTCTCCCCCCCTCAATAATTTATATATTTTTTATAATGGTATTATGATTTTTTTTCACTTTTATTAATTTTTTTTTTTTTTACAAAACATTTTTCTTTAAAGACAACTTTCCCAGATTAGGATGCAAAATCAATGACTTCAAGAAAGCAGCTCACCGGTGCAAAAGAGGGCAGTATATTCACATAACATAGTACAGAAACCTTGAGAACAATAGACAGAAAACACACAAACAGTGTGGTTTTGAGTTGTCATACAGAGCTGGTTTCTCCGACTCATATTTGGCCATGTTGTTTTGTAAGTGATTCTCGTTTTGGGTAAATTTAGTTTACTTTCTGTCATTACCATCCCCTACTTCCCTGAACATTAATTCGCTGTATACTGAAAAAACAATCAGAGTGAGTACACACACCAACAGATGCAATGCAGATTTACTTGGTTAATCTTGGTTAATGGGGGAAAAAAAAAAGGGGGGGGGGGGGGGGGGCTGATGGAGTCTGACAGAGGACACAAAAAAATGGTGGGGAAAACATCCAAGTGTTGGCTCAGTACAAGGCTCCTGGGAGAAAATGAAGACGGGTTCATATTAACATAGATGCACCTTGTTATACAACTTAAAGACAAATTGATTGGCTCATTAAATCATGATGGATTTTGTATGTTGATTTAGGTTTTATCTTCTGTTGATGAGCTTTTAAAGAGGAAATAAAATCTGTGAGGCATGACTTAAAAGAAAGTCCCCAGTCCCACTGATGAAAAAGACTGATTCATTCAGCGACACTCCTGATGCAATTTAACCTCATAATATAGAAGATTTGTCTCTCGAATGTCTCTTGTGTCAGAAGGAATAAAAATGTCACTCCAGACAATAACATTAAATCTTTTCAAACTAAATTTCCCCTAAATACTGTATTTTTTCTTCAAATTACTCAACATCATCCCTATTTTTCCTCTTATTAGTACGAAAAATGCTCTGGAAATTGCATTTAAATCATCCAGCACATAAAACTTCAACTGTGTATCTCCTGCTAATGGAATTCTTTGAGGTGTGTTATAGTATGTAGGTTATTAGCTTATAGCTGGTTTCATTGCATTTTTTTACAGACTGATGCCTCTGAAGCTGTTGATTAAAAACCTCCCATAACTCCTTCCCAGAATGAATTTCCTGGTCGGCCATCTCAAGCAGAAAATAATATTAGTGAAATGGCATTTTTCTAGCCGTGGTCAGGGAGGTGCACACGTCTCAGCGAAAGAGGATGACACTCACCAGTCCTGTTTTTATTTGAAAGCCAATAAAAGACCAAAACATCAGCTCAAACTTATCTTAGAAATGCAGCTTTGTATTTATAGTAGCCTACTTTAATTTAGAAATATGCTAAACTGATTAAATATCTATTTTATTAGTTTTTAAGAACAACCAATTAGTTCCTGTTCTTGGCTTATCTAAAACAAAACAAGATAGTTATCAGAGATGGGTGCGAGCCATTTACTTTTCCCTGAAGTTAAAAAACAAACCAAAGCGAAACACAGTACTCATTTAGATTTAAATCAAGAAAGGTCTTGCTCTATGCAAAATATGTAGACTGACAATAAAAAGCTCACTTACACAAACACCATCTGGCAGCTTTACCAGAGCTTTTCTTGACAGGACGAATTAGCTTGAAAAACTGTCAGAAACACCCAGCAAATCAGATTTTCTCGATTCATAATGAAAGCTGACAGAGTGTAATTGAAATTCACCCAATCTCACAAGCACCCAGATGAACTGTAGAAGTGTGTCTGGAAGAACTTTCTTGTTTATTTTATTTAATTGTATTATTCTCTCCTTTCAATATCTAAGTTGTTATTATTTTTTGCCCTAAACTGGAAGTTCTAATTCAGTTGTGTTTGAAGTTTGATGTTATTTCTGATGGCTGTTTGTGTTATTCTAGTCAACTGTAAGCAGTTTATATTGAAGTGAGTTGTGCCTCTTTGTGTGTGCACTGCTGTGACCTGAGGCATAATGGGATTATCCTGCTCAAGGCAAGACGTAGATGCCTTGAATTCTAATATCAAAGTATTCCTCTCTGTTCCCGACACGTCCTCCTCTCTGTGTGTCTCATGCCTGACTGGACTGAGAGGCGATTAGCTTATGAATCACAACACAGCCTGCAGGCGGCTTCGGCAAGTCATTCACACATTCTGTTAAGGCTTCCCATCCAAAGATTATGCTTCCTTTTTTTTTTTTTTTTTTGGTTATTTACAGCAGCACATACTGTACTTTCACATTCATCACTGAATACTCTGTATTCTGTAAGTTTCAGCTTCTCGTTCTATATTTTGGTTTTCTTTTTCATGTGCTGTTGAAGAATTTGCTAAACTAACCTGGTTAGCAAGTGCAAACTGTTCAATATCCTATAGATTCACTTTCCAAGTATAATGTTGACAAGGCATTAGTGCTGGCCAGTGCATTTGCTCTCGCCTCTCATCAGAGACGCTCTCAGCTCCCACATTGCATTATCACAATGCTCTCGGGTCAGCAAAAGGGCCAGCTGTAATTTGAAAAGGAAATTATCTTTTGTGGAACTTACTCAAATAGACCAAAGGAAGGGGGAGAAGAGGAAGGAAGGGAGGAAGGGTGTCAACAGGCAGAGGAGTTGATAGAAAGGTGAAAAATTCAACTTCCTCTCCTGGCAGCCTGTGAATGGGTTAATGAGAGTGAGGTTTGCAATGAGCTGATATCTATCTGGATGGGCAGAGAGGGAGAGAGGCAGACACAAAATGACATTTTGATGGATTTCTAACTGCCTTTTTTCTCCTTGGCCCCATTTCACAATATGTAACTCCAGGTTTATTTATTTATTTACTTCATTTCTTGACGCTTTAAATAGAGTCTATTTCTTTGCTAATGGTCAGATCAAGTTGCATTGGGAGCAGGGGCAATCCCAATGCAACATCTGAGGAGTCTGGAATATGATGCTGATGAAATTAAGGTGTCTTTATTATTCTCTCAGAGGTTGGCACAGACAATGGATAGTCATTCTTGTATAGGGAGCCTTGATGCAGTACAAATGTCCCTCAGATTCTTGAGGTCTGGCTTGACCTGTATCATTTTTTTTTCTTTTTTTTTAAATAGATGTTGACATTGTTCAATCTAGCCAATTTATGGATTAAGTTAATGGTGCAGCTTCCTGTACGATAGTTTATAACAAAAACAGTGGTATGTTCAACTAAATATTACCATTTTCTGAAAGTAAAAAAACAATATTTGGCAATTTATAAGCTATACTGCAGATTACTCCAACTATACGTAGCTGTTTAGTTTTAAAGGAATAGTACACCCAAAGAATGATGGGCCTTCATTTTCTACTCACCCTGATGCAGAACAACACTCTGAAGCACTTTTTTGATCTCTTTTTTCTTCTTTTTTCTTTTCTACTTGTCCTGTCCAGCATCATAACAAGCAGAATGGAAATCTGATTGCTTTATTGTGTTGAACAGTTTTGCTTTACCAAGGGGAGCTTTATGAACACAAGGCTCCCCTTGATATCCTCTTTATTCATTTTATTTCTTTAGTTAAACATTTGTCTATAACAGCATTCCATACCATACTGCTGGGCTTGACAAGGGAGAAATGAAAGTTAACAGAGGTAATGATAGAAAGTGGAACAGAGAGAGAGAGGAGTGAGGAAGGGGAAGAGAGAGAGATAGAGAGAGAGAGAGAGAGAGAGAGAGAGAGAGAGAGAGAAAACATGAATCCACTTACACAGTTCACTGGTGCATCTGTACAGCAATCCCTAAACAACATTCCAAGGTCTCTGTCAGAAAACAAAACAAGCAATCCCCTACAGGAGGACCCGCAGGTGGCTTGAGTATCCTTAGATCATATAAACACACGCAGAACTATGCAGAGAAGAGGTTTTTTGATATCTCAAATGCAGCTGGAGATCTGGGACGCTTCTTGTTATCTACCGACATTCATACAATGGAGGTCCCCGGTGCCCGATCCAAAAAGGTCCATAAAAGTCCACAAAAATGTGTCAAAATTCCTCCATAGCCTACTGCTCTTTCAATGTAATCCAAATGTCCTGAGTGGGTAGTGTCCTAAATTTATCAACACTATTTCCTTTAGTAAATTTTTAGAGCCTAAACAATACTAAATCACATCTCCTGCAAGCACTGCTAATGCGCGTTCATGACACTATGGAAGCCGCGGCAGACAAGATCTCGCGTTCTCTTTTTCTGTCTTTCTTTGTTTTAAATCAATATCCAACCCCTCCTGTGTTTGTCCCGGTTTGTCTGCAGCTCTTGAGCTCTTAGCACAATGTAAACAGCGAATTTCTTCTTCTACGCTTGCATTATTGGCAGAGTAGGCTCTGAACGCTGAGGTTTCCGTAGTGTTGCAAACGCGCTTTGGCGCGCTTGCAGGAAAAAGGATATAGTACTGTTTAGGCTCTAAAAATGTAAATGATGTCATTTGGAGTAAATTCTGGACGCTACCCACTCAGGACACTTGGATTACATTGGATGAGCAGTGTGGAGGAACATTGACAAGTTTTTGTGGCCTTCATGGACCTTTTTGGCTCAAGCCCCGGCAAACTCCATTACATGAAAGTCAGTGGACAGTGAAAAGCCTTCCTGATGGTCAGCTGCATTTGAAATATTTAAAAAATGCTCCAGAGTCTTGCTCAGCATGAGGGTAAGTGGAAAAGAAGGTTACATTATTCTGTGGGTGTACTATTCCTTTAAGTATCAGACATGCGTAGTGTTCAAAGTTTGCATATGTGTGTCCCGAGTGAGAATATGTTATGTCGTAAATGCAACCATATATAGCCTTTTACTAAAAAGAAAGCTTGAGTTCATCATTACATTTAATTTCTTTTTCTATGATGCAAAAAGTTGTAGTCAAAAGGTCTCATACACTATAGGGAGTGCAGAATTATCAGGCAAATGAGTATTTTGACCACATCATCCTCTTTATGCATGTTGTCTTACTCCAAGCTGTATGGGCTGAAAGCCTACTACCAATTAAGCAAATCAGGTGATGTGCATCTCTGTAATGAAAACGGGTGTGGTCTAATGACATCAACACCTATATCAGGTTTAGTAGGCAAACATGATTATTAGGCAACTTCCTTTCCTTTGGCAAAATGGGTCAGAAGAGGGACTTGACAGGCTCTGAAAAGTCAAAAATAGTGAGACATCTTTCAGAGGGATGCAGCACTCTTAAAATTGCCAAACTTCTGAAGCGTGATCATCGAACAATCAAGCATTTCATTCAAAATAGTTGACAGGGTTGCAAGAAACGTGTGGAAAACCAAGGCGCAAAATAACTGCCCATGAACTGAGAAAAGTCAAGTGTGCAGCTGCCAAGATGCCACTAGCCAGCAGTTTTGCCATATTTCAGAGCTTCAACATCACTGGAGTGCCCAAAAGCACAAGGTGTACAAAACCCAGAGACATGGCCAAGGTAAGAAAGGCTGAAAAACGACCACCACTGAACAAGACACACACGCTGAAACATCAAGACTGGGCCAAGAAATATCTCAAGACTGATTTTTCTAAGGTTTTATGGACTGATGAAATGAGAGTGAGTCTTGATGGGCCACATGGATGGGCCTGTGGCTGGATCGGTAAAGGTCAGAGAGCTCCAGTCCCACTCAGACGCCAGCAAGGTGGAGGTGGGGTACTGGTATGGGCTGGTTTCATCAAAGACGAGCTTGTGGGGCCTTTTCGGGTTGAGGATGGAGTCAAGCTTAAGTCCCAGTCCTACCGCCAGTTTCTGGAAGACACCTTCTTCAAGCAGTGGTACAGGAAGAAGTCTGCACCCTTCAAGAAAAACATGATTTTCATGCAGGACAATGCTCCATCACACGCATCCAAGTACTCCACAGAGTGACTGGCAAGAAAGGGTCTAAAAGAAGAAAAACTAATGACATGACCTCCTTGTTCACCTGACCTGAACCCCATAGAGAACCTGTGGTCCCTCATCAAATGTGAGATTTACAAGGAGGGAAAACAGTCCACCTCTCTGAACAGTGTCTGGGAGGCTGTGGTTGCTGCTGCACGCAATGTTGATCGTAAACAGATCAAAACACTGACAGGATCCATGGATGGCAGCTTTTGAGTGTCCTTGCAAAGAAAGGTGGCTATTTTGGTCACTGATTTGGTTTTGTTTTGTTTTTGAATGTCAGAAATGTTTATTTGTGAATGTTGAGCTGTTATATTGGTTTCCCTGGTGAAAAAAATACTTGAAATGGATATATATTTGTTTATTGTTAAGCTGCCTAGTAATTATGTTTGCCTACTAAACCTGATATGGGGTGTTGATGTCATTAGACCACACCCGTTCTCATTACAGAGATGCACATCACCTGATATGCTTAATTGGTAGTAGGCTTTTGGCCTATACAGCTTGGAGTAAGACAACATGCATAAAGAGGATGATGTGGTCAAAATACTCATCTTTAGGCTTTTTCACCGTACTTGAGACTCTTGCCCTCACACCTTTATTTGTCTTCTGCAGGGGACACTGTGCTGTTAAACAAGCACACCCACAAGAAGACAGTAACATCAGCATCACATCTGGTATTCTATTGGCAGGGGAAGTTTTTGACAGATTTGTTTCTAAACAATCTGTGAACAAAAAGCAAAAATCCTGGTGCAGCAGTATCACAGGTGCATTAAAACAAAAGAAGAAGAAAAAGGCAGGGTAGACAGTAGTAATGTGCAGCAATGTGTAAAAGCAGCAATAAGTCTGAGTGCACAGTCTTGAGGTGAAACAGATTCTATTTACTCTCCACCAGCGGCTTTTCAAGTGTGAGTTATGAAGAACAACAGTACAACATAGAAGTCTGTGCCAAAAAAGTAAACAAAACACAAACAGTAAACACCCATTCTTGATAAAGAAAACAATAAACCAGTTTTTTTCTGTCTCTCCTAAAATCTTTATTTGAGGATACCATTCCTACAAAGCTTTCCTGGAGTTCCTGGAGAAAATTGCAGATTTTAAACAGTGAAGAGTCAAAATTGTTATCTATAAAGTGAGGTTTCAGTGTAAGATTAAAAAAAAAAAAAAAAGCAGAAATACTGTATGGGTACTTTTTTTTTCAACAGTAAGTTCCCATCCATCATCAGCTATATAAACATTGAGGAGATCTATGTTAAACAGCAGGAATAGCAGATGCAAAATCTCGGGTCAGATGCCAAAAATCCAGTTTTCCAGTTCACACATATAAATATATATGAATGTTACTGCCACAGTGATGAGAATCTTACAGGAAGGTGTTCTCTAAACAGCTACATTTCAGTGCCCAAAACAAAGTTTGCATGTGGATGACAGACAAACAGGAAATCTGCAATCATCAAAATATTTGTTATTATGCACAGGGTCCATATAGTAGCCTTAACAGAATCTATTATACTGTATGCTATGTATAAGCATTTAATACAGGCTTTTATAAGGCAATATTATTTTAATGTTACTGTAGAAATCAGCCAAATAAACTTCTGTAATGTAGCCGCACAAGAAGCATTCTTGCTCTCTCTGTTTGTGAAAGTGTAATATACTGTGAAGGATCTTATCTTATAGGATAACTTTCTTCTTTTTCAACCTGGCCTTATTTCTAGGAGTTTATATGTGCATTTACTCACTGGTCAAGTTTCTGCATCACTTTGAGTCCTTCGAAGGATATTGCGCTGAGTCGCCCTTCGGCGTGCATCCAGTAATAATGGCGGAGAGGGGGCAGTCAGTATAGAAGGCATTATCTGCAGCAAAACTCCTTGATTTTTGCCAATACATTAAGTAGAATGAACAAACGAACGAGTACTATTGTCCCGTGAGTCCAGATTTAGCTTTCCATTAGTTATCAAGTAGTTCTACAGAGTTTTCGGGGCCAGGCGTTCACGATGCGCGCTTCCGTAGTACAGCTGAGACGAGCAGCTCACTGCCCAGACAACAACAAAAACACAATTTGCGAAACTCTGAACTCACAGGACAATAGTACTCATTCGTTTGTTCATTCTACCTAAAGCATTGATGAAATCAAGGAGTTTTACTGCAGATAATGTCTTATGTAGTGGCTGCCCACCGAAGGGCAACTCAACAAAATATCTTCCGAAGAACTCAAAGTGATGCAGAAACTTTACCAGTGAGTAAATGCACGTATACTTCTTGAAATAAAGTCCAGGTTGAAAAAAAAAAAAGTTATCCTTTGAAATTATTTGACAACTCTTGCACATACTACCATGCTATGTATGCTTAAAAAAAATGCACAGAAAATGATGATTCTTACACTCCTGAGGTGAGGGATTAAACTTTAAAGAAATAGTGATGAGGTCTCATTAAGTTCAGACTTGTTTGAAATGTTTAATTCTCTTTCATTTAGTTTGGTATACTATTAGTTTTCATCACACTGAGGTCAATGGAAGCTTGCGCATTACCCTGTCACAGCCATATGGAAGTGTACAGGTGGACCTCTATGAGTAATACAAATGATTTATCAAAGTAAATAGCTCTAGCTGCTCACCTTCCTCACAGAGCCAAAGAGTGATTTAAGATCTGCGGCCCATGAGGTACGGCGGAACTTCCTCCAACAGATGTTCCTGACTAATTATCTATTGTAGCACAGATCCCTCAATCCCTGACTTCCTCTGTTGTCTTCCGGTGGGAGCCTGGTCATCCCTGCTTCATATTCTTGGTTTGGTCTCCACCTACCTGGGGCGCTCCTCTCCATCTGTGGAGGGATCTAGAGAAATGCACCGACTGGCCCACCAGCAGCAAAGAGTGCCATACACACACCTTTAGCTGTCATATTCAAGTGCAAACACCCCTCTGTCCTGCTGTTTTAGCTCAATGGGAGAGGAGTTATATAAAGTGCAACAGTCTACACCTGTTATATTTTAGCAAAAGACAGTGGTGAGGTGGGAGGTGATGAATCTATGTGGCTATTTATGGAAGAGAACTAGCACATGTTTGCTACTTTTAAAGCAAATTCAGACCCAGGTTTAATGTATTCATTTAACTGAATATGTAGCACTATCGCTTCATGGGCTTTAAAAATGGCATAAGCCATAAAGATGTCATTTTAGGCTCTCAAAACAGCAGTGTGCAGTTAACGCAATGTAAGTCCCTTCTGAAAAGAGTTTAGCATCCAAGACAAAAATTAGTTTTCTGTTCTTAACCCCCCCCCCCACAATGAGCATGTTGGCACATTTATTCCTGATGAATAATTTAGCATAAAAGCATTTAAATGGAGAGAAAATTGAAACAGTGTGCATATGTTCACAAACACAGCCTGAATATTTCAAGGGGGGAGGTCAGAGAAAACTGGCGGTTTTAGCTGCATAACAGGAAATGACAGAATAGCTCCGCTTCTGTCAGCTGTCTAAATCTCCTCTGCCTTTACTGGTGTCTTCTTTTTGGTCTAATGGACTAGCTGGTTGAGGAAACCCCTCTCATATGCAGAGAAAACTCCAGAAGTACCTTAGACATCTGAAGCCAAAGCAGAGCAGAGCTAGAACGGATTAAGATATGCCTGGCTGCCTTTCACAGTCCTGTCGACTTGGGCTGGGTGTCTGAGCTACACAGATCAGAGAGACATAGGGAGGTCATCGCCGTCGGGATAATGAGGCAGTGAAAATATTGTTTTGACAAGATGCAGAATGACTCCTGCAACCTGAGGCTTGAGTTTTGGATTAAAACATGTTGGCTGATAGAAAAGGTGAAGTCAAAGGAGGTGTTAAAGAGGGATTTGAAGGGTGTTAATGCTGCCACCTTTGAATTAAGTCTCCTCCTTTTAATCAGGTCACATAAAAAACTTTGAAAATACATGATGACAGACTGTTGAACTTCCACATCTCTGAATGTTGTGTTAAATGTCAAAAAAATGTGTCTGCTTGGGCACCTCCATACCTGGAGGTGGAGAGCATGCAGTTCATGAACAGAAGCTTAATCCTGCCCATAGCATGACCTGTTTTTTTTTTTTTTTTTTTTTTTTTAACTTAAACGCTAGCAACATGGCTTGACAGCACCGGCCGCTATTAACAAAAGACCGTAAAACAAAAATTAATATTATGCAACAATGAGGTAACTAATCCATAACATGGGCCTAAACTAAGATAAAACAATGGTTTTCGTAATATTTATATCTCCATTAACAGAGAAAATGCTTAAGATTTGTAGCTCGCCTTCTTTGCTGCTTGCATTCTGGGTAGTCCTTACTCACAAGGGTGGTGTCGGAGAATCTCAATATTGAGGGCGATTCAGCCCCCAAACTTGCCCCTTAACTTAACTTTCTTAGAATCGGGACAGCACTTGCTCTTCGCGGGAGTGCGCATTTTGAGATTGAGGGTTACGATTGAGGGTTAAGACAGGAATTGGAATTCACCCACAGTGTAGTGCAAAAGGTGAGAGTAGGATTTCTGCCCAACTGCTTTTTCTGCATCCTGTGGTGGCATCGTCGGTAAGTATTATTTTAATCATACATAATTTAGAAATTATTTTAGCTTCAAGGTAGAGGACTTATCTGTAACCTAACGGTTTTGTATGAATGTAAATTCATGACACTTTTCTTTATATTTGTGGCTTTTCAGTTTCACCCTTTTAAAGGAGTGATGACATAGCAGTTAAAAACTAGTTTATGTTGTTGGCATTACTGCATATGTAAATACTCCAAAGAAAAAAAAACGGCATTTTTTACAGCGGAGTATTGTTTTGAAACGCCAGACCTCACTTCCTCAGTAATACAGTTGGGTCCGGTGATGATATGGAGCTTTACCCGGAGACCACGTTGACTTAATTTTGATTGGCTACACCTTATTTCGCTATGACCTTATTTGGAGAATCTAGGTCAAGCTGCGATCGGAGTTTGCTAAAGGCTAACTGCTAGCAACAATCCAGACAGTGAGCTACGTTTATCAGACAAGACAGCATTTAGAAAATAAATAAACTTACAGGTAATGACAAGGTTGTGGCCCCCTCCCTCAGTGTTGCTGCAGAAGTTTTCTTTTAAATCCATTTGTTTGAAAATCCAGACCTGACTGCACAGAAGTTACTACTAGCTCCTTACACGAAGCTGAATCAGACAGGGAGGGGAGGGGGGAGCGGACGGTGCATAGGCCGTTAGGAGAGAGAGAGAGAGGGGGGGGGGGGCGCTGTTACTTGATAGTGTGCTCTTATTGGAGCAATTAAATTACGTAGAATGATAGAACTACGTAGAATGATAGCCTGCTGTCTGATTCAACTGTTTCTGAGCAGAGAGACAAAGCTGACAGACCATAAACAGGAACTTTGATTCTCACTCTGGACATTCACATGGCCTCATCAGTGCACAACAGATCATATTATACACCCAAAACCCCAGAAAAGTGAAATTTGATGTCATGGCACCTTTAAAAGAATAAATGTTGAATCAGTTTTGAAGAAAGGGTGTTTACTTTGCTGTCAAAACACATGGGTTGTGTGGAGGATAGTACGCTATTTCTTTCTGTCTGTGCGGCATTATGGCTACAGAGAAAAGAACAAAGGCTACTATATTGTAACCCTAGTTATATTAACACAGGCGGAGCCCTCTACTGGACTCTATGGGTACAACTCTCCTCCAGTCGCGTACACGCGATGGCCCACTGAAATTTTCATGTACGTAGCCGGCCAGTCGGGCATGTCTACCCCCTTTTCCCGCCTTAGCGGGTATAAAAGCAGGTGCATCGCCAGCTGTCCTCATTCCACCTATCTTCAGCGTAAGGCGAAATGCATGGGCCGCAATGTACGGTTGATAAGTTTTATATATAATAAACGCAGCCACAGCCTGACCTGTCACCTGAGGTTGATTCAGGGACATGGTGGCGGCGAACAGCAGCAGAGCACCGGCGCTTTGTGATGCTGTAGCGACTCTATTCAACCTGTCAGAGATCCATCCATAAACTATGCAGCTGGGAGTGACAGACATTTCTTTCTATGGATTAGCGAAAAAGAACATTTTTAGTCTATCTTCTCGTGATCAGGAGAGCTGACTGGACGCGAACTGCATCTGTGCAGTGTAAACGTTTTATTGGGTGAGTTTCAGTGCAAGTTCGGAGAGCTAGCTTAAGTTGTTGCTAACTGGGTTTCATGTATATTTTTTCAGAAAATTAAGTTATGAGCCTGAATCTGATCAGACACTTTCAGTACTGTAACAAATGCATGTATTTAGCAGAAGATCTAACAGCGCTTTACTTTGGCTCTACATTCTGCTCTGAGTTCAGTATGACGACGGGAGTACGGTGGGATGTGTAGGTGACGTCACCATCTGCAACCTAAAGATTATTAATCTGTGATGTGTAACCGTGTACACGACGGTTAGTAGTCCCAATTACACGTGTAGAAAAAATAGTAAGCGTTGACACCCCTAAAGCACACCAATCCAAAATTAATATAATTAGGTAAACATAGTAGCTATAATCAAATTGAAATGAGCTCAATTTCAAAGAACCGCAACAGTAAAATTTACAACAGTGAAGTCTAACAAATAATAATCTTATTGTATTCAAATATAGCCATAATGTTTTTTCTACGGTGAACACTGAATATAATTTTTACTTTAGAAAGAATCAGAATTATTCTTCCACAACTGTTGATTTCTCTCTTCTAATAAAATGTATAGACAGTATACAAAAAAGGTAAAAGAAAAAAAAAAGCCTTTAAGCAAGCCACATTCTGTCTGAATGATTCATCCATGAACGCTCTTCTCCAACGAGTTCTAATCCAAGGGCATTAAATTCTGTATGTGGTATATGGTGTCTCTGACATATCTTTGATTTATGGTTGCACCTTGGTATCAGTTTTTGTGTAGCTCTCACCTCAGGCAGTGTGAGGGATTATGGGACATCAACCAGCACAGAGGCAACAGAGATGTGCCTAGGTGTTGCCCCCTAAAAGCCTCCAGCATACCGTTTCTTTGCAGTGATGTAATGAGCTAGCTAAAAGTTAGCCTGGAAGGGAAAAGTTTCAGGTTTGTTTTCATTTTATAAAATTCCCAGATTTAAAGCCTCCTCTAATATTGCACAATAAAAACAAATATTGTACCTAAACTCAGAGAAATGTAAGCATAAACTCAAACATAAAAGTGGAAAACAATTAGTCAAAAAATCAAAGACTGAAGGAGAGTGGAGGAGGGAGGCTGCTCATTTTACTGTATAGTGTGAGAATGGATTACATAGAATGATAACCTGAGCAGAATGATAAGCTGCTGTCTGATTAGACTGTTTTGAACAAAGACACAAAGCTGACCACCCATGAACAGGGACTTTGATACTTGCTCTTGACATGGCTTCATCAGTGCACAACAGATCATATTATACTCCTGAAACCGCAGAAAGGTTGAATTTCATGTCATGGCACCTTTAAAGGCTGGCCAAAAAATAGGAATTTAGGAGGTCTATCTATTTAACTTCTAATTTTAATGGAGGTTAGACTGGAGATGTACACTGTAGAAAAAATACAGGACCAAGAGATGATAATTGAAGACAAGTTGGTCTTTCACTACTACATTTTCTGGTACCTTAAAATTACCATTCACTTCCTGCTTTGTAAACTATGGAAACAACTTAGTTGGGTTTACACTGAACATGTTGGTAAATTCCATGGAGATAAAAAAAAAAATGTTTGTGTTTGAAAGAGGTCATTTGATAAGAGTGATCAAAAAACTTATTACATTACTGAAGTTATTATTATATAGATCAATCAGACTTGTAAATTTGATTTTTATAACACCTAAATTTGAATTTGAAATATGTATAGCCTGCGGATTTTCTTCAAAATTAAGTGACAGTTTCCAAAAATAGGCCAATGGTGTTTTTTGTTTTTAACAGAGGAATGGGACCACCATGTACATCTTCCTGTTTATTTTTTAGTGCATTGAAAATGTAAGCAAGGTTTTAGTATGGTCCATAAAGACCTGAGTTGCGCTCTCCATTAGTTTAGCTGATTCCTAGTTATTAGCCATTTTTAATTTCCCATTAGACCCACAAAATCTCTTTTCATGTGCTCTCTCAGGTAACTCATTAATTTAGTGTGATGCATGTGGGATGGTGAGTGAGGGCCTTTTGCCAAGAGTTGGTTCACAATTTATGCATAAAGGAAGTACAGAGTGGAGCAGATGGTTACATTAGGGACTGATGATACTGACACAATGTAGCATGTGAATATGTCTTTGTGTTTCTTTGCAGGTGTGAATAAATTACTTGCTTTGTTTGAATATCGGAGGGGATCAGGGTATGATGATGTGTATAAGGCTCTAATACATGTTATGTGTCAGCACGTGATAGTTTCATGTGTTCAGTCCCTTCCATGTGGCCCTGTCTCGCAATGACAAAGACTCCTTAACAAAAATCCTGGATGGCGACGGTGATCCAGATCAACACCAAAATTCAATAAGTTCTTCAATGTGCCATGATCAACATCCCTGAAATTTTCTTTCAAAATCCATCTGTAACTTTTTAAATTATTTTTCTAACTAACAGACAGATGAATGGACAAACAGACAAACAAACAGATAGCAAATACATTACCATAATGGTAGAGATAATATATTTTCATTTATAATTCTCTTTCAACCACATGATTCATGGGAGGGCTGAAAATTAAAAATTGTAAATTCAAGTTTATGCTTAGTCCCCCCCCCCCCCCCCCCCCCCCCCCCCCCGCCCCCCCCCCCCCCCCCCCCCCCCCCCCCCCCCCCCCCCCCCCCCCCCCCCCCCCCCCCCCCCCCCCCCCCCCCCCCCCCCCCCCTTCCACCACAGTAGGCAAATAAGATAAATCTCATACTGTAATTGTTGATCTCTGTCACATGTAACTTTGCATTAACTAAAATAAGATTAATTGGTTTTAAGACCATAGTTTCTACATTTGCCCAACAATCATCCTGAAAATTGGACTTTTTCACTTTTTAAATGGGCGAAATGTGTTGCAAGTTTAAATAATGTCAATAAATAATAAGTCAATCAATCACATGGTAGCAGAATCATGTGAGTTAGTTTTGGTTGGTGTAGTCGTGTTAAACTGGTGCAAACTCTTGGGGAATAAATTCACAGTTGTGTCACAATGACAATACAAAATTAGTATTTAAATAAGTAAATATGATTTATGTACAGATTCTGTTATGCCTGTCCATTTGGTGGGCATTTGCAAAAGATTCTGCATACAGCAAATTTTGATAATAACATGCACCAAAAAAGAAATAATTTCAATTAGAAGGTGGGAGACTAAAAAAAAAATCAACCCGTAAACTTATGTTTACTAATTAAAGACAAATTGGGATCCAAGTGACTGATTTTACTGAAAGACAGACTAAAGATTAACTGACAGCTGTGTACCTTCTACCTTCTTTTGGGTTTAAGAGTTATATGTTAGGAAGCTAAAGAGAGAGAAAAAAAAGGCAATTTTGTTTGTCTCATAATGTGCACCCTTTGATGTTATGTATGTTTCTCAAGGATGGCAAACATCAGACATGATCAGTGTGACAATGAAAAAAAAAAAGCAAAGGAGCCCTCATGGAAGAACCTCTGAGGGGCAGGAGACATTGCAATTATAGAAACTATTGACTTGTGTTTCCCAAGGTATGATCAATTGCAGTGAAATAATGACATCTTTGTGTTGTTTTGACCCATTCACAGCGAAGGCAATTTATTTTGTGTGACAGAAGGCTTGCGAGGGACAACTCAGCTGATGTGTGCCAGAGATCGGGGGAGGAGAGTTCTGAGCCGGAAAGACAGAGAAGAGAATCAGAGGAAGGTCATTACTCTGTGCATTGGCCTCTTTTAGGATGAACGCCCGCATGTTTTCTTTTCTAAGAAGTCTGTCTTTCCATTGAAAATTTAGTGTATTCTTGGTTTCTACAACATATCTTCAGCACACAAAAATACAACTTATGTAACATACTTTTAGACTGAAAAAAGGATAAATTTGTGCTTAAAAACTATTACAACCACTATGACATTTTACAGTACCCAGTATGGTATATCAGAATCAGAATGCCTTTATTGTCATTGTAATCAGCGTACCAGTACAACGAGATGACTTCCAGCACAACCCGTCCAAGATCAGACAAACAGAAGTCAAACAACATAACAGACTGAACCGGGAGGACTTGAGGACTTCTATTGTATTATAATAGAATAATATTTTATGACAAAATATAAACACTATAATTGGAAATACAGAATCAGAAGACTTTATTGTCATTGTAGCGGCGTCCCACTACAATGACATTTTGTTTCAGTACAACCTGTCCACCGGGCAGACTGGGGTGCAGCCACATAAGCAGCGCACCTGTTACAGTGTACAAGCAGCACCGATGCTCAGTGTTATGCAGGAGTGTACCTACGGCATTAACATGTTTACATCTATCAGTCTGACTGCCGCGCACCTTGTCAGAATTTATGTATTAATGTGGTAAATATATCACCATGATGATCATTGCTAGAGGAAGATGATAGTGATAAAACTTTGACAAAAAGTTGATTTAACATATGAGTTTGCTTACAGAACTTTTGATCTATTTGAAAGGTTCTTATCGTTTCAGCTCACCTGCAGCATAAATAACGCTGCTGGTTTGAATCCTGTAAAGCCAATACCATTGAAGTTGAATATGAAGGGGGAATAAAATGTTCGAGTGTGACAGGACAAAAGGAGAGCCTGGACGGGGATCAATCTCCAGTCTCCTGTGTAAAAGTCAAGCACACTAACCACTTTGCCAAGGGGGAAATTAACAGACAGACAGCTGGGACACACTATGACTTAGACCGAAGTGACAGGACCCCATGCTGCCAGCAGGGGAATCATGATGCAGTGTGGTTTCAGTTCCCCACCTCACCATCTGTGTCACCAGTTTCCCCAAGTCTCCAGGGTACGCATGGGTCAGAGCTAACGTGAGAGGCCGCACATTTTCACGTCAAGTTTGCTTTTTATAAATCACAACTTTTGCGTAGAAACTGGCATACGCCAGTTTCAGGCCCCGTTTTGTGCGTAAGCAACGTTTATAAATGAGACCCCAGATCTGTAAGCCACATCTCAAACGAGAAAAGTGTTGCGGCAGACCACAACATCAACTGAACGTGGATAAAATTAACCAGGATGTCTACATCTGTTCTAAAGTAAGTCAACATCGTATTTGAGGCAACATATTGTCACTTTGCTGGAAAGAAATATAATTATCTTTAACATCCCTGACTTTAGCTTAAGTTAGCTAACGCTAGCCAAACGTGCTAGTTTTTGAAAGAAAAAAAAAAGAGGTACCTCAAACGTGTGTTGGGTGCACACATACATGAACTCACACAGGCAGGGCTTAAATGTGACCGTCTGCCAAAAACTGATTAAACAGCCGCATGTTGTGTTTTGTTGTGGGTGGGTAGTGGTTAGGGTTAGGGGAAAAGTAAGGGTCAGGGTTAGATTTTAACGTGCTCTCATGTGTGTGGTGGCGGTGTCATGTAGCAATGTCGGTAACAACACACCTCTAGCTTCCAAGCTGCAGCCAGACTCTACATCGCTCCAGTGGCTGTTTCATCAGTTTTTGGCAGCCAATCACTTTTTGGCACAACGGCAGCCGTGCAGTAGTTTGTGCAAGAAACTGAGGGAGCGCACACTAGTCGCATTCCAGAGACTTCACAGGCTTGATTTCGACTCGCAGTTTCAGACTTGTGAACGTTTTTTTTTTTTTTTTTGTCTGATCCTGCGTCTGCTGTCCGCAGTACCGGTTCACCCAATACGCACACTACGCACGTTGCGTAGGGCCCCGCCAACTCATAAAGGCCCCGTGAAGGGATTTAAAAAAAAAAAAGTAAAAGAAAAAACCCTGACGACGTCACCACCCGTCGCGCATTTCCAGCACATCAGGCTGGAGAGGAGAAGTGAGAGATGAAGCAGAGTTAAAGGATACGAGGAAATGAGAAGGAAAGAACATGAGGATGAACCGCAGGAACAGCAGTCAGGTAACTGTCTGCTCTCGGTGGGAGAATGGGAAGGACTTGTACAAGTTTGCCCTAAATTACCGGGGGGGGGGTGCGCTCCGGTTTGCTGGCTGCTATCAGTTTAGTTTCGGTTTTGAAGTTACAACTGTACTTACAAAACAATAAAAAGTAAATGGATAAATATTGACTAAGATTTAATTTTGTTTGCTTGGATAACCAACAGGCAAATGTCCAGTCGTCCTCAAAATTATTCATACTCTTAAATTAAATGAAAGGCTATATTCACAATAGTAATTCAAATAACAACAAACTAAAGAAACTAATAATGAATCTTTGAAAAATAGTAAAATTATAATTAAGTGAAGGAAAATATTGATTTTGAATTATGGTTGAAAATATAATTTAAAACAAACAAACAAACAAAACTATCCCAGACACATCAGAGCACTTTTCCCATGAACAGTAGACCAAAATACCTGTCTACAGGTGTAGAAGTCTTTTTGAACATTAGAAGAAAACATCTGATTACAGTGATTGTCTCAAAGTGTTGCTCAACAACATTTTAGCTTCAGAGCCTCATTGTGCTTGTTTACTTGTTTTATTTCTTGTGTGTGTGTTTTTTTTTAGATTTCTGTCAAGCCACAATTAAAAATCAACAATTTTCATAGAATTTTTATTTATTATTACTTTTGTCAATTTCAACTTATTTCAGTGACAGCTGATTTTTTTCTTTAACTGGAGGGTCTGAATATTTTGAGGACAACTGTAGATGCAGATATTTTATAAGAATATAAGAATTAAAATTCACAAAATACTCAGACAATGGTGCTAAATTAATCATTTGTATGATAAATGAGAATATAAATAATTGCCTACATTTGAAGTATATGAAAGTAAAACAAGCATAGCCAATTTGATGGAGATGAATTAACATTAGCCGTATCCATATAACAGGTGCTGTGTTTAAGTTTTCTCCTACAAGCAGCAGTACAGACAGAGCAGGTTCATCTAGGACAGGAACAGAGGAGCCAGCTTTATCACCCAGTGCAGGCACATCCACAGATGTGCAATATATATACATTATGTTTAAAGCACTGGGTGTCATGTGCAACTATTGAAAGTTTTTGCTGTTCCATTAGGAGGGCCCCTTACCAGAATTTTGCCTAGGGCCCCTTGGAGGTCTGAACCGGCTCTGGCTGTCCGTGTTGACAACTGTCATCCCCTGAGACGTCACCGAATGTTGATTGTTTGTCTGAGTGAGTGGAGGGGTCTGGCTTAACCATAGGTCAATTTGGGCTGTGCACACTTCGGAGTGGGCGGAGTACCTTGGCTACGGAGTGTCCAAGTCTGGGCATTTCGAAGAAACCTACAGTTCATTAAATGGGACAGCCTCGCCAATGAGAATTTCCCATAGTGCTCCAATCCAGTTGCTAGCACCGGCAGATTTGACAGCTATCTAATGATGGCATTCTTTCCACTAATTCCTTCAGATCTGTTGTAAAAACTATATTGACCTGGGCATTTTATTGCTTCTCATTTATCTGCCGTTACCTGAACGTTAGCACTGCATTCAACTGTCATTAACACCGACCAAGTTAGTTTTCTTCCTTCTAAACTGAATAATGTCAAACAAATACATTTTCTGAGGCAAATAGTCTTATTAAGGCTTCACTGCATATTTTTTAATTTTACTCAGAGGCTAGCTGTTGTTTTTAACAAGTAAAAACTTTATTTATAGACCAGTCAGTTTAGTTTGTTTTGAACACGTGGACATACAGTATATCTCATCTATTTATCTCTGCATTTACAATTATTCAGCTCACTGTCTGTCAAAGCGAATCGAACTGATGTTATTCTCCATCTTACCTTTCAAACAATTTACAGTTTTTTTTTTTAAGTCATGGTGGCTGTTTCACCTGGTCTAAGTAAGGATCTTCTCTGCAGGTAATCTTACCTGGCTAAATCTAGGCCTGATGAATTGAGGTGAGGTGATCTCAGGGACTTATTACTCAAAGCTAAACGCATGCAGCTATTTATTGTAACATATACTTATAACCATAACCATATCTATTTCTGGACATTTGAACAAAACAGAACACCTTACTCTTATTATAGGGAACTCCTGTTCTTAAAACACCAGCACAAAGACTTAAACAAAGACATCGCCAACAGTCCTAAATGTTCTCCCTCTATACTCGATATATGGATACCTACCTGCAACACCAATGTAATCAGTAACGTCTGTCTCTGACCGCCGGACTCACTGTGTGTCGGACTGAGCAGTGAAAGAACAGGGCGCTACTGTGATGCTACGCTGTGCCTTTTTCCCCATATGCCTATAGCAGGTGGAAGTAGTAGTTTGCCTATCCAGAAAGTTTAGTTGTAGATTTATAATGAAAAACAAATAAGAAAAAGGAATTCAAAAAAGGAAAGAGAGAGAGGAGAGAGAGAGAGAGAGAGAAAAGTTTAGTCATAGTCGGTATAAAAGGAATAGATGTTTCAGTATTGATCTGCACATCACTGCTAATTAGTCTTCTCAGATAACTACTTAGGCCAAAGCGTGGGCCGTTCTTACATACCTAGTTATTCATCTATTTATTTTTTTGACCGGCACACCGGTGCCCAACGGGAATCCTCCCGAACCTCCCAATTAGCCACTCTGGCATTGGTATGATTGCAAACACAGTTGATAGGAGGTACCAGATGGAGCTCCCACTCCAATCTGTAACATATGACATGCCTTCATTTCTTTTCAGTGAACAACAAGAACAAAAAAAAATAGACATGCAAAAACAAACTACAGTCATGTTATTAGCAAATGTGTTGGAAAAATGTTATGAACATGTTATGATTCTGTACATGTCCATGACATTATCATTACTATAAGTCTGTTTTATTGAGTGTTAGTTGTTTTTATGCATGAGATGTGTGTAAGTGTGAAGGAATTGGAGAGTTGCACCGAAGAAAGAAGTGCACGCCTCCACAGAGCTCAGTATAAGCAATATATAAATGATCTGGGTTAGTTCATCTCTGAGCTTGGGCAAGGTGCATGCTGTTCACTGTCTGTGTTTGAACTCTATACAAGTAAATTGCCATGAGTCTCTCATTCCTCCTTTGTATGCTATAATGGAGTTTTTACTGAGAAAAGTCTTCCAAAACATGTTTTGGTTTAGATAATTCTCCCAACAATATGCACATTGCTTATTCTATTTCTTAACCGTTTTTTTTTATATACATTCATACATACTGTTTATTTGCATTATAGTGATATAAAATATACCATTAATGAATTGTAATGTAACAAAATGAATTAATGGAAACATGACATCAAGTGGGTAAATGGTCAGAGAGAGTGATGAAATAATCTCTACATCTCTATGGCTACCAGGTGCACACGGCTCTAGCAGTGAACTTTTTGAATATTTTTTGTCTGTATCTGCTGAACAACTGACTGGGCTATATTTTGTCTGATTTCTGACATTAAATAAGGGCTGCAATGCATGTAACCCCCGCCCCCCCCTCCCCCAACCCCTGTTTTCTTGGTTTTTCAGTGATAACAGCTTTTTTTAAAATAAATTTTTGTTGGAATTTTCTGAACACTTCGATCCCACAGACTCCCAGGTGAATGTCATGCGCGGTTACTAGTCAGCCAAAAGGACA